>CP092090.1:41506067-41513567 GCA_029203775.1 Neoneuromus ignobilis
ATGTTTCTGTTATTTATTTTGTGTGTAAGTGATCCGTGTTTGCAATTTTAAAACGGCTTATATTGAAGGAAATTTAGCCAGTGCGTTTTTTTTTTTAATTAAATACGACTTTTAATTTTACGATCAGATATTTTACGTTTTAACATATTTACTTAAATTTTATGTTTAATTAAAATCATTAAAAAGTCATATATATGTAACTTATTTTAAACAAGTTTAGTATATAAAAAATATTTTTAATGGACATTAATTAAAAAGATGTGCATTTAATGACATTTGGTAATTTATGAGTGAATTTAACTGTGTTATGAAAAAAACTTGTTTAATCGTTTGAATGTTATACACGTTATGATATCATTCATAGTAATATAATAATTTTGCATGGAAAGTGTAATTAAAAAAGTCCAAAATATCTAAACAGTTTGATTTGAAGTAATTTATCTATTTTATAGTGTTGATGTGTAGTGATAATTTCAAAATAAAATTTATATGAAATTAATTATATACTTAATGTGTTATTAAATATCGTAGAAGAATTTAATTTACATTAAAATAAAGCAAGAAATAGTCAAGTAAAAGAATTAATAAAATCAATATATTTTTCATTATATTCATAACTTTATCTATATTTAAAAGTGATTTGAACTAATTAAAATTTTCATGCAATCTTCATGTTTTATCTACACTTTTGATAAATTCTAGAGGTAAAAACTTTATATGCAGTTACCATTTATCTTTCCATAGAAATTATAAGTACGTACATATATACATATAACTTGTGAAAAATTAGAAAATTTATAAAAAGTTAACGACATATTTTCAATTAACTGTTGAACATATTTTTAAAATATTTGTTCTATATTTACTTCATAGCAAATTTTGATTGATAACTTGTTTTAAACATCGCTTAATATATTTTCCATAGATAATAAAATATTAATTTACTAAAGCAAAACTTGTACTGTTATATAAAATATATTTGTCAGAAGTGTTAATATTATTGTGCGTGATACCAAACAGTGATTTGTTTTTATTACAAATTACGAATTGTGACAAAAGTGTTCAACGTATACTTGTTTCATCAAAGGACAATCCCCGTTTCCGCAAAACAATTAACGTTGGAGTGTGCTGTTCAAAACACGAGTTAAATATCGCTGTCACTCATTTTCAAGGTAAGTGCCAGCATAATTTATTTTACGAGCTTCGCATATGTATTTCCTCAGCGATAAAGTTGACCGTTCGGTTCACCTGTATGCCACGTACAGGATTTCGTTCTTTCATCGCTAAAAGCGAAATAAAGATTTTAATTGGTTTTAGTGGTTTCCGCTATGTTTTCATAAACTCTTTTCAGTTTCTTTGCTATGAAAATATTATCATTAAAAATATTTATGTTAAATATTACATAGTTACAGTGAAATTATATAATTATTTTCTATGTTAACAGTTTTTTACTTTTGATAAAAAATTGAAGTATAACATTTTATTTAAATGAAATAAGAGGTAATTAAGAAAAATAATTAAGTATCAAATAAACATGTACTTTTACTTTAAAATATTATTAAACTATAGTTGTAATTAAATTCCAATATAATTCATTACATAAAAGTTGACGAATATTTTTGAATAGATACTTTTTTTCAACATTTTATAATTTTTAAATAGAATTATAGTAATTTTCTGAGCATGTTTAACAAATATTTATTTTATTTTTTTAAAACTTAGGATTTAGAAATCATTCGTATTTTCTTTAAAAGTTTTTAAAAAAGTGGATTATTATTAGTATTTATACTTATAAAAATCAGGAAAGTGAATTGAAATTATAAATAAATTAATGAGAATTTCTTGATTATTATGATTTTATTTAAATATATATATATATATATATATATATATATATATATATATATATATATAGATAGATAGATAGATAGATAGATAGATAGATATATAAATATATAAGTTATAAAAAATTGCAAGAATTTTTAAAAAATCAAAATAATTAAAATATATGTATATGCATATCGTAATATATCTTGATGTGTCTATGACGAAATAATTGATAAAAAAATTAAAATTCAGATATATTAATTACTTTATTAATGGATGTATATTTTTTTAAAAAATGATTCTAAATAATTAAATTTTAGTTGATGATATTTTTTTTAAAAAAATATTTAATTAGTTATGAGTAATAATAAAAAAAATCACTGATATTTTATTGTCGTAATGTTTATGTATATCATTTTTTTTCTCAATTTAGGCAACTAGACATTTTGTTTCTTTTAATATTGAATATAAATTTGTTGATTAATATTCATTGTATAAATGACTAAAACATAATATTTAAAATATTTAGGTAGATTACATTTCTTAATTAGAACTTTATATTTGTGCACGTGTTATTTCTGTAAATTCATCTTTTGGTATTTTGATTCTATGAAATAACATTTACTATTACTTTATATTCTAATTAATTGTTTGTTAAATTCATAGTATACTTCTTCAGAAAAGTGTATTGATTTTTTATTTTATAAACATGTATGAAATATTTCATTTATAAAAAATCTCTCTAGGTTGAAAAATTTCAATTTCATAATTTCAAAGAATGATTGAAAAAATGAAAAATTTCATATAATGAGATTATTCATATATCCATCCATAATCTAATTATATGAAATTTTTCCAATATACCATTAATTAAATACATCTCGTTTAATTGATCCCTTATCTGATTACATACGTTGTTAAAATGGAATTGTTACCATATTTTTTTTTTAATAAATTGAATAGTTTATTGTATAAAATCTATTTAGAATAATATATTTCTATAAAATTATTGATATTTATGAATAATTTTTGTTAACATTTAAAATGGTTTCTATAATTACAAATTCGATTTTTTTACAAATATCAATAATTGTAATTCGCTTATTATAAGTAATTTTTATTTAAGCATTTAAAAGTATAAGAAAGTACGGAGTTATATTGATCAAAAAAATATTAATTCACCTTTGGGAATACTTGTCGTGCGAAAAGAGTTTTCATTCGATATACAAAAAACTTTCGGAAGTTTTGTATTTTGGAAGTTTCTATTTTAAAGTTGTCGCGTAAAATATACTAGTATATTGTTCAATTTCTTTCTTAACTTGTTAAATAACTTTACGATATTCGTAATTAATTATATTTGTTATAGAAAGTTTTCATGTAGTGTTTATAATACAAAATAAATTTAAAAATAATAATGATAATAATAATGACGTGATAAATTTCAGAAAGTGTGTTTTGTTTCTAATAAATATTTTTTTGATAAACGATCGTAGTGAAAATTGTGTTTTATATAAAATTCATACTGAATATACGTATAAATTAAGTTTTGACATATGTTATAGAAATTAAAATTTACACATGATATAGAAAAGTAATTGGTTGTTGGTGTTTAAAGTGGAATGTGAAGACTGGAAATGAGTTCAGCTTAAATTGCTTCGTTTGCTATCCGGTAATTAGTTTAAGATTTCAAAGAGGTTATTTTGAAGTGAGAATTTGTATTTTGGAAAAAAAATCAAATGTTTTTTAAAATATATTGATTTTTTGTATACATTGAAATAAAATTAATATCTAATAAAATAGTTTATACTTTTATTTATTACCACTGATAATAAATAATAGTAGTTTAGATAGTTGATTTTTTAATACTTAATCAAAAAATGAATTATATAATATTTTAAGGTTATATAAACAAAATATATTTTGTAATATAGTTTACAGTATATAATAATTTGTTAAAAATTATAGAATAGATTTTTAAAATAATCATAAATATGATGCAAATTATTATTTTTTTAAAAACTTTATTTAGAAACATTTTTGCATTTTCTTTTTTAATATTGATTTTAATATTACTATTTTTTTAATATCTTATGTACCAATAATATACATATATGCTTTATAGTAATGTATTTCTATCTACCTTTTTAATATCATTTTCGTTATTAAAAATAACTCAAATATTAAAATAATAAAATATAGATGAATTTTAATAATATTTTCTGGACTAAATATTTCTCAAAGATATTATATATATATATATATATATATATATATATATATATATATATATATATATGAAATTATTTATGAGATTATTATAAAATTATAATATTGATTTATATATATTGAAAAGAAAGCTTTTAGCAAAGTATTATGTTTAGTTATTTACTGTTATTGTTTGTTCCAAAGAAGAATTTATTAGTAGTAAAATATAAATAAATTAAAATATTTTATTCTAAAATAATAAAACTAATTTTGTAATTTTTATAATATGACCATGAATTTGTAGTTAAATAATATATGAATGAATACGATAAATATAATACATATATATACATATATATATATATATATATATGTATATATATATATATATATATATATATATATATATATATATATATTGCTTTTATATGAGTTATCAATAATATTTGTCAATTATATTAATTAATATTTAGGCTATTAAATTTTAATATACTTATATATATATATATATATATATATATATATAGGTATATACAATTGAAGAATATATTTTTCTACTTGAAATTTACCATAAATCCTTTTTCTGATTGTCATGAATTATGCTAAAAGTTTAATATTTATCATTTATGAATTATTCATATTTGGTATTTAATAGACAACCAAATTAAAATGTTGAATGAAATAAATATTGTTTTTAAAAAGTACTTTGCAAAACGGTTTAAAATTTATATCTCGAAGTATAAAAAAATATACTAATTGAATGAAGCGTATTTTCATCCGACGGATATTACATACCTCTATATTATTATTTAGATTTGGTTTTACGTAAATAATATACCTAAGTTTACTTTAAATATTAACGATATTTACTAAGAATCGTTTATAACACTTATATTTATTTATGAAATCGTTATTTGTATTTTTTTCAAAGTTTACTTAACTCGATATTTAACGAAAATTGGATTTGGTTTTTTTAATACAACGAAATTAAATGTTTTCAGCGAATAATATATATACGGGTTGAAATGTTAACATTGATATATTTTTAGATCTTCCTAAATAAATAATTCAGGCGAATGAATTAATTGTTGAAAGAACAACACTGTTTAAAATTGTTTTGTAAAACGTAATTATATATTCGTAAATTGATTCTGTGATTAACATAAATTTAATTGTTATTGAAATGATTTTATAATAAAATGAATAATTATATTAAATTTTTATTTATCAATATTTAGTATTTTATTTTTTTGAATAAAAGTTTGCCTAATAAATCTTACAAATCTGTTTATTTTCATGAAATATCATAAGTTTAATTGCTAAAAATCATTGATTGAATTTATTTATCTAGAATTTAATATTCTCGTAATCCAGTATTAGTTTATTTTTTCTCATGTTACAATTATAAATTGCATGTTTTATTTTTTAATTTATATAATAATATTTTATTTTAATTTTATGTATATTTTTTACTTTCTTTTTTTTATTCATATTTGTTTATAATATTTATTAATAAACATTCTTTCTTTAACAATATAATTTTAATTTATTAAATGAATAACTTATGAAAAAGAACGTTAAAATGTGATTTTGTATATTTTTTTAGAATAAAATTTATATTAAAATGTGTTTTTATACATTTTTGAAGTTATTATACAAAATATAGTGAAATAGAGCATTATTTATTATTTTTAATTTCAATGACAATAAGTGTATATATTATTCTAAAGTGAAAAAAACATATGGAAGTGATGATATGGAATTTAATTTAATATTAGTTGTCTTTATACGAGTATGCTTAAAGTTTATATAAAAAGAACATATTTGTGAAACATAAAAATGTTAATTTTACAGAAGTTTAATATTTCAAACAAGTTTAGAACAACTAGTGAAATTTATTTTTCATGTAAATTAGTTCTTAAGTAGTATGTTTTCGAATAAATAAAGATAAAATAAGCGAGGTGAACGGAAAATGTAAACTCAGACAAATGATTTCATTTTATGTGAAAAGTAAAATGATTTAAATAAATATTTTAAGGAAATATATATACAAAGTGCTATTCATGCAAGTCCTTTAAACAAATCGCTAGATTTACTGTATTAAGTTTACATTGCAGTGAACAATATGTACAAGATATGGGGTGCACTTCTGTTTTCAACTTGAATACACTTCATAGATGATGCTGTCTTTTGTTCGCGTGATGAACGTGCGTGTACGTGTGAGAAAATGTCGCGTGATGTGCGTGGCAATTAAGATGAATTTAGTTCTATCGTACTACTTGTTATATTATGTGGTTAGTTATAATTTCATATCATGTACTCTTTTAACGTTTTATAAAACGTTGCTAATGTTCGTGGTTTTATATTTTATTAGACGTAAATGAAACTTTAATTACTTTTAACATGAATGTAGAGAAGATAAAGGCTGAATATTGTATATGTTTATTTTTCGAATACATATATAGTATTTGTATATATAACGATATTTTTTATCAGGATATTTAAATTTTCGTTAGGAAAATATTTTTTTGTTATTAAAAAACAAGGTAATTTTAAATAGAATATTTTTTAGTTTTTCAGCATTCACATGGAGTTCACGTTTATTTATGAATTGAAATCATTATTCAAAAAGTAAATTAAAAAGATATGAAAAACGAAAAAATATGATATATTAGAATAAATAAATAACAGATTTTGATTTTATATACTGATTGTTAAAAGTACACAAATTTCATATTATAGATGATTGCAAAATAATTTGTTTTTTTAACCAAACTTACTCATCTATTTACTTTAACAATATAAATATTATGTAAAACATTCAAATATTCTGTTAAAATATGTATGTTTCTTGAATGATTATAAAAACATTTTTTGTATCAAGAGATATATTTTTCGTATATATTTAAATGATTTTGTTATACATACATATGTACATAGATAAGTTTTAAATTTGGAAAAATGTAAATATAAGAGAATTTTTGTTGAAAATAAATATTTTGGTGGAATATTTATTCTAATTCACTTTTAGTAAGAGAATGGCTAGTTTAAAAAAAATCACTGGTTAGTAACTGAGTTATTTATTGTTTGTTCGAAATAAATTTAAATTTCAAAATATTCCATTATTTAATAACAAAATGATTATTTGTAATATAAAACAATATATCAAGGTTGATTGAGTTATATACGAGTACATAGTGTTTTTTGCTGAAATAGATTAAACAAAATATATATTTTAAATAAAACAAAAATTTTAATTAATGAATTAATTTAAAAAATCGTACTCTAAAAATGAATGAGGCGAATTTTTTTTGTTAGTATATGTATTATCATTCTATGCTTTATAGCTCTTATAGTGCTCAGGTCTCTGTGAAAATGTTAGTCCAATAGGGCTATTCTTGTCAGAGTTTCGTGACGGTTGTGTTTTTTACGAGATGAGGTTTTCTCAGCAAATTGCCCAACCACAAA
>CP092090.1:41521067-41553567 GCA_029203775.1 Neoneuromus ignobilis
ATGTATGTATATAGTTATGACCAAAATAGTTCAGTTCTGCTTGTATATTTTAAATGTATATAAGGATTTCTATTAATATTTGGGTTGAATAAAAAAAAATTTTGAAAAGAGAATTTAAAAGTTTTTTTTACCCTTAGGCGATTTATACAATAATCATATCCTTTAATAAAAATCATTTTCCGTATTGTACTTTGTATATATTTTAAAGAGGAAAATTTATTTTGGAGGTAACGGAACATTTTTGTTATATTATTGGTGTAAATATTATATCACTACCTGCAGTGCAAAAATGGGTTGAGAAGTTCTATTTAAATGATTTCACACTTAATGACTAATCTCACTCTAGAGATTATTTATAGTAGATGAAAATATGATTGGAGATAAATTGGAGAAAAAAAATTATTTTTAACAACGTAGAAGTTTGCAAAGAAAAGAGTACACTCAAGTCATATTCATTAAGTTGGTTCTTGATGAAATTGTTTAGATGAATATTTTAAATTTTTATGGATTAAGTTAGTCATTACTGTTTTGTCATCATTTTACTGGATCAATTTTTCATGCATTGACAATTGGTGATAAGACGCAAATAAAACGAAGAAAAATTACAAGGAAACGAAATTACTGAAACTGTTATTCAAAACAAAGGGATTCCATGATTTCTAAATTTTATTTCATTCGTAGAAAATAATGCTGCATATTTGGTAATACATTAGTTGATTAGTATAATATAAGTTGCTTCAATGGGGTAAAATAATTACAACTAAGAAATATATATATATATATATATATATATATATATATATATATATATATATATGTATGTATGTATATATAGAAGAGAAGTAAAATGAGAGAAAATATTTGTGTGTAAATTGAAATTCTTAAATGTAGTATTTTATTATAACGAGAGAATAAATTCATCTATATTAATAATTAACTTTGATAATTGATATTATGTGTAATATGAACTATTCAATAAATATAAAATAACTGTTTTTATTAATTAAACTTTTTTAATGGAATCCATAACTTTTAACAATTTATCTTGTACAAAAAATATTTTTAATACAAATTCTGTATAAAAATATACCATTGCAGATTATAAAGCAAAGATTTAATAAAATAAACAGATAACACCGCATTGCATTATTTTTTTTATATCGTACTCGCCAGTGGTTTTTATACGTTTTAGACTGCGACTAACAACTTTTAACTCCTGTACCTATAACTTTTAATACACGTAAACCAGTGGTAGCTTGAAACTCTTACCTCTTTAATAAAAGATCATGTTAAGAAATATATTAAGATACTCGGGTGTGAAATAATAACTTTGTGTAAAGTTAATATTTTCCACGCAGATTGTTTGTAAAACCACACATTTAAAGGAAAATTAAGAAAACGCTTAATAAATCACATAAATTTATTAGTAACACGGAAAACAGTTAATTTTATAAGTTTATTACTATTGTACTTTCTTAATTTAATATATATATATATATATATATATATATATATATATATATATATATATATATATTTGATTAGTTTCATAATTTTAAAATGTAGATTATTATTAATTAATAATTATTGTTTACAAAACAATTTTAGTGTATGTTAGTCTCATTTAATTTTTTAAAGAAATTAATGCAATATATATATATATATATATATATTAAAATATAAATAAAAAACTAATTTATTATTAAAAGGCATGTATGTAAGTAAAATTTAAATGGAATATATTTGCGTAAGGAAATAAAAATATATGATATATAATTGTTTTGATTTATTATATGTATATATATATATATATATATATATATATATATATATATATATATATATTTATATATATATATATATATATATATATATATATATATATATTAAAAAAATGTTTAAAAACATAAAACCAATTCCAGAAAAGAAATGAATAAGATAATATATCTTTATTCTTTCCACTCTCGATTTAATGTTATTTTATAACTGATTTCCCTGACGATAATGATACTGTTATTAAAATGCACATTAGCTCATTGCTATAAATAAAGTGAACAATAATTAATTATTGAACATTTTTTAATACATTTCGGTGTTGGAGGTAATAATTCAATTGTGTCTGGATTTATTATTTTAATAAACTTATTATAACCTAATATTTTTTTAAAAATATACATTAATTAAAAAAAATAGAAATGATTAGAAAGTATTTTTTTAGTATGCAAAAATCAATTTTAAATAATAATATTTTTGAAATTAAAAAATATTTGAAAAAAAACTAATTGACAATTTTTTTTAATTCTATAAGAACTTTATTGATATAATGTATATATATATATATATACATATATATATATATATATATATATATATATCGGTTATATATATATATATATATATATATATATAGTTATATATATATATATATATATATATATATATATATATATATATATATATATAATAACTAAAAACAATATTGTAATTTTTATATACATAAATAAACAATTACATCAAATATGTATGTATATAATTTGAAACTGAAATAAATTCCAATTATATAATTAAATATTGATGTATTTTTAATAACGATTTATTAAAAAAAAATATCAGTGAAATTATATTTTACAATAAATTTTTTTTGATAAATATTAAGAGAAAATTAATTTTTTAAATCCATATTAGTCGATCTTAAAGGTAATCAAAGAGACTAAGATTATTTAATTAATGCTAAGTTTTTTAAATTGTTATGGTTTCATATTTCTAAAAATAAATTGAAGTATGATGAAAATGTGATTATCATTCAAACATTTTTAATTCATAAAATATTATTTTAAAAGCCTGTTAAACGTATAAAATTTATATATATATATATATATATATATATTGTTCAATGAAATGAAACATATAACAAATTATCAGTTTTATTTTTTTGTATGTTATTTATTGAATTCAATGAAATGTACTGCATAATTGGTTCATATTTTAATTTAAACTGCAAATTGAAAAGTATTTTAAAATTAATAAAGATTGTTTAATAAATAATATATTCTAGTTTTACTAAAACGTTTATTGATTTTAATTAAAATGACTTAATTCGGAAATTAGGTGTTAAAATTAAATATTTAGTACAAACATAATAAGAGTTTTTTTTATTAAAAATGAAAATTATATTGGTAATAAAATTATATATCATTTATATTGTAATATTGATATTCTGTTTGTATTTAATCAAAAGAGTTTAATATGCAATAATTTGAAAACCAAATTATTGTTTATATTCGAAAAATGATTCCTGTGTATTTTGATAAATTCAGTATTTTTATGAATTATATTTATAATTGGAATGTTAATATATATAATATTTGGAAAATTCCTATCTGTTATTTGTAAATTATTTAAATGAATACACAAATAATAACTATTAAATTACCAATTAATAAATATTAAATTTTATATTCATTTTATACAAATGCACTATCACTATTATTGTGTGAAAGTGAATTTTACACAGTTTTAAAACAAATAAAAATCAAATTTTGTAATTAAATAAATGAAAATAAATACAATATTTTTGAAATGAATTTTAAAAAGTAAACAATTTTTGTATTTTTTTTAATAGCAAACTGAAATTTAAACTGAGTATTTATTGAAGTGTTATGAATTGAAATAATGTGTTATATATATATATATATATATATATATATATATATATACATACATACATACATACATACATACATACATACATACATACATACATACATACATATATATATACACCGGTCTCCCAATGTACGCGGAGTATCCGTTCCACGTGGATTTGTTTTACGCTAATGAAAATCGCGTAAATTGAGTCTGTCAATAAAGTAGAAAAAATATTGGAAATAAAAGCTAGTAAAGTTGTAGAAATACATATTTATTTCACATAGCTTAACAAAAAAATAATGACGTTTTAGGAAACAAAAGTAGATAAATTTTATTCGTTGTCACTATCGTTACTGTTATTCAAAACAATCAACCTTTTATATATTTATATCGTGCTTTTATACGTTCAAGTAAGAATTTGTATCACTCTGATATATAATAAATTCTATGAAAAATTATATAAAATTAAATCTATCTGACTGCGTATAAAAAGTGCCGTGTAAATCAATACCGCGTAAAAAAAGTCCCGCGTAAATAGAGGTATAATTTACCCAGTAAAAAAACTCGTGTAAAAAAATTTCGAGTAAATTGAGGGACCGGTGTGTTTATATATATATATATATATATATTGGTAATAATAATTTATATAAATAGTTATTTAATACATATTAATATTCTATGTTGCATTAAATTTCTTGCAGTATTTTTAGGGTAATTTTTTGTAATTGGTATTTTAATATAACTGATTTCAACTACGCACATTGTTAATTTTCAAATAATTATATATTATTTTAATTTAGATAATTTAGTTGTATGTTCCTAGAAAATAATTGAAAATACTTTATAAACAGCAAATAAATTAATATTAAAATAATACATATGAGATTTAACACAAATGAATTATTACTCCAAAGTTACAAAATATTAGAAAGTGCTCATTAATCATTTATTGTTCACTTTATTTATTACAACGATAGGATGGTGCACATTTCGATGGAACTGCCATCATTATCAGAGCGCCATGCAATACGTATTAGCCTATCGTTATTATAAACAAAGTAAACATTAGGTAACTAATAAATATTTTCTAATATTTTGTGGTGTTAAGGTGATAATTGATTTGTGTATAAGAGAAATTGCTGTAGTTTCAAAACAAATAATAATGTGAAATTTTATTGACTTCTTAAGAAATTTTTTTTTGTAAATGAATATTGGTTTTTAATTTATTTTAAATACTTTGAAAATGCAATTTAAATTTATAATTTTTAACAAATTTATTATTTTTCTATTTATTATCGTTAGAGTTTTTAATATTAGACGCGTGTATTAATTGTGGAATAATATTATTTATTTTTGTCGAAATTGTGATTTTAAAAAATAAATTTTCAATTTTACATCTAGAAATAATAGATGTTTATTTTTTATTAAAAAAAATATATATTTATATATATATATATATATATATATATATATATATATATATATATATATATATATATATATATATGTATGTGTAAGTGTAAGATTGTATTTGCATGTTGTCGAATGAGTGTATATATTCTTGTTCAAAATTTTGAATATTTATACATTCACGAATTGAAGTGGATCTGTGCTTGGGTACTATTTGAATGAGTTGTAAGTATGTATAGAGAGTTGACTATCAGCCGCCACTGGTTCACCGACCTTTTACGTACGAGGCGGACGTATAAGTGGAATTAGCGGCGTTGCACGACGCTACGCAACATTTCCATCGTGAGCCACAGCGCATTTAAGTTCACGGTAACGACATTCCCACCTACATTGCTCTACGTACCAGTTTAATGCGCACCTCAAGAGAACATTACGGGGCTTAAGAAGCGAGCTAAAATCTCATAAAGACTGCGTAATGGAATGTGACGCGATATTAGCCGACGAATTGCCAACGCTCAGACTGAATTATATTTTTTCATGTATAGGTATTTACGGCAGTAATGATGTACTTCGATATATACACCTAAAATTCTCATATATGTGTAAGTAACGATGAAAGTCTGTAGATCGTGTTCACGGCATGATTAATTATCATTTTCAATATGATGGCGATTATGAGCTTCGTGCATACATGAATGAAATGAAAGTCTTGACGATGTGTTTTATCATTATACGTGGCTCTAGTTTGCGGACGTGTCATTATTGTAACGTTTTATACACATTTTCGTGATGCTATAAAACGCAGTAACAATAAAGTGTAGACCTAGGCTTGTTATTTATTTAAGAACTAGTAAATTACTAAAATTGTTGATGATATATAAATTATATAGGAAGAACGAACATTATTGAAAAATATATAAATACTATATAAAATTTAATTAAATTTAACTTCTTTCATATAAAATGTTGTTTTTTATAGATAGAAAATAATTATAAAAAAATGAACAAAAATGTTTTTCAAATTAAAACAGCACTCATTCTATTCAATAGTTTTATGTGAACGTTTTAGAAAGTTGAAAAATAAATTTTGGTTACGAATTGTTCAAATTCACTAACAATTGTCTACTTCAAAACTGTTTAATATGAAGAAAGAACTCAATACTTTAACATGAGTAAAAATCAGTGTGTAATGAGTTGAGAGAATATAATGGATATTGCAGAATTTTATTTTTCCAGCTGTGAAAAATGTTTCATTGTTATTTGAGAAGTATGCAATCTTGTGTTATATAAAATAATGGAACCTAATTTGCTTAACAAATATGGTTGTTCTAAAGTAATTTTAAATGCATTGTTTCAAGTTTTTGGCAATAACTTTTTGTAATAACTGTTTAACCTGTATGCTACAGAGAAAAGTGATCGATCGCTTTTTCTGATCACATACCATTACTGTTATTTTCTTGGTGTATGGCTTTAGAGCCTGGTTAATATTAAGTTATTGTCTTAATTTTTTAAGATTATCTTACGATTTGCTTCTTATAACTAGTGAAAATACAACTAAGAGGTAGGTCCCTTTTTTTCTCATACGCGAAAAATAATAACTTTTATTCGATGAAATTTGCGAATTTTTTGAGTTCGTGAGGTACTCAAATTCCCAGTTTTTAACTTTGTTTATTGAAGAAAGGTGGTGAGATACAATTCAGATGTTAAACTTATCTTATCTGCAAAACATATTCCTGTTTTGATGCTGTCGGCTCGATTAAAGTTTTTATTTGATATGTTCAACAATATTTCTGGTATTCCTTGTGGTTTATTATCAAAGCTCGTAACTCTGTCATAGAATTTTGTAAATCTGCTTTAAATTGTGCGTTTGTTGCACATATTTTTCTTGTACACAAAATAAATATTTCACTTCTATACCTTTATGTCTTAATTTTAGCTGATATAAAATAATAGCACATATTTTTCTGTAACTGATCATACTCTAATTTTGCAAATATAATATAAACAAATAATCGCAAAATTAAACTATTTTCACATTTATAACAGTAAATAACAAGTGTTTTATTAAAGAGTACAATTATACATACTTTTCCAAGTTTTTAATCTCAAGTATATAATTTTTTTACTGAGAGTAAGAGCAACATTTTATAAAAAGCACCCTAATATAAATTTAAACTTTCTTTTCACTAAACCTTTATCTATTTATCACATTAATCTCTGCCTTCTCTCTCTCTGTTTCTTTCTCTTTATGTATATATATATACATATGCATATATATATATATATATATATATATTTAATAAAATGTTTTGTCGTAAAATATTATATATTGTACTTTAGATTTAAATTTAATTATACTTCCTCTATATTTGTTAATTTTATAAAATATTATTTTAATTCAGTGTATTTCCTTTTTTACAGTATTTACTTTGAGAGAATATAAAAATTTTTAATTTTCATTAAAATTGATTGCTTTTTATCAAAATAAAATTAAACATATAAACTTTTATAATAATTGTTATAAAATAAAAAATATAACTAATTTTTTTAAAAAACAGTATTTTGAGAAAAAAAAATAAAATTGTAATATATTTATATTATTTATAGTAGGATATTTTTAAACATTGCATTTTATAAAGTAGAAAATAATTATTAATAATAAATCGTATGATTTTTTCTTAATTTATTTGTTTAAATTATATTTACATAATATTAGATAATTTTTTTGACATTGTTAATATTATGTTTCTATAAATAATTATATTGAAATATAAAATCAAATTATTTCTATAATTAATAATTGATGAATTAATAATTGGTTTTATATAAATGAATTTTAACCCCAACACCACAATAATTTAAAGTGTTCAATAACCACTTATTATTTATAATTATATAATCTATAATTATATCAGCTGATTCATTTCGATGGCGACGCCATCATCGTCAGAGCCTTTCGTTGGAAAAAAAGGCTCTGACGATGATGGCGTTGCCATCGAAATGCATCAGCCGATATAATTATAGATTATATAATTATAAATAATAAGTGAACAATAAGTGATTATTGAACACTTTAAATTATTGTGGTATTGGGGTTAAAATTCATTTGTGTAAAGTGAATCAGCCACAGTTCCAAAACAACAAATAATTGGTTTTATTTGAAATTTTGTATTTTGTAGACAAAATTAACTTATCTTAGATAAGAAATAAAATGTATATTTCAATAATACTGAAGGGTTTTGAAATAAATTCACTTACTTATTATCATTTACTATGATTGTAGTATCTGTAGTTTAATTTCAGTCACCCGACATATATATATATATACACATACGAGGGTCGTTTGATAAGTATGATACATTTATTAATTGTTTAATTTAATTAATTAAATAATTTAATTAAATTTTTCAATTTACTTTTTCTTACTTTTTTACCATACTTATCAAACGACCCTCGTATATATATATATATATATATATATATATATATATATATATATGTATATATATGTATATGTATAATTCATATAAATTTCTCAAATTTGTATCGAATGAAATAATAAATCTATTTTCAAACATCACTAAAAATATTTTTTTGATATGCATTAGATATTTTGGAGTGATAAGTAAAAGTTAACCGTAAGTTTGTTCTAGAATATGGGCGTTTTCATTTGGGTGTATTTGTAAGATACAACATAGATACAAATATAAATATGTAATGCTTTAAATGCAAATTCGAATCATTTAGTCAATAAATATCTTGATATCTTGTATCAACATATAAATTACAAGTATAAGAACAAGATTTTTCGATAAGAAGAAGAATATTCGCGTGTTGTGATAGAATTTATCAATTCTTACTTTATTTACATTTCGTTCGGAAAATGGTTTTGTAAAAGAAATATGGTTTGAAACTAGTACAATACCAATAAATTAAAAATGTATGAGATTATATAGTAAGTTTTATCAATGAAGTATTACTGAAAATAGGTATAAGAGGAATTATGTTTACAAGATACAAAATAGTAATAAATAACAAAATGGTATTTTCCTAACGAGTAAAGGTTAATAAACAGTGTGAGTCTTAAAAATTTATTTTTATTCTTTATAGTGAATTAAAAGAAATAAAATCATAATTCTAAATAATTAAAGCGTTAATATTTTAACAATGATTTCCAAAATTAATTTTAAGTTTTTTTAATAATAGTATTATTTTATAACATAAATGAATTTTTATTCCCAACACCACAATGGTTATGAAATGCTCAATAATCACTTATTGTTCGCTTTTTGTTTATAAAAATGTCGGCTGATGCGCATTACGATGGCGAGGCCATAATCGTTGGAGCCTTTAAAAAAAAATTCTCAGAGCGTTATTGTTAATTTTTTTTTAACAAAAAGGCTCTGATGATGATGGCATCGCCAACGAAATGCGCATCAGCTGACATTGTTATAAACAAAAAGTGATTTTAAGCATTTTGTAACCATTGTGGTGTTGGAGATAAAAATTCATTTGTGTTAAAATGAATTCACCACAGTTCCAAAACAATTAATATTATGTTATAAAATATATAAAATGTTTTCAATGCATATTTTAATTACCTATTCATATTTCATTAATAATTTAACTTTATATATATATATATATATATATATGTGTGTGTGTGTGTGTGTGTGTGCGTGCGTGCGTGCGTGCGTGCGTGCGTGCGTGTGTGTGTGTGTGCATATGTGTGTGCATATGTGTGTGTGTGCATATGTGTGTGTGTTCGTATATATATATTTCAATAGCACACTAAAAAAATTACATATATATATATATATATTTAGTTTGCTAATGCAATATGTATATATTTTTATGGAAAAAATATCTCCACAATTAAATGCAGAAATATTATTATGAAATATGTATTTTCAAGTTTCAGACCTATACAAAATGAATATAAATACGCATATCTACTAATGTATGAAATTTTAATAGCTGTTTTTACTTTTAGAAAAACATAAATTTCAACTACAGAAATATGTTTATAATCAATGTAACATGAAGTGCAATAAATGAAAATGTGGTTTAACTAATGAAATAATTTTTTGTTATTTTATAAATTCATTATGATGTTCTATGGTATTCATTATGGTATTTTCTCTTCCAGCGAAATTTCATATGTTTCTATCCCATCTATCCATAGGTTTTAACTTAAACTTTTATACATATCTTGGTTCCTAATCAATAATTTCTTTTGTTCTTCGGTGGCCTTTCCTTTTTGCTATATGACCAGTTTTTTTCATTTTAAACTTTTCATCTTTGCTATAACGTAATGTTTTTTGATATCTTAGTTCCCATTTTATCTCTGCATGTTATTTATAATGCATTTTTTCACACTTATTAATGTTATTTAAATTCGCTGAATTATTCTGGTAGTCTCGACCCCTATTTTACTGCTATAAATGAGAATAGGTAGGATGTATTGATCAAAAACTTGTGTTTTAAATATACATATAAAGTATGTATATATATATATATTAGTGTGTGTATTAATTTCAACGAGTATATTTTTAATGATTTCTCTTTAGAAAAACAAGGTGTTGAAAATAAAATAATCATATGTCAATTATTTTTGTCCTTTATTATTTGTTGTTGTGGAAATGTTTATACAAATTCGATTGAATGGAAAAATAGTACTATTCTTTTCTATGATAATTTTAATGACTTTCAATATAAGCATTTATAAGACAAAATGCCTTTGTCCAAAAATCTGTTCATTTATAAAATTAATTAATCAAAATAATAGTTATTTTCAAAGAGTTTTTTTTTAAATAAACCAATCTTCAAACGAAGCTTTCATTAGTAAATAATTTTTTAATATAATGTTTTTTTAATATTTTGAAGAATGATTTGTATGAGTATGGATTCAATTTTTGTGAAACATCGCTGGAAATCAAATGAAATAATATAATATTTGTTCAAGTAGCAGTTGAATATACAAAGTATTTTAAGATGTTTGATGTAAAATTAATTTGTTCTTCTCAATTTTGGTCGTTTTATTTTCATACGTCTTATGATTTCGTCAGTATTTCAATGTAATACTACAAAGTTATTATCAGTTATTTAATGTTGTCATCATGGCGGCGATTTTGATGGTCAACACATTTGACGATTTTTGCTTTCAAAATAGGTTATGCTGTCTAAAACTTACAGAAGAAACATGTAATTATTAACATAAACTACAATAAATAATTAAAAATACATTTTCATCAATTTCTTCAGTTATTATATTATGTATGGTGGCGCTATTTTTGCATAGTTTTTACTAGATTCTGCACATTTTTTAACAATTTGAAAAATCTTTTCTAATGTATAGAACCACTTTATATATATATATATATATATATATATATATATATATTATTTAGCATTATCATATTTTTTAATATGATAATCATCAGTATTATATTAATATTTTTACAATTTATTATTTTAAATTAATGAAACTAAAAAAAGGTAACAATTGTTTTGTGTTGTCACATATTTTTTTTAAAAAAACTTATTTCTTTGGACGCTATATTTTTTCTAATATCGGAAATATATTAACTTTTCTTCAAATAGTTTTAAATTAGAAAAAAGTCCTTTAATTAGTTTATAGATCCATTAGTCTCTGTGATCGAATCGTCACTTTTACTAGAAATATTTTATTTTTTATTCATTATTTTTCTCTCTCATAATATCGCTAAGTTCATTTTCACTTGAAATGATTTTAGATACATTATATAATTCATCAGTCAATATTTTATCTTTATTTCTATTTTTTTGTGTTTTTTATTTATTTATAATTCGGGCTTGTCTCATAAATTACCACATATTCTTTATTTTGAAATGTAGAATGTTGTTTTTTTAAACAGTGAAATGGCGTTTTTTACCAATTGATCCATATTTTTCTTGTTACAACAAAACTATTTATACATGCATTTATTTCAAGATTTTGTTCTTATAAATTGTTATTAGACTTTATTAGTTTACTAACATAATAACCAAACCGAATTATCTAAAATTCATCGAGTTGTCAATATGAAATTATAGTCAAGTGCAAAAACGATATATCCCGTGACCTAGTCTTAACGTTCAATTTATTAAACACGAGATATCTCGTGACCTAAACGCAATGTGTCGGCAAGAAACTTGATATTAATTCGTGACTCACTTTTATAGTCTCATATTTACTAACGAAGACAAGAACAAGTTTAAACACTTGAACATGAGTTTATTCGTACTCAATGAATTGATTGCGTTAAAATTTATTGTAACTATGTGACAGTTTAAATAAGATTTAATATTTGATTTTACTATTTTTTACTTATTGCTATTATTGATTCAATAAATATAGGTTCAGTTTCGTTATTTTCGATTAAAAATAAGGAAACTAATTTAATTTCTAACGGAAATTTTAATAAAATGGTTATCTATGTTATTTAAAAAAATTAAAAAATTAATAATAATTTTTTAAAAATTGTCAAATAACAAACCGTTATAAAAAGGTCGGAAAATTGAAAGGTTTTAGATAAAATTATGCCTATACAACCATAAAATTGTTTTATATGGAAATCAAAATACATATGTAACATATCATGTTATTTGTGAATATAGGATAAACGTTTGTGTCATGATAAAAAAACTGAGATAATGTTCAAGTATGTTTTTACAATTCGAAAACGAAAACTGATATCGGCACACAATGTTTATGATGACTTTTTTATATAACTGTCAAGATGTCAAAACACATTAGTCTATATTCTTCTTTAATATATATATATATATATATATATATATATATATATATATATGTGTGTGTGTGTGTGTGTGTGTGTGTGTGTGTGTGTGTGTGTGTGTGTGTGTGTGTGTGTGTGTGTGCAATTATATATATATATATATATATATATATGCATATTTGTATCAGATGAAAACGAAAATATTTCCTTCTAGATGCTTTTTGTTCCAAATATAGATTTCACTTTACGGCACATTGCTCATTTTTATCACAACAGATAAGAAAATAATATAAATATATATAAAAAAATCTTCTAAATACAAAATTGTATTCAGAATATATATACTCATTCACTTAACTTTCGTGAGTGACGGTAATTGATATAATATATATATATATATATATATATATATATATATATAAATGTGTGTGCATGTGTGTGTGATTTTAAGTGTGTAAGTGTGCTTATATAATCTATTGTGTATTTTATTTAAGTTTCAGAATTATTTACTATACAATATATACTTCCTTCTTTGTTTGATTGACGGTAAGAAAATAAAATATATTTTCCCGTATTCATAAAGATATGAATTTTTATTCGTTTTATTATTTTTTAAAGCAATTTATTAGATTCAATAGTATTTGAAATTTTCCTAGATTTATTACATTTTTTATAATTAAAATGAAACTTTTAACCTCATCGTATATATTTTTTAATATTAAATTTTTACTTTAATTTTATTTTTTTGATTAACGTGATTTATTAGGATTGTTGTTATTACTTTGAGTTTAGGAAATGACCTTAAAAATTATTAAATGTCGTTTAGAAAATGTATACGATATTTTAATATAGAATGATTAAGATGTGAACAAAAATACAAATCATAATGAAAATATTTTATTAGCCTTTAAAACATTAGACTTTTTTAAGAATATAATAAATTTATTATCATTTTTAAAATACAAAAATATTTAACAAAACAGAAAAAAATATAAATTTTAAAAATATAAATGTATATTCTCGTCATACATAACGCTTTTTTTAGTTAACGTTAGTATTCTGCATCTTGTAAAGAATTCTTGTAATACAGTTCAATAATAGTCCTCTAATATTGCTGAGTTTTATTTACTCTGTTTTTTTTTCTATTGTTGAGATACATTGATGAAAGCGCTTGCCATGCTCGTTACTTATTGTACCACAGTTGCAAGGCAAAAAGTTTTAATGGGATTGAAGCAAATGTATCTTTAGAGACGTATTGCAACTTAATTTTTAATAAGATTTTTAAACGAGTACAGAAATGAGTATTTGAATACGATAAAAACGAGTAAATAGACACCTTAATATTATTTTGAAGGAAATTCCACTAATAAAGACTTGAAATTAAAAGTTTAGTTGTGTTTTTTGACAATTATAAATTTCTTACGAGATTGTTTAACTAGTTTTAACTTATTTTGTGAGGCTCTTGAGAAGTAATGTCAGAAATATAATCAGAATTTGTTAATGTATAAGACTCCAGTAAAACATATGGGAGATGAACAATCTTCTCATCAAATTTTACATCGTAATAGTCTGGTAGTTTCGGAATAGGAAATTATTTTCCATGTGGTACCGATCGAATTGCTAACGGTAAGTTAATATTTGTTCTTTTTGAAAATTTATTGTTGTAGGGATGGAATTATGCAAATATAACAATCGGTTAGATGGCCTTTGGGCTTTCTTAAAATAACAGAAACTATGAAGGGTATCGAACAAGTATGGTAATATAAATGTAATGCGCAACTTTTTTCTTCATCTTCAATTTTACAATTAAAATAATAGCTATAGGCTTTTTTATTAATGTAGTAATAACCTGCTTTCTAATGCATAAATGTAACAAAAATTAGTATACTTTTTAAATGTTTTTTTAAATTAATATCTTTTCGAATCAAAAATTACTTGTATACCACATATAGTTGTATAATGAAAATTAATAGGAAGTATCTAATTGAACCAGTTTAAATAAAAAAAGTCATAATATCATAAATAAAGTAGTGCTGCAATATACATTGTGGATAAACCTAAAATGGTCCTTTATAAAGAACAAAATTGCACTGATAACGACATGCTGTTTCTTCAAAACTAGAGCTAATAATTATTTTAAGTTATTATATTTGTAATTAATAGGTACTTATTAGTCTCAATTAGCTTATTGTGCTTAGGAAATCTTTTGACTGTTGATAAGTGTAAATTGTTTTAAAAATAGATTTAAACATTTTTCTGAATTTAATATATAATAAAAAAATCTTTGTAATCATTAATATTGAGTTTCATATTTATCAGACTTACATTGCCTAAAATGCAAGTAAATGTTACTTACTTAACTTTGATATATTTATAAAGGTTAATTCAGTTGAAATATTTTTATGTAACGTATTAATAATTTAAAAGGTAATATTATTATTATATAATGTATTTATTATATAATAATTTGTGAAATTAAAAATAAAAATTGTACTTATTATAAAATTTGTGAATATTCAAAAAATTGTTTAAATAATAATATAAATAATAAATTATATTAAAATGTATTGTGATAAGGCTTGAAATATATTTTTTTGATATAAATATTTTCATTTCAATATGAAGTAATTATTTTTAATATTTTCTACATTAGCTAATTTATTGCATGTTTTAATTTTACTATAAAAATAGATATTATTTACGGAATATATTATTAAAATAAAACTTAATAAAAAGTGATTTAATTTTTGACAGTATTTTTCTTTGAATTTTTACTAATGTAACCAATATTTTCTTACAAATGTTTTTTACTTTGATCATAAATGAAATTTAAATGTTAGATTTTATTCAAAAAATCTTGTACTGTTATTCTATCGATGTATACCTTTTACAAATTTATATTCTTTAGGCGAACTTGTACACACGACCTGCCCTATATGCGTTTACATAGTGCAACTTCGTGAAAAGAATGCACACATCCTAAGAATAAATATACATGTTTTCCGTTTTTGTAAAAAAATCCAAACAACATTCCAAGATACCTTTTTACGTAGAAAACAAATACCTTTTTTAAATATGTAAACAAAATTCACAAAATATATTATAAATTAAAAAAAGGTATATTTGTGACAGATATTGTAACAAAAAAACATTCCGAAAAGTAGCTGAAAAATAACAAAACCGTAAGAAATAATAAGCTACCGTTAAATTCAATTTCACCCAATTCTTTTTAGAATTAACTGGTTAGGATTGTGAACTACGTCTGCTCGATCACGCTACGTTGCCATTGAAACAGAGGCAACCGGGCAAGCGTGAACAAAGATTGGCCGAGACATCGTATATAGAAAGCAAATAGCCATAGGGAAAATATTTTTCTTACACCTATTTTTTCTTTTTATAACAAAAACCTTATATACTGATACTGCTTTAGTTTTCTTTTTCGTTGCTTGTCACATTTATTTATTTTTTATTTGATGTTTAACGTTCTGTAGTGACGTCCTTAGGGTAATTGATATCGATTGAGTGGAGACAGTTTGTACATTAAATAAAAAATAAATAATATTATATATATATATATGTATATATCATTTCAGATTATATCAGCTTCACTGAATGTTACCATTCATTGATACTTAGCCATAATCTCCACGGTTACTAGACAGGTTGGTAACACTATATATGTATGTGTATATATATATATATATATATATATATAAGAAATTCTTATATTATAAAGTCGGATATTCTTTTGTGTTTAAAGAGAAAAGTTTTTGATTAATGCATTCTATCCGTTCTTACTTATGGCAGTGAAACAGTTAGTGAATACCAAAATAGTATAGTTGATCCAGACAATATAAAGGAGCATGGAAAGATGCATGTTAGGAATAACATGTAGAGATAGAAAAAAAATCAAGTGAATTAGAATAAAATCAAAAGTCACAGACTTTAAACAAAAATTAGGAGTTTGAAATAGAAATGAGTTAATCATAAAGCATTAGAAGAAGACCACCGATGGAAAACAAAAATTATTGATTGAAAATATTGATATATGTAGACATAAATATATATATATATATATACATATATATATATATATATATGTATATATAACTTAGGAAGTGACTTATCGATATATTAGATAGAGATATAAAAAAATCATCAGAATAGATTGGAAAAGATAGGCATTGGATTGATAAAAGTAGAAAGTTTTTGGAAAAAAATGTTTTGAGAAAAAACGTTCATTTAGCAGTTGATAGAAATATCTTGATATTGAATATACATATAGGATTATCAAAATATGACGCTTAGATTTGTGTTTTATTAAAAAGAAACCTGTGTAGGGTGGTATATAGGGAAATATGTGTATAGTTTTTTTTAATAAAACACAAATTTAGGCGTCATATTTGTATTTCTATATATATATATATATATATATATATATATATATATATATATATATATATATATATATATATATATATATATATATATATATGTACATACAATTATAGTAAAATAAAGTAATCATATTTTTAATTTGATATATAGTTACAATTTTATATTAAACTTTTTAGTTTTCACAATACTCAACATTTTTTCTTCATATATATATATATATATATATGTGGCAGTGAATGTTTCTTAAAAAAATATTAAATACTTCTAGTCTTTAATTCACCAAAACCTTTTTAATATACGAATTTTTTGAAAATAACGAAACATCAAGTTATATATATATATATATTAGGTTGGCAAATATCTCCCTTCCGACTTCTGGTCTTTTGAATTTCGCATATATATATATATATATATATATATATATATATATAACTCAGAAAAATGAAAAGATTTCAGATAAAATCCATGAATAAATGGAATAGAGGCCTAAGAAAAGTTGCCTGTGTGAAATGAAAAATAAATATTTGAATTTCTTGAAGTTGAAATTTTTAAGAGGCCTTTATTCAATAGTGGATAGCAAAAGGCTGCTGGAGCTGCTACAATTGTACTGTTACTGGTTATACATATATATATATATATATATATATAATAATTATTATTAAGTTTATATTTACATGTTTACATTTGAAGATTTGTTAACTTTCATTGAGATTTTGAAATTACATGTTTTATTTTAAAAGTGTGTTACAATTATACTAAAAAGTATGGGGGGGGGGCAAATGAGAATGAAGGGTTTAGACATACATTTATTTACTATTCGTTACTATCGTTTGTCTAATTTGGGCCACCCTATATAATGTATTGAATTTAACTTGAGTATTGTATTCATAAGTTATTTTTCCATGTTTGAAATTTGTGTTCAAATAAATTATTTATATAATAAAAGAAACGTACAGATTAAAATGTTTAAATAACTTATCAATCAATCTTTATTTTTGATACCGAAAGAAGTATTGTTGAAAAATAAAAAGAATAACAAGATTGTTGTTTAATATAAATTGTAAATATGAAAATGTTTTATTTACACATTTTTATATTTTAACTCTTAAATATTTTTTAAAATTTTTATATCCTTTATTATAATTAATGTTTTACGTATTATTGGATGTTAATTTTTTCATTTTTTGTTTTATATATATATATATATATATATATATATATATATATATATATATGTATGTCTTATTGTGTATGTAAAGTGGCTCAAATGGGACTGAAGAATAGTAAAAGATAGTAAATAATATGAAGCATGTAAATCAAGGTCTAAATGTTTTAGTTTTCTCAAGAAACGGTGTCTGTGTGTCGCTCTGTCTCTCTCTCGCGCTCTCTCTCTATATATATATATATATATATATATATATATATATATATATATATATATTTATAAACAATAATAATAGTACATAAAATTTTAAAAGTTAAATTAATAATAATTGATGCTATCTGGATTGTTAAGTATTGAAACATATCAGTAATTCTAAGAAACAATCTGCCAGTGTGAAGATCTAGGTTTGGAATAACTTGGTTGTCTTGATTAATGTTTTCAGTGGTTACACTTAATCACTTGAGTCGAATGCTCAGGTGTACCCTATCCGTCATCTTATCTTATGTCCGACCGTTTTCTATGAGATAAGGGGAAAACATATATCCAAACACCGTTTAATTGTATTATGTCTATAAAGTTACATCTTGTAACAGTTAGTTAATTTGATCAAGGTTAAATGTTTTCTTCTAACCAATTGACAAGAACGAAAATTGTTTACAGGCAGTATACTCTTTATAAATACACACACGCGCGCGCGCACACACACACACACACACACACATAACACATATATATATATATATATATATATATAAATGTTTTTCCAATAATATATATAATTTTGATAACAATAACAATTTATTATAAATTTGAGATAAATATTACCATAAATAATATAAAGAATAATTTAAAAGCAATTTCAATATCTCTGGGGAATATAATAACAAAATATATTAATATATGTATTTCGAAAGTTTTAAATATTTTAGATTATTCTAAAAAATAGAGTATGAATTAAATACTTATTTTTTATTTAAAATAGGATAAAAAAGTAGTGGTTGATGTTTTCTTCAAAAAAAAAAACGATTTGTTTTACTGTAAACAAATGTTTATTTAAAAAGTTGCAAAAATGATATTAGCTTATTAATTTTTTTCTAACATTTTATTATATTTTGCACCTTTTAATGATTTTTGATTAAGTAAATCTAAAGATGCAACATTATACTAATTTACGATTGAAACAATGGAATTGTAATTAGAGAATTAATAAAATCTTGATTTAATTTCTGCAGTCCGATTGAAAACATCTGTTTGATTAACTTACATTGAAAGTTTTGTTCCTCTTTCTTTGGATTGATTTCATCAGATGATCAGTTCTTTAAAAATTACATTTGATTTTATAGTTTTGTCTTTAAATAGTAGCTTATAAAGAAGTAATTTTTGCAATTTTTTTAGGCACATGTAAACAATTTTCTAGGATGTACATCAGTTTTTACGCCATTGTCATTATTTTATTATATAATTTTAAATAATATTTCATTACAATGACTAATGATTCAATAATAAATATGTATAATTAACTGAAAATTTATTATTTTTCTGAATAACAGTATTATAATGATTTTTTTTCTCAATATATACATTTTACATTACGTACTTGTCAGATATTATAGTTTTGAATATATCAAAGTTTT
This sequence comes from Neoneuromus ignobilis, assembly GCA_029203775.1. NCBI lineage: Eukaryota > Metazoa > Arthropoda > Insecta > Megaloptera > Corydalidae > Neoneuromus > Neoneuromus ignobilis. The sequence continues at coordinate 41,541,083 of CP092090.1, forward strand.
TAAATTCACTAACTAAAATATTTCAAATACATAAGTTTAATATATAGGAATTATTTTATATTGATATTAGGTAATGTGTAAAAACTATTCTAAATTAATATTTATGTTTATACGTTTTATTGTAATTAAATCACAATTAATTTTATTTAAAAGAGCTACCATATTAGGTTTTAGCTGATAATTCAAACCATTTATATTGAATTAAATTTTAGTTTTCAGACCACTATATGACAGTTTTAATAGTTTGAATCTTTGCAAATATTTTTCAAATCATTTTGAGTTAAAGTAATTATTCCGTTCAGAAATTGATAAACTATTTAAAAATATATTTCCTTAATATTTCTATGTGATATTTATTACATAAAAATCAATTTTAGATTGAAATGAGACGCTAACATAACAAATCGAATTATGTGTAGAATTTATATTTTATATTTGTGATTGTATAATAATGTTATGACTGCAAGAATCAATCGAATAATTTTTTTTTAATATTTAATATTCGTAACTATTTCTCAACTAGACCATGAAAATAAATGGTCATCCAAATATAACGCCTAGATTTGAGTTTTATTAAAAAGAAACATGTGTATAGGGTGGTGTATAGGAAAATATGTATGTAGTTTTTTTTTATTTCTTTTTAATAAAACACAAAAAAAGACGTCACATTTGGATGATCCTATATATGTAATACTGTTATATTATTTTATAAATAGAAAAATAAATACACAAAAAATGTATAAAAAATGTTATAGTAGAAAAACATGGATTATGTATAAAAAATATTTTTAAGAATTTACTATATAAATAGAACAATATATAATTACATAATTCACTAATAACTTGTTTATTTTTTGTTGTTTACATAATTTTTTATGATAATAAAATTCATGTATGTGATATAAGAATTAATTAAGTATGTTGTATATATATATATATATATATATATATATATATATATATATATATATATATTTATTGTATTGAGATTCAATTATTCCCTTATTATTATTTCACATTTTGAGTTGTACATAAAAAATTGACAAATATTATATAATGATTAACGTCATTATTACTTAATAAAGAAAGAAATTATTTTAATATTTGCTGAATATTGAAAAAATTAAATGATCAAATATAGACAATCTAAAAATTATTGGAGAAGATTTTATTAAGTATTAAAAGTAATTTTTTATAATGACCTCGATCATTTTTAAAACAGAAATACTACGTAAATGCAATTTCAGAATTGCCTTTGAATTGAATATAATTTTTCTAAAAAATATTGTAAAATTCCATTTATAATAAAATTATATTTTACAACTATACAAATAGTATATCAACGTTTGTATAATTTACAGTTATTTCATACTTTTTAGTAATATTTTAATATTGTTTTGCTGTATTACTTATTTTTATAGTCATGTTATTTGAATATGTAAAAAAAACTATTTTCAATTCCAATGCGATATTTTTCAATAACTGCAAAAGTTACTTAGAAATATAATTTTTATTAATATCCTCTATTGACATAATAATCTTTTTTTTATACGAAATACGAGAAATTTATATTTGAATAGTTTTTTTTATTTAATGTCGTTTTGAAAAAAATCAGTGAAAATTGAAATCTACTAAAAATATATTTTTTTTACTTCTAATAAACTTTTATTGTATTTAAAATATTAATATTTTGAAAAAAGTTTAAAATCATTTGTAAATGAAATTTAGTTACATTAATATATACAATATATAAGTTATATATTTTGTAATATAATAAAAAGGTGATATTAAAAGTGATGAAATAAAATGTACAATTGCCAAAGAGTATTTTTCAACAAAAGAATATTTAACTTTCATCAAATTATATATAAAAGTTTGGATCAAAAGAGAAGTACTGTTTTCTTCTATGTCCAATATACACAATAACATCTTCAAAAGGATTTTGATGAGCGACTGGTCGAATAGAACTCACATCGATGGCTTGAGGGTAGTCTCTTTTTTCTACAAAGTCATCCCAATTCGCATATAAATCCATTGTGAATATTTGTATGCGTCGCATACGAAGGTCATCGACGATCGCTAGAAACGATCCTAAACAAACATGTCTGTCAGATAAACGTTCATCCAAATGCTCGATTCTTGAACGTAACAGAACTTCATCACGTACTCATACCAAACGTCTGGTGCATCGTCGACTCAATACATTTTATAGAAGTTTACAACACTTTTATAACGTGTTTTTTCTTGTTTATAGATCGAAAAATATTTAAGATAGTTTTTTTTTATATTACTTTAAAAATTATTACTTTGATATTATATTGAGAAAAATTGATCATTTTTAAAATAATAAAATTATTAGATAATTTGTGATTATTTTCATTAATATATTTAAGTAACACACATACACACTCACATACACACACATGTATATATATATATATATATATATATATATATATATATATATATATATATATATATATATAAAATCAAAAATAATAAATTTCATCTTTTTATGATAATATTTCAATATGTGTAATTTATTTTATCTAATGTGTTTTTAGAATATAAAAAACACTTGTGTTAAAAATATTACCAATGACTAATATGTTTAACTGATTTATGCATTGATATGTATGTACATATTAAATTTTATACTACAAAAAGTATATTACAAAAGCATTTTAATATAATTTATGTATATATATATATATATATATATATATATATTATTACTTCTATATACATATATACATAGACTATCTTCTGGAAATAGCAATGTAATTCTTTACATTGAACTCCTTGTATTGTTTTGGAATTCGATAACAAATGTACACTGTCTTGAAATATATATGCAAGGAAATATAAAAATCTTCTTGAGAAATGGATTATTTTATAGGGATTCCAAGTATACAGTTCAGTCTAAAAGTTCACACAAACGCACAAACAGCACAAACCAATTTTATATATGTGATATAAAACAATAAAGAATTATAGTATAAAGTGACGTTTCTCGGTGAAATCTTATTTACAATATACTTATTTCTACGAACAATTTCATCATTTTTTTCTTTTCTTTATTTTATATTTGTTATCGGATTACAAAGCTGTCGCGTTAAATGAAGAAATAAATTGCTCAGTAAGATTAGTTTATTAATTGTTTAGTTAATTTTTGTAACATACTTTCAAGGTTGAATTAAAAAATTCAAATAATGTTTACGTGTGGGCAATATATATATATATATATATATATATATATATAGATATATATATATATATATATATATATATATATATATAGGCCCACCCTAAGGAGATCGCCCGCCCGTGTGCGAAAATATTTTGGCCGCCTCCATTCCCAAATTGCACTTTTTGCATAGCAGACTATTGAATGATATTTATTAATTTCAAGGGAAAGGATAATCGAAATTTTCAGAGAAATGTGTTAGAAATACAATGATAGTATGTATTTGTATTCGAAAATGGTCTCTCAGTAATATGTAATTAATCGCTACAATCAAGTAACGCTGAACATGTAAAAATATTACATAATGGTTGATGTGGCTAGACAAATTTAAAGAATGTGTTGTTTCACATATCTAAAAATTAAAGAAACCGAGTGTTTTTCTTGAAATCGGTTGGCCCTAAAGCTCGGCCACCCGTGTGCATTGCACACATTGTACATATAGAAGGGGCGGGTCTGTATATATATATATATATATATATATATATATATATATATATATATATATATTTGTATGTATTTATGTGCACAGTTTGAATATTAACCCTTTTACTACTGATCAAAATGTTTGTTTGTTCTAAAAATGCGGTGCTATTTTCAGCAAAATGCAAAAAATGATTCATAACAAATCTCCTTTCCCTTGGGATTTTTCGTTGAGTAGAAAAACACGACTGATAAATCGGCCCTCCGCAGTTTTCGAACAAGCTATCCGGGCCGATAAGAGGGTAAATTTAATGATAAACTTATAAGAGTATACTATTTAATTAGATTTCATAGGAATATTTTGTATTTGTTTGTTATAATTGAAATTTTTAAAGAATATTAACTAGAAAAATATTTTATATTTAAGTAAGTCATGAAATTAATAATATTATTAGTTAAAGTAATACAATATTATTTGTAATAAATATTTTTCTACTTTTTGAAATATTATCGTTTTTTGTAGTATGTGATATATCGCTTATTTGTTAGCAAATACATTATTACTATATATTACTTACAAGATTATATTCAGTCAGGAGGACGAAAAAAATGTGAATTTTTATTTTTTTTAAGAATTATAACACGTTTCTCATCAAATGTTCGGGTATTTAAAAACGTATACTTAAAAGAAATTTATATATTTTTTTAAAAATAAAAGACACTTTTCCATAGGTCCTCTAAAAAAAGAACATTTACAATAAACATTACTGCTCAGATATGAATTGTATGAAATCAAAAAAATAAAAATAAATATTTTATACATTACATTATATCGTACTTGAAAAATCATTTTTAGAAATATTGATTTTTTTAATAAAAAAAATCAAAGATATAACATAAAAAAATATAAATAGTAATAAGAATGCCTGTATGAATTTTAAAATTTATAAAAAAAATTATAAATATATAAAATTTATGTTTGTAAATTTGAAATTTGTGTTCAAATATATATATATATATATATATATAATTATTTTTTATTCTTCTAACATTAACGTGAATTTTATATTATGTCGATGTAAAGTACACAAGCGAATTTAAACACGTAGTTAAACATTACAATTGTATTTGAACATCGTTGGAATTTTTGAGCGGACAATTGCATTCCGTGCACTTTTCTTTATGACATCAACGGGACTATTATTTTCTTGAGGAAAATTTTCTGGAATAAAGATACTAAATACGTGACCTGGAAAGGTTCACGTGCATTTTCTTTAGTTTTGTGCAGAATTAGATATAAGTGGAACAAGTATCATGATGACACTGTCACATCACGTATGATGATGTAAAATTATAGTTCGACTAGATAATGCTTTAGAAAAATGAGGTAATGTTAAATTCTCCTTTCAAAGCTTCTCTTAAAACTATTTGTATTTGTAACGTTCATTATATATATTTAAAAAAACCTTTTATAAAGGAATAAAATACAGAAAGAACATTTATTCGTTAAAACTTTTATGTTAACAAAAAGTAAATTAATGTTTAGTGAGGGTAATTAATATCAAATAAATATTTAATTATAATGTGTGGTATTTTATGATAAAATATCGTAATAGTATATTTTTAAAAGACAATACCCAAAAATTATATATATGTATATGTATATATATATATATATATATATATATATATATATATATATATATATATATATATATATAGGTATATTTATATAAAAGTCGTTTGAAAAGTATGGTAAAAAATAAGAAAATCTAAATTGAAAAATTTTATTAAATTAATTATTAATTAAATTAAACAATAAATAAATTTACCATACTTATTAAACGACCTCGTGTATATATATCGTATATATATATATATATATATATATATATATATATATATATATATATATATATATATATATATATATATATATATATAGTTCTTCATTTTCGATGGTTGAGTATGAGGCTGACAATCTCATCTTGTAAAAACAACTTTTAAAAAGCTTTGGCAATAAAAAATTATATGGAGCTTTGTTGAAGAGTCCTGGAACTGGAATAGATTGATTTGATTTTTTTAATGGAATGAAATTATTCTTAATTTTGTAATTTTTAAATTATACTGTTTTACATTCATGAATACATACATACATATATGCATATATATATATATATATATATATATATATATATATATATATATATATATATATATATGAGTGTCGTTTGATAAGTATGGTAAATTAACTTATTGTTTAATTACATTAATTAAATTTTTCAATTTAGTTTTTCTTACTTTTTTACCATACTTATAAAACGACTCTCGTATATATATATATATATATATATATATATATATATATATATATATATATATATATATCAATATAATATTACATATTTAAAATAGCGTATAATTGAATGTCACAATAAATATTAGTAAATAATTATTTAATAACTAATAAATTATTAATTTGTACTAATCAGTCTGTTGATTTATAGCACATGATTATTTTTATTGTTGAATATATGAGTACAAAATATTTATATAATTATATAAATAACAACAGAAAATGAGATACGATTTTAACAAAAAATGAAATTCATAACTATATTTTTTAATAACTTTTCAGTAATATAATTTTAAAATGATATTAATTTCTTGATTTTATTTTATATTAGTATGAGTATATCAAAGTTTCAGGATTGATAAATTTCTTATTTATTTTAATTTTTTTATATATTTGTCATATGTAAATTATAAAAATGAAAAATGTAAAAAACTCCATTAATGTTAAATTATAAACGTTACGAACTTTTGATTTAACCAAATAGTTTTGAAATATGATAGAAAATGTACATTGTGAAGTTTATTTCATCAGATAATATTAGTTTTAATGAAAAGTATTACTGTGAATAAAAGTATATAGAAGTCAAAAGTATTACAACTAACAGGATTATTCTAGGAATAATTCTATTCAAGTTACATAGAATACTGAATAAATATTTTCACATTTTTCTTTTATATGTTTTTATATTTCTATTCATCAATTGTTACTTTAATATTAATATAATATATTAGGTTTATCACAAAGTTCTGTCTACTTAATCACAATTATTTTAAGCACATATGAACGGTTTGTATTAAAATGTATATAATTTATGCTTTTTATCGTTATTTTTTATCATTGATTCTTTTTAACATATTCTAAATAAATTGTTCTATCATTATTACTTTTCAAAGAATATTGAAAGAAAGAAGTCTGTCGTTAAAGTTTATTTACGGCATTGTACATTTTATGAATACCAATAAGGAAAGAATGCTGCAGAAGCAAAGAATTTGTTAAAAGTTTTTAGAGAAAAGGCAAAATCTAAAAGGACAAACAGAAGATAGTTCGAGAAATTTAGAAATTGAGACTTTAACCTTATACTCGTATATGAACAATACTATAGAAGACCTTCTGTAATCAATGATGATATTCTTCACAATGATTTTGAAGGAGACCCATTCTTATTTACATCAAAGATAACAAATTCTTATTTACATGGATATCAAATAAAATGACTGATGAGAATAGGTAGGATAGTATGACTATTTTCTTGTCTGCTTTGACGTAATAAAATGAACTATTTTTGGAACGTCTCGTAACTAGAGATGAAATGTGAATTACGTATAAAAATGTAACGAGAAAAAGAAAATATTGAAAAGCTGTACAACCCGCTCCTATAACATCTCAGCTAAGTTTAAGTGTGAAAAAAGAATGTTGTCTATATGTGAGAATTTAAGAAAACCAATTTATTATGAACTTTTAAAGCCAAAAGCAATGAATAAATTCTGGAAATTATGGCAATAATCGAACAACTTAAAAAAAGTGAATTCAAAAAAAAAACAAGGTTCGACTTTCCTTAATAGAAAGCAAGTTATCTTACACTTTGAAATTGTAAGGTTACATTCTTTCATCAACCCAGATAAAATATTAAAATTTAGTTAGAAGGTTCTAAGTCACCCATTATATTCTTCAGATATACAGGTCATCCAAATGCAACGACTAGAGGTCAGTACTATGTAATGTTTACACGTAATGTTTTTAAAATGATATAATAAGTTTTTTGTTTCAATAGAAGGTTACAATTTCAACCATGGATAGGTAAACATTGTAGCAACGCATTTACATTATTCGAACTTATTATAAAAATGGGCGTTCTTTGAAAATGGGTAATTTTTGATCTAAACAGTCGGCCAAATCAGTCTATAATTCGAAAATTAGTAAAAAAATTCGAAGAAACTGGTTGTGTTATCGATAAACCAAAAAGTGGAAGACCAAAAACTATACGCATAAATAAAAACAATACTGTAAGTGAAAGTGGTGAAAATGAACCGTAAACATTAAGTTCACGTCGTTCGCAAGAATTGGGCATATCTTATGGTTCTTTATGGAAGATTTTGTATAAAGATTTGCATTTACATAAGTAAAAATTCAAATAACCTAGTAATTAAAATAAAGAGATCATTTACAACGTCGTAATTTGGCTAGTTGGATTATTGAACAATGAACAACAGATTTTTTGTTTTCAAACAATATTTTGTTCAGTGATTTATCTCATTTCACAATAGATGGATTTGTTAATAAGCAAAATTATCTTATCTGAGGTGATGAAAATCCTGGTGTTATTCATAAAAAATCTCTACACACACAAAAAGTAATTGTTTGGTGTGCATTTTGGGCAAATGGAATTATTGGACCATTTTTCTTCGAAGATAATGTTATAAATACTGTTACTGGGAATTCTAAGCGATACCAATCAATGTTGAGTGACTTTTTATTGCCAGAATTAAATGATATTAATGGGTGTAATGTTTATTTCTAGCAAAATGGTGCTACATGTCGCACAACTCGAGGAAACATTAAATTTTTGCGATCAAAATTTTGTAATCGTGTAATTTCAAGTAATACAGATTTCAATTGGCCCCCAGATAATGAGATTTAACACCATTAGATTTTTTGTGTTTTTTTTTTTGGAAAAGTCGAGTGTATATTAACAACCCACAAGCAATTAATGGCCTAAAAACAACATTCGAGTTGCAATTCGTGAAATAAATCCAGCAACATGTCGAACAGTCATTGAAAATTTCTATATTCGAGTTGATGCCTGCAGAATCAGTCGTGGTGGACATTTGAACGATATTATGTTCTACATATAATTGTAATGAATCATACTTTCAATAAAAAAACAGCTTGAGTTTGCGTTTTATTAAAAAGAAACATGTAAGCTCGTTTATTAGATGACCCTTAGTATCTTTTGTCTATCATTTATATTTAAATGTATATAATTTTATTTTTGGAAAAAGTAATGAAGATTCTGATGTGAAAAAGACACTGGATGAGTTTTTAGCTTCTAACGACGAGTTATTCCATCGAAAAAGAATTCAATAGCTTCTCTCAAGATAGTAATAAGTTGTTAATATTCATGGAAATAACATTGTTTATTAAATATTATTAAATAGTATAAAAATATTATTTTCTTTTACTTAAAAAATAGACGAACCTTTTTGGTAGATCTAATAAATACAAGTTGGAATACGTAAAAATGAAATAATAGGATAGCCTTATTGATAATTATTTTTATTCATGTTTCGTAAGTCGTAAAGTAAAAAATGTATAACTAATTATTTAAATGTTTCCATTATACAGTTACGCAAATATTTGTGAATTTCATTATTGATTTCAAATTATAATTGTAATTAGAGAAAGAAGTGTTGTTATTATTAATGAAAATTAATTCTAAAGGTAAAATAAGTTTGATTAATATATGTTGTAAATGGCGATGGTTAAATATATATACAGGAATACCTCGCATAGTACGGCTCAAATTAGAACGGTTTTTCTATAGTACGGTTTGAAATTTCCCAAAAAAATAATAATGTGCATGCGCACATTATATGCATCGTATGCGCAGTTCTAGTTTTGTGGTCTTTTTTCTTTTTCTATTAGTTTTCGATTCGTAACTCTAAAGTAAATTTGATTTTTTGATAACTAAATTTCAATTCAAAATGAATGTATAAACTCCTGATTTTGTTTTGTTGATACATACAAACATTTGAATATATTATTCTCGTTTTATTGACTGAAAAACAGGAAAAAAATTATTTGGAACCAAATAATGTTTTTTGTATTTAGTTAATGTTTCGATTAGTCCGGTTTCAAATAGTCCGGCAAATCAGTGGAACTGATTAGCCGCACTATGTGAGTATTCCTACATATATATATATACAATATATCTGTTATATCTGGAAGAAAAAATTACGGATAAATCATTGTAGATTTAAAGGGAAAATTAACGATGATGACTTTAGTAACGGTGTACCTATAAAGAAGTCCAATGGAGTCGGCACGTACATAAAATGTTTCCCACAAATGGAACACATTTTATATTTATCTAGTATCTTTTTTATGTGCGTACACATGTCGGTTCACGTAATTTATCACGCAACAGTCACGATTGAAATACGCGTGTGTACCTTTCTTCTGTTTCCCGGACAAACGGGAATTCAGAGGTCTTGCACGAATAACACAAACATGTAACGTAAATACATACATACATAACAGACACATACATATAGGGGGCGGCGACCCTGACATAACCGTGTCAAACGATGATCCTGCCATCTTTCATTCGTTTAGGATGACAACACATACACGACCCGACCAAATCCCGTTCATAGCGACGCATCTCACCGCACCGTATTATCCACACATACCGCAGAGTCGCACTCAAAGCGATGAAAATTTTCCCGTGGGACACTCGCATATACACTATATATATATATATATATATATATATATATATATATATATATATATATATATATATGCGTATCAACATAGTGTATATACACAAACATTCACATATAATGGCACACAAACAAAACTTTTTCGCTTTACAGCGTCACCTTTACACCACCGAGTTTTGACTTTATCAGATCACAGTAATATAAATATTTAGATTGACTTTTTTGCTGCAACATCAGACGTCTAAAATATATTTCTATCAACTGTGATTTCCTATTTTTCTATTTTTAAGAATAAGCATATTGAAAAGTATTGTAGTTTCTGACGTTGTTATTTGTAAATATTGTTGAAATGGTAAAATAAGAATAAAAATATATACTATAAAATAAGATTAAAAGTATAAAAAATATAATATAATAAGTTTAAAAATAATTATTTTTTTGATTACTATGTAGGAAATTTTTAAAATTAATTTTATTTTTCTTTTAAATAATTATAATGTTAATTATTTACGTTATAAAATTGTGAAGAGTAATTCAATGGAGATAAGAACAATTAACAAATTAATAAAATTTTCAAAAAAAAATTATATATTTATTAAGTAAATAAATATCCATTGAATTATTTTTTAACATGAGTTAAAATTATTAAATATTCCGTGTCGCTTGAGATGCATATACCTTATATTAGAATTTCTATTCTGTTAATTTGAAATTTTTTCTATTAAATGTAACATAAAACATTTCATAATATTAATTGATACTTAAATATAACATATTGTGTAAGTTTACACCGTAAATTTTAAAACTGTTTTATTAAAATTATTTAAATTTTAAATCTACGTTTTATTATTATTTAAATCAGGTTTATTTTAAAAAAATATTTTATTATTCAAATTGTGTTTTCCATAAAATTATTAGATTTGATAACGCGTGAAGGGAACATATGGCGTAAATAGAAAGTCACCGAAAATCGATGTTGCATGGAAAATGTTAAAAATAAAAGTCAATAATAGTTTATAATAAATTTCGAAAATATTTTTTTTGAAATAAATTTAAATATCAAATATAAAATTATTACTATTAAATATATAGAATTTAATACATTTTTTTTGTTTAGTACTTTGTCTATATTTATAAATTATATACATATAATATATATATAATATATATATATATATATATATATATATATATATATATATACATATATATATATATATATATATATATAGAAATAGAGAGATTGGATGTTTTGAAATGTAAATTTTTGGGTGAGATCTTCATTCAACAGAAGATAAAAAACTCTGATAATAATGATGTCTGCAATCACAGTAAAAATATGTGCAATAATTACTTTAATCTCTATTTTCACATGTACTAAATACTTAAAAACCAAATTACGTTAATTTATTTATTATCATTAAGTATATATGAAAATAAAAGTTAGAAGTTTTCTGAAAAATTGTAGTAAATGAGTTTTACACTCATTTATAATAAAAAATTGTGTTATAGATTTATTTCATACAGTTGAAAAAGTTTTTATAATAATATATTTTTTATATATTTTTATAAACTAGGGAACTCCGTCCCCTACTTTCTTCCTCGTTGACTCACGAACTTGTTTTTGTTTAACAATGTAAATAAGCTATGAAAAATAAAATGTTTATAAAGCTATGGTAATGCTCCTGTATAGACAATGTTCCTAAATTGGTGGTTCAATGTGCATTCAGATATAATACTAATACAATTAAAATTTATTTTGTTTGAAAAGCTGTCCTCTATGTCTTTGAGGACAATGAGATAAGCTGAAATCTATCTTTTCTCATTTTCGTTAATTCTAATATTTTATAAAATATGTATTTCGGTAGTACTTGGAAAACTTTGGATTATTTCAGAAATCAAATTTTTACATCAAACCGGAGGGGAGCACCATAATTTTTTTTAAAAAAATAAATTATTTTTATTGATTTTGTAGTAAGATATATTAAGAAAAAACTTTTTTTTTTAATATTGTACATTT
>CP092090.1:41556067-41623567 GCA_029203775.1 Neoneuromus ignobilis
TTCTGGTTCTATGTCGAATCTTATTCGACATCGATTTTGCTCTGGTGGATCCTATGTCGAATTTAATTTGACATTTTTTTTTTCGTTTCTATCATTGGTTCAAATTGTAAAGCATACAATTTTTTAATTATATTTTTTTACCACTAATACAGTTTTATTTTAAAAAATCAAAATATCAGTTCACCTTGGATTATTGTAAATATATTGTGGATCTGGTGGAATATTGTTTTTCTTTTTAAGACCCCAAAGGGGGTAAGTTTTGCTTCTGTTCTTTAATCTTGTTTAAAACTGTGTTTAAAATTTAAAAATTATAAAATTTAATTCAATGTTGAATTCTCTCTCTCTCTCTCTCTCTCTATATATATATATATATATATATATAACATATACTATTTTAATAGTAAACTTTTATGTATATATTGTAATATAAAATGTTAAGACATTTAAATAAAATAGGGATCTAGGATTGTTGATTGCAAAAAAACAAACGACCAATTTGAAATTTATTGAATGATTTTAAAGCAATCTTATTTAAAGTGGCTATAAATGTAAGCTGTTATTATTTAAAGAATACATCTATATGTGAAATGTGATAAAAGAAATCACAACAAATCTGCTTGAACAATAATGTTAAAATTACAAGTAGTATAAATGAAATTGTATCCTTTAAACCTACAAAGTATTTTAAATGTCTTTTTCAGTAGATATTCAAGTCACACCCGTTTTAAAGATATCTTTATCGCGTGGATTTGGACTATTATTTACGGTATGAATGGCTAGCTACGTTACTATCTCGGAAAATATTGTGATTTCTAGTGCGGTTACCCGTCTTTTCGCGAATATCTAGTACACGTATATACGCGTATGTGTACGGAAGTGTATGTGTTTGTGTGCGCCTCGATGTGTTGTATCTCTTCCTTAGAGTGCAGATCTTCAACGCGATATGCAGTTTATGGGCATCGTCAAAAGTCTCCATTACGATCACGTGTTGAGAATACATGAAGGTAATACGAAAACAGACTTCATGTAGACTTTTTGACTACGATGATACAGAGTAGGCTTTCTGTATGAAGTTAATATAGAATTATATTTTAGAAATTTCGTGACAAAAATTTCAATTTTAATCATCTTCGGGTTATATTCACAAAAAACAGATACTATCAATTTGGTAAACTTAAAATTATTTTGCACGGAATTTAGGAAAATACCAAATGTGTGAGCTTTGAAATATGAATCCATTTTTGATATAATAATCTATTAAATTTCCGTAATGTTTTCTTAAATTTTTAAATAGCTTAACCTGAAAATATCATCTAAATTAATAAACAAAACGATTTTAAATAACATGTTGTTGTGTATTCATTTGAGAAATTATTGATTAGGGAAATAAAAAAATACAACCATTAAAAGTAAACAAATATTTGTCGGGATAAATATATACAAAATTGCTTTAAGCACTTCCAAAAGCGGATGTTATAAATAAAGCGTATCAAAATATTATTTTTGTCTTCTATAATACAAAGCGGAAAATAAATTCTATTTACAAAAGGATGCTATAAATCAGTTACTGCTTAATAAAGGAGAAATAATTTCATTAGTTATTTTTTTATACGTGCTGATGTAAATAAATTATTAAAAAAATATTTTTTTATTATACATATTAAAAATATTTACTATATTATTCGAATAATTATAATAGAAGCAAAGAAAAAATAATTAAAACTATGTACACAAATGAAGTTTTAAATATAACTAAATTTTAAATATAAAAAAAAATATTTGAGCAGAATTTTTTGTAATGTTTTACAACATTTAATTTAGTATACTTTTTAATAAGTAATGAATAAAACAATGTAATAAATAAGTTATTTTGGCTAGTATATTTAAAAAGTATTGATTTATGACACGGACATTTATGTACATGAGATAAAAATTAGATATCCATCATATGTAAAAATTAAGCAACATAGAATATAAATATATACATGTTTTATTTTTAAATCTACACAAATGGGATGTAATATTAACATATAACTGTTTTAAAATATTTAGACTGAAATGTAGAGTAAAACAAAGTAATAGTACTAAATTAATATAATTTATCACATATCTTATATATAATTTAATAAACGTTATAGACAATCTAAACACAAAATTTGAATTTTTCATTAAACGAATTCAAGTAACTGTAAATCTAATAAAAAGATTAGTTTTTAATTTTGTTCACTAAATCCGATTTACGCGTTTTGAATTATTTGTTAGTCGAAATAAATGAAATTATATATGAAAATAATACGTGTCGAGTACAAAATGAAATGTTTGTTTTAATAAAAAAAACTCTGAACTAATTTTCAGTTTTGTAGAGTTTACATTTATCATTTTTGTATTCTTTTTTTTTGTAACCATAGTTTTACATATTTTGTAAAAATACAGTTAAAACGAAAATTAATTATTTTATAAAATGAAAACTAAATATTTGTGGATTTAATTGATTAGTGTTTTTTTTAAAAAAAAGGTTATTTGGAAAAGACACAATTGAAATTTTTATTTATTTTTTTACTTTTAAAATAAAATCGTAAATTTTCAATTTTAAAAGTAATCTCATTATCTTTAAAATTTATTAAGAATGGATTTATATTCTATTATATTTAGTAAGGGATACTTTAAAAGGAGAGATTTTTGAAGCATAGTTTTTAAAGATATAATAATTATTTTGAAATAAGAAATTGAACAATATGTATGTGAGTGATAAATATTTTAAGTTATTACGTTATTTTTATGTCTACTGAGCTATTTGGTTGAGTTTTATAGATTTTTTAACAACTTGAAGATGGAAGATCAAACTGTGCATTTTTGCCATATTTTACTGTTTTATTTCCATGAAAGGAAGAACGCACGGCAAACTTGTGATAAATTACGTAAAGTGACCATGCTCTATAAGAATGTCAGTGCCAATAATGGTTCGCAAAATTTCGTGCAAGTGATTTTGATGTTAACAACGCTCCTCTCTCAGGAAGACTAATCGAGGTTGTTGACGACAAAATAAAGGCACACATCTAGTCAAACACGCGTTAAATGATACGTGAGATAATAGAAACATTAAATATTCATCATTCCAGCGTTCACGATCATTTGAAGAAGCTGGGATACATAAGCAAGCACGAAATTTGGGTTCCTCATGAACTCAAAGAAATTAATTTGACTACATGTATAAACGCATATGGACGAATCCATTATCAAGAAGTGCCCAGAACTCGTTAATAGTGAAGGAGTTGTGTTCCAAAATGACAATACGAGATCATACACAAGTTTGGTCACTCGTCAAAAACAATTGGAGTTTGGATGGGTTGTGTTGCCATACCCATCGAACTCCCCCGAACTTGCTCCGTCTGACGTTCACATATTTCATAGAAAATATGAATATTTAGTCATTTTACAAAATATAATTTCATTTCTGTTAGAATAGTTTGAAATTAATACATATAAATTAATGTTTTTACATTGTTTAAGTAATGTTTATATCGAAATACTTTTTAAGATATACTCTTTATCAGTATATAATCATATGTATTAAAATTGAAGACATGTTTTTAAATAACTCGATGATTAAAATGTATTAAGTGTTTAATTAACTGTCATTTTTTTAAAAAAAAATAAATGTTCAAATATTTTTATTGTATCATAATTCAATCAAAGATTATCATATTCAAGTTTAAATTCGATGTAAATATTTTTATTTCATAAAAAGATATTATTAATATTACGCTGCGCATTTGTTATAAAAATAATAAAACGTGAATTTGAATCAATATTTAATTTATTAACAGAAATAATATTCAATGTTTTATATTTGAAGTACAAAAAATATTTAAAATTCGCATATACATATGTGAAAATACTAAATCATTTAATGTCTTAATTGTACGAATTTCATAACAATTGAAATGGAAGTAAATTTATGTATACATTCATGGGCAGAAAAATAGAGTTTATATATATATATATATATATATATATATATATATGTAGCGAAAATGTATATAAACGCACGTATAATGAGTGTGGACGTATACATATAAATTAGAAAAAAATGTAAAAAATCCGAAAAAAATGTCAGTTTAAACCAAAAAGTAAAATATTTATTCGTGTGCTGTCGTATTAATTCGAGCCTGCAGGGATTAAAATGGCTATGAATAAATAAGCGCGAGCGAAAAACAAAATTCACAAAAAGGCCGTTTTCGTGTTTTCTGCATGGCTTCCTTAATCTCGAATTTTCATCATTCGGTTGGAAAAGGATTAATTAGGGATAATAAAATGAAAAAGGTTACTCGCCCTCTTATTGGATATTAGCGTTCGATTGTTTTTCAAAACGTATAGCTCTGTTTGATAAATTATTCGGAATTCGAATATTAATAATACAATTCCGAACGATACTTTTTCATTGTGCTTTGCTTTAATGGATTTTATTACTGAAAGAATTATATTTATTGCACAAAATAAACATTACAATTATTCTGTGTTTTCTCTTCTGCATGACATTTAATTTAAAATATTTTTTTTCCAATCTGTCTATCTACACAAATTTATACACGTATTTTCACACACATTATTTTCTTCACATTCAATTTTGTTTTCTTTTATACTATTAACATAATCATCTTAATATTATTATAATACACCGTTGGATAAATTCCCTCTTTTTATATTTAAATTGATGTTGTAATCTAATTATTGGATTTACATTTTTAATATTTCTTAATTTGATTTTGAAAATTTATTTATTGGTCTTTTCTTATACATGTAAACATAAATATACACGAACTCATGTATATATATATATATATATATATATATATATATATATATATATATATATATTAAGTAAAGATAGAAAGAGGACTGAGTGAATCAGAAAGAAAACAAAAGTTACGAATGTTCTATTATAAGTGAGGATTTGGAAATGGTAATAGAAGAATCATATAATAAGAAGAAAATATCATCGATGGACAAGAGGAATTGTTGATTAGAAATGTAGGTATATAAAAAAGCATAGGAATAAATCTATGGATAGATGCGACAGAGATATACGAAAATTTATCAGAAGCACTGAATTGGTTTTAAGTGGAACATTTTAGGACAGCAATGGATAGAAAAAAACTGAAGATGATATATAAATATAATAATCATCACTTCTTAATCTACTGCTTGATAAAATTCTTTCGCAAAATCTTCCACCTCAAGTAATCCAATGCTTTTTCTTTCCGTCCATTTTTATAAATTTCCTAATTTATTTGTTTTATTTATCAATTAGTATCTTCCTGACTTTGTTTAATATATATAGGTTCCAAATCAATACCTTTCTTTCTTCATTGATGATCTCTTCTTCTTGCTATATAACTGGTCTATTTATATTTCGAATATTTCATTTTTTTATAAATTTCAAACTTTTGTTTTTTCTTCGATCTTCTTATCCTTTCGTGTTATTCCCAACATACATTTTTCTATGTTTTTTTGTGTTGTTCGGAGCCGCTAAA
The DNA here is from genome assembly GCA_029203775.1 of Neoneuromus ignobilis. Classification (NCBI taxonomy): domain Eukaryota; kingdom Metazoa; phylum Arthropoda; class Insecta; order Megaloptera; family Corydalidae; genus Neoneuromus; species Neoneuromus ignobilis. Next base: position 41,561,602 of record CP092090.1, read on the forward strand.
TAATTCTGGCTTTTAAGACCGATTTTTGACACACACACACACACACACACACACATATATATATATATATATATATATATATATATATTTATATATAGTGTGACACAATATTATTGAACAGACACTTTACAAAATCTGATTTTAAAATAATTTTCAAATTATTGTATACAAAAAAACTTAAATTTTTATAGGTAACATTTGGTAAAAATCTAAATTTTTTTGAGTTAATGATGATGAAATTTGTATGTCTCTTTTTGAAATAATCATTTAATTCCAAAGAAGCAAGTAGAATGTAATGAGACATAGTTAAAAAATACTAACTGCTTTTAGAAATTTCATCTGGTATTAGACGGTTTTGTGAACAACTTCTATTTCCAGTCGTTAAATGTAGTTTTTGTTAGCATTCGTACGTATTTTTAATTAGTTAGAATTTTTGAAGAAATTCTGCTTAGAAGAATTTGTAGGAAATAAAAATGAAAGTGATCGAAAATTAACATCTGTTAAAGATGATAGCTTTATTATTTGGAGTGATGTACCAATCACACCCAATTTTGCCGTAAAATAGTGAACCAACTCTTCTTAAACGTATTAATAAAAACAATTTTACGAAGAATCAGGGAGGTGCTGTCGACTGTATACCAACAAGAAAGTCATTTTTTAAATCATTTGACGACAAGAGATTATAACTCGTCAAAAATAAACAAATATATTTATTTCATTCTGCAAAAAGTGGTATGTAGTGAAGAAAAGAAGATTAGGTTGTTTGATTGTAAAAGATTTATTAAAGTGTAGTGGAAAAGCAATGAAGTATTAAAAAACCGTTTTCAGGTCAGTTAAATATGGTGCAAGGTCCATAATGGTTTAAAGCGGTTTCTTCTCGAAAAATGTAAGAAACCTAGTGTTAATAGATTAAATAACACATGTAGATAAGGAAATAAATATTAAGGTTATAAACAATAACTTGGAAAGGTCAGTTGATAATATGAGCACACAAGATTATATTTTTCAACAGAACAAAGACTTTAAAATAAAAGGAAAAAATATTTTTTCCTAAATTTATATATATATATATATATATATATATATATATATATATATATATATATATATATATATATATATATATATATATTTATATATATATGTAATAGTTAGCATCTCCGACTGTAATGAGAGAGAAGTGCATTTGAACCTTGATAAGAGATATAGGGTAGGCCGGTTTTTTTAAGCCTGACTAAAAAATACATTCTACTTAAGGGAGTAAACCATGAATGAAAAAATCTTCACCAATCCGCCTGGTCAGCCTAGTGAGTATGATCAAATACCAAGTGAATAATAAAATTTATTGATGCTTTTATCCAGCTGTGGCTGATACAAGCTGGATATAATGATAATGGTTTATATATATATATATATATATATATATATATATATATATATATATACACGAGGGTCGTTTGATAAGTATGGAAAATATAAGAAAAACTAAATTGAAAAATTTGATTAAATTAATTAGATTAAACAATAAATAAAATTACCACACTTATTAAACGACCTTCGTATATATGAGTATATGGAAATGTTAATATAGTAGAGAATTTTTTTGTTGATGCAGAAAATTCCGAAATAATGTTTAAAATAACTGATATGCTCTTCAGAATATATTATATCAACCATTTTGTTTTTGAATAGTAAAAAGATATTGTTGTTCACAAAAGGACAACTTTATAATCCACATTACAACAAATGTCAACATTACATGTTTTTACATGGCAGAATTAGACCAAGTGTAAAAAAACTTCATTGAAAATAATTGACGATTTATGTGTACTCGTAATGAATATATATATATATATATATATATATATTTATATATATAAAGCTAGACTACGTATATAATAAATATAAAACGTAAGATATTGAGTTTATGAGAGAAAGTTTTTCCTTTCGTTTTGATATAAATTTGAGTGGAAAAGCTTTGCAGTGGAAAATATTAATGGAACTGAAAAGGATTATTTTACTGAAAAGAAAACTTTTAAAATTCAATTTGTCTAATTAAAACATTGAATTGATAATAAATATGGTAGAAATTTTGTTAAATATTTTCTATTTTATATTGGTAAATGATTATATTTATAAAATTGAAGTAAATTAATATAAAAACTATTGAATAATCATTTTTGAAATAATTTAAATTTTAACTTTTTGAATAGACTTTACAGTATTAACATTATTTTATAGTGAAAGCAATTTTGTCGTAAAAAGTCAAATTTTTTTTTTCGGGTATCATTAATTAGAGTACTTGGAGATATTTTATTATTGTGGAATATTTTTTTAGCTTTTATTCTAGTTGGTATTATGATCTCAATATTGGTTCCAATGTTATTGCTACTATTGTTCAAAGAATCATTAATTATATAAAGAGTGTTTTTATACTTCAACATTTTCTGGAAAAAAACATATCTGAAATATTGAGTTGAAGTAAATGTTCTTAGCGTTTTTTTAGTTTACTTTAAAAAGATTTTAGTAGTTCTATTTTTTTTAATTTATTACATATGTGCCATCTTATTGTATCACATTTTGCCATATTTTAGTTAACTTCATTATTCCGTTCTCCTAGAACTTGGAGTCCTTTTCTGTTATAAAGTACTCAAAATGAGTTTTTTCAGTCTTCCAATGAACTGAAGTTCTTTCCGTTAAGTGAATTCTGTAGCGACCGGAATAAGTAGTAATCTGAGGGTGCTAAGTCAGGGGAATATAGTGGATAGGGTAGGACATCCCACTCAAGTTGCACCAGTTTTTGTCGTGTCTGTAAAAACACGTGTGGTCTTACGTTGTACTAGTGGAAGACTAGGACCTTTAGATTTACTAGTTCCGGATGATTTTGGTCGATCGTTACCTTTAATTGATCAAGTTGAGAGAAATTCTTGCCCGAATTTAACGTTTGGTTATATGGAAGCAGTTCGTAATACAGAACACCTTTTCAATCTTATCAAATTCACAACATTACCTTTTTTTGGATACAAACCGGCTTTTGGAGTGCTTAAAGTTTGTTCATTTTGTTTTTTACAGGATCTTTCTTGATCCACATTGTTGTACATGATCTATTTTTCATCATACGTGATAATCTGTTTTAAAAATGTGTCTCTATCATTGCATTCCAAGAGCGTATCGCTGACAGAAATACAGTCCATCAAATGTCGATCTATCAGATTACATGGAATTCAAATATCATAGCGATTCACATAACCTAGTACACCCAAATGGCTTACAACACTCATTTGAGTTACCTGGAGTACCTCTGCGATATCACACTTCGTGTGATGTGGATTATTTTCAATTAAAATTACGATTTGGTCGTTATCGATAACTATAAGCATATCGAAGCGTTCTATGTCTTCTTCTTAAACGACTTCTAAAGCGGACGAATCACTTGAGTACAGTGCTTTCCGCTTCAGCATTATCTCAATAAACTGCACATATCTTTATTACCGTTTGGACAGCATTCTTCCTTTTTCGGAAATAAAATAACATGACATTGCGTAAATGCAAGTTGTTTACGTGCATTTTGAAATTTCAAATTAACGTATCAAAAATCAATAAAATCACTAAAAGAAATTAATCAAAAAACTTGTACAAATGTCGCCTGTAAAAATTATAAATAGCTAAACATGTCAGATAAATAAGGTAAGTAGAACATTAACTTTAGTACCATCTATTAAAAAAACGCTACGAACTTTTGTTTCAACCCAGTACATATTTGATGTATTTCATTAAAATATTCTAATTTGGAATGTATTTTCTTCATTATTATTAAAAGTATTTGACAGTTAAAGAAATTGACAAGATTAGCTCACTACATAGCTAATAGAAATTATATAGAATAGATATACTAGTTTTAGAATAAGTAAAAATTAATTAACTAATTTTAATATTCGTTTATTTTGCATATAGATTATAGTAATATATATTTTTTAAAACCATACAAACATTTTCCTACCTGTATGTATTTTCACATTGTACTTTATTTCGATTATTATCAAATATAAACAGGTTTACGATTTAAAAAATAGTTTTTTAAATATATTTTTCTATTTTCATATAGTAATAGTTAAATATAATGAGTTAATATTATTTAATTTAAATTAAAGTCACTATTTATTTTGAAACTATGGTAAAACCAATTTTACATAAATGAACTATTATTCCAATATCACTAAATGTTATGTTTACGATTTATATTATGAGGGTTTCTCAATTTATATTATGAGGGTAACTTTTATATTTTTTCTGTTTTCATATTGTAATATCTAAATATAATGATTAGTTTGTAATTATTAATTTAAATTCATGTTACTATTTATTTCGAAATTATAGAGAAATCAATTTCACAAAAATTAACTGTCACCCCAATACCACAAAATATTGTAAAAGTGTTTAATAATTATTTATTTATAAATTGTTGTTTATTTCGATGGCAATGCCATAATCATCAGAGTGCTATATTATAAATTCATATTTTATAATTCAGCACTCTGATGATGACTACATTATTTTCGAAGTGCGTATCAGCTTATAAATAAATAAAGTGAATAATAAATAATTATTGAACAATTTTACAATATTTTTTGGTTTTAGGATGATAGTTCATTTTTACCAATTCATGATCAATAAAAACTTTTATAAACTCTTTACAGAATAATTGTACTGTTATATATAAAACAAAATAGCAATAATATTAATACAAATAATAATGAATTCATGTTATTGGGTCATTCCATAAGTAATGCAGTATATTCGTGTTGATCAGAATGAATGAAAATCTTAATTAAACGGAAGAATTAGTCAAGAACTCCAATAAACTCATTCAAAGGTCCATTGATATTTGAAAACGGTCAATATTATTTCTAAGCTGGGTAAGTGTTTTTTACGAATTATCTGAGCTTATATTGAAGTAACAAATGGATATCAGTACTTCTTACTTCTATAGATTTGAAAATGAGTCATTACTGAATCGAATTATTACTAATGATAAAAAATGGATTGTTTATAACAATATTAAACACAGAAAACAATGGGATAATCGTAAAGACATATTATTTCCACAACTAAAGAAAGGACTCCATCTAAGGAAAGTTAAACTGACGGTTTGGTGGAAGATATTGGGATGTTAGAAAAATCATGTTGGATTTTTATAATAGTTGTCGCTAATTTATTTTTTATAGTAGAAGCGTCATTCGCATTCATATAATTATTATTTAGTTTATCACCTGAATTCATTAATATAAAAAGTTTAAACGGTATGGTTGAATTTTATAAATTTTATAAGTTGAAGATGAAAGATCAAATTGTATTTTCGGCATATTTAACTGTTTTGTTTCCATAAACAGAAGAACATATGGCAAGCTTCTGATAAATTGTGTAAAATTTACGGTGATCATACCCTAAAAAAACGTCAGTGTCAACAATGGTTTGTGAAATTGCGTGCTGGTGATTTCGTTAACCGTAAAAGAGTTGTATTCCAACATGACAATGCGAGACCACATACAAGTTTGGTACTCGTCAAAAATTATTGAAACTTGGATGGAATGTGTGGCTGCACCCAGCGTACTTGCCCGACCTTGCGCCGTCAGATTTTCACATGTTTCTGTTTTTGCAAAATTCCTTGAGTGGTAAATCGTTCAATTCTGATCAGGCTATAAAACAGCACTTAATCCAATTTTTTCACTGATAAAAACAGGTCTTTATACGAACGTGGAACTGCAGCTCATCGAAAGATGGCAAAAGGTCATCAAACAAAATGGCAAATACATTATTGATTAAACTTTGTATTTTATATAAATAAATGACATTTTAAAAACAGTTCAAATGCGTCATGACTTTTCTGACAGCCTAATAAATAGAATTATCAATTATGAGCTGCTATCGGATAATCAATCAATCGCGAAAACGTTGTATTGTGAACAATTATATTGTTTAAAGTAATCTATGGACGAAAAAAGGTCAGAATTGGCCTATAAAAAAGATTTATTTTTTACCATGAAAACGTCAAATTTTATACGGTATGAGAATTACTCTAAAACTGAGGTTATTTGAATGAAAAATTGTGACACAATCGCTGTATTCTATCGACCTAGAACCATCAATTATCAACTATTTTGAAGTATTTAAAAACACATTAGTAGAGAACAATTTGATACAGAGATTAGTATCCAAAGGGAGTTTGATTTTTCAACGCAAAATTTAGAGTTTTATTGTCAAGGATTTGAAAATTCAAAGTTAAAATGAAAGTTGTGAATAATAATAAAAAATATATTTTGGATTAAAGTTAAAATGTTAATTTTTTATCTCATTTAAAAACTTTTTCTAAAAATAGCATTATTTATGGGATGATCCAATATATAAAATATGTCTGCAAAATGAAAATTTCAATATTATCGTGATGTAAGAATAACAACACAATAATTAAAATGCGCGTAACAAAAAAACAAAACAAATAATAAGTAATTATTAAACGAATAAAATATTGCGTTGGCAAATAATAATTATGGTTTTCACTAATAGATATCTTTAGGTATTATGGAATGTATCTAACATTATTCTAAATTATAAATTCGTTATGAAATTTGACAAATGATAGTTCAAGCTTGATTTGGAAAGAAATTTTATGCCATTATGTTAAAAATTGTTTGTTTGATATTAAGTTAAAAATGAATAATCAAAACAAGCATTATCGTCATATTTTGATTTATTATTTCTATACAGGAAAAACGCAACGCAAGCTCATAAAAAGTTATGTGCTGTATATGGTGGCGATATCTTAATCGAACGGAAGTGTCAGAATTGGTTTGCTAAATTTCATTCTGGTGATTTTTCACTTAAAGATGAACATCGTTCTGGCGTCCAGTTGAAGTTTATGATGACAATATCAATGCAATAATTGAAGCAAATCGTCGCAGAGCGACTCAAGAGATTGCAGATAAACTAAACATATCACATACTAGCGTTGAAAATCATTTGAAACAACTTGGTTACATTAATAAGTTCAATGTTTGGGTATCACATGAACTTAAAGACATTCTTCTCATCAAGCGTATAAATGTCTGTATTTCACTTATGAATCGTAATGAAAATATTCATTTTTTAAACGACTGATAACAGTTGATGAAAAATGGATTGTTTACAACAACGTTTAGTGAAAAAAATCGTAGTTACAGACTGGTGAACCAGCTCAAAGCAGATATTCATCATAAGAAGATTTTGTTATTAGTTTAGTGAGATTAGAAAGGAATTGTGTTTTTTGAACTGTTTCCAGAGAACCAAACAATCAATTTGGAGAAGTATACTGTCGATAGTTAACCAAATTAAATGATTTATGATAACTGAAACGTTCAAAATTGGTGAATCGTAAGGGTGTTGTGTTCCATCATGACAATACGAAACCACATAAAAAATATGTCACTTTTTAAAATTATTGGATTTAAGTTGGGATGAGATACCACATCCACTATACTCATCTAACCTTACATCATCAGGTTACCATTTATTCTGTTCCTTGCAAAATTCTTTAAATAGTAAAAGTTTCACTTCAGATCAGGCTATCAAATCATACTTGAATTAGTTTTTCATCCAGAAAGATCAAAAGTTTTTTAGCAGAAAATTATGAAAATTCCTAAGAGATGGTAGAAGATAGTGGAACAAAATGGTCAAACATTATTGAATAAAATTATTTAATTCGATGGAAAAATTATCTCTCATTTACTAAAAAACGCAATTACTTATTACCCAACTCAATTAATTTATTGTTTGGATAGTAATAAATTTATGAAAAAAATGTACAATAATCCAGCTACATTATTTTGAAGTAAAAAAATTAAAATGATTCTAAATTAAAAAGACAAGCATTTTGTTTATTCTATAATAATAAAGACTATTTTAATAATCTTCAATAATATTGACTTATGATATGTTATATAAATTTAATGTATGTTAGGAATAATTCATTTCCATTTCAATACCCTACTTTATACGAACTTGTAAATTATTTTCAAAAATGTTTTGATATTTCATCAGTTACCATATTGAACTACCAAATGGTGTATATTAAATTTGCAATTCAATTTTAATATTATTTACCTAAACATAATATATATATATATATATATATATACACACACATATGTATGTATCTTTTAACGAGATATGATAGAAATATATGAGAATGAAATATAAAAGTCAGTAGGCCACGAATAATAGATCGATTAGTTTCATTCTGACAGCAGAAATTTAAAGCCAAATGATTTAATATTTTTTTACTGTGACCTGGTTATAGCGATGTTGGATTTCAGTGCTCCAAATTGATGTATGTGCATATGTTGACTTTAATATTCGTTTTTTGGTATATATATATATATATATATATATATATATATATATATATATATATATGTATATCGATAAAGGAATACATTATTTGTATGTGCATATATATGAATGTGTCTATAGCTATATTTTCATGTAAAGATATATCAAAATATGTACGTAACTGTATTTTCCTGGCAGTATATAAATTGTAATCTATTTAATATAGAATTTTGACACTGGCTTTATATTGAACATTTTTTATTTTTTAGCAATTGCTATTTGTTTCCTTAATCTTTTGTCAAATAAGAGAAAAAATATTTATTACCTTTTGTTTTTATTTGCATTTTTAAAAAAATATATAGTAGTATTATAGAACCTTAATATGTTGCTTTATATATATATATATATATATATATATATATATATATATATATATATATATATATATATATATAAATGTGAGTGTGTGTATATTTTAAAACTCTTTTTACGTCTTTCGCTTCTTAATTCTTTTGCCTTTACTCTTTATCAAGTACACTTGGATTTGTTTTTATGCGGTAGATACGTTCCGCAGAAAAGAGCATTAAAAAAATTCGCACAAAAAAGACCTAACTTACAATAAAAAAATAGGGATACATTTCGTAATTTTCAAAAACTGCATAAAACCAAAGCAACAAAGTGAAATTACTACAAAATTCGCATAAAAAATCAGGAAATAAAGAATGCCTAAAAAAAAATTTCAAATATCTGAAAAAACTGAACAAAACAAAGCTTTTTTACTTTATTTTTTTATTAACTATTTAATTTCATTCAAAGTAATATGTACACATGTGTAATTTATTTTACATTTTTTCCAACATATTTGAAAATATGTGAGTTCGTTTGTGAACTGGTGTGAAATCAGATTAGTGACTAGAGGAAACACAAACAACAGAATTAGCGCTGACTTCTGTCTCGCTCTGTGTTAATGGTTTTCTGACGACAATGTATGAATCGGTGATTAAACTTTGAGACTATGATTTTACTAATTGTTTATGAAGCTCGCGATATTCAGACATACAATTATTTAGCTCTCGTTGGAATTTTAAAGCTCGTTCAGAATTCATGTCATTAACAAGAAAATGATTTTCCAATTGATTACAAAGTTGAAGACCTTCTCGAATCATTTTTGCAGTGAAGGGAACAGGTTCTACTTCTGTTTCATTATCTTTTTCTAAATCTTCTACGGTATCTAAATTTATTGCAATAATATCATTGTCACTTAAGGCATTATCCTTTAGCAATTCGTCGATATCATTTTAGCGAAAGGAATCGAAACCTTCTCCACCAATATCATGTGCCAAAGTAATGATTTCATCTGATAATGTTGATGTTTGAATAGTTGCACTGTTTTCAAGACATGTAGGCCAAGCTTTTTTCTAACAAGTATTTAAAGTGTGTGGTTTTATTTGAGCAAGAACAAATGCAACATGATTTATATAGTCAAAGATAGAAATTTTTTTCCAAGCGTCAGTTATTCTTATTGACTCATTTTCTAGTTTATGCAATATAAATTGAAAAGTGCGTTTAACGTAATATTGTTTAAAAGTTGCAATTATGCCTTGATTGACTGGTTGAATAATGCTTGTTGTAGTGAGTGGAAAAAACATTACCTTGATATTTGTATGTTCTAAATGTGGATGACCTGGTGCGTTGTCAACAAAAAATTTAACAGCTTCTTCATCTGCCGATGCAATCGCACCTGTAATATCCACATAATGTAGTGAACTCATTTTTAAAAATCCGGTTAAGCATCCTTTGCTAGCCAAAAATTCCTTATTAGTTTGAGGAGCGAAAGTAAATGGCTCTGATTCCTTCATTTTTTCATAAAACTAAAGAGCGTTTCGTTGAATTAAATAACCGCATAAAGAAATTTAAAAAAAAATCGTATAAAAAATATTCAGAAGAAATATGAATCGCATAACTTCAAAATCGCATTAAAATAATCCGCACAAAAACAAACCCAGCTTTACTTGGTTTATCAGTGATCAGAGACTTAGAATTTAATTTTTTTTATTGGGTTTGATAACGATCCGAGGCTTTAACCCTCAACATTCCTTTTTGAGTTATATGAAAGCTATGCTACTGTCGGAATAGCTTTCAAAATCGAAAGAGAATGTAATCTTCATAATCCTTAAAAATATAGAATACCATCGATGCCATAAATAATGAAAATCTTAAAGAAATAAGAAATGATACTTGTAATAAAATACAAGTATTGAATGTAATAGCTATATATATGATTAATTATTTAAAATTAAAATTTGTTATATTGACGATTAGAAATTTTTAGTCAACAAAATATTAGTAAAATTAATTTTTGTTTATGCAGCATTGTACTTATTAGAACTTCAATGCTGCTTTATGAAAAATAGATATAGGTCAGATTTTATGATAGTCATGTATTCCATTAATATATATATATATATAAATATATATACATTATTTTGAATTCAGTATTATTATATCAATATATAGAGACATATTCCTTTTAGTCTGATTAGTTATTCAATCATATTTGATTTTAAGTAACTATTTGCAGTTTAAAGTTTTCAAGAGTAATTTTCAATAAAAAATAGAATAAACATTATTTTTATATTTATTTTATTACCTTAATGTATATCTTTAAAATAATATTTGATATATAATTATTTGTATACTTTTTTAAGAATTTTCTAACAGTTATGTGTTGTTTTTTTTATAAATTTGTATTTACATTTGTAATTTTTTTAATAGAATACAGAAAAAAAATAGTTCAAAATAATATGAACTATAATTGTAAAAAGAACGATTCTTTAATGGGTCATGAAATTTATGACGCATAAACGTGCTAAATTGCTTATATCAATCTTGAAAATTTTATCTGAGCTAATAATGTATTAATTTTTTACTAGTTTTTTATTTCTCTCACAAAAATTATTACTTTTGAGTATAATAATTAGAAAAACTGGGTATGATAATTAGAAAAAAAATATTTCAAATATAAATATTGTTTACAGTAAAAAGTAAAAAATTAATTATTGATTCCAAAAAAGCTTACCATTTTGATTCTCTGGCAATGTTATTATAATTTTTAATAAATGATATTCCATATGTAAAAAAATAAATCAAGTATAAAAAATAAAATATAGTTTTTATTTGTAATTAATAGTAATGAAAGTTTTATTATACTTTAAATATATATATATATATATATATATATATATATATATATATATATATATATATATATATATATATACATACTAGTTATACTTATACAAAAATATATTTGATTTTTTTAATTTTAAATACTTTTTTGAGATTATTCATAAAAAAAGTTTATTGCACTTTTTCGAATGTATATTTTGAGATAAAAATTTGAAAGAAATTGAAAAGATTCATTTTATTAAAAAAAAAAGATTTTAACTTTAATATATAAAATAAAAACAATGAATAGGTATTATATTTGTAAAAAAAATGTTCATAAATGATTTTGTTACTTTTTATACTGGTAAATAATTTTAATTATAATAGTGACGTAAACGATTATAGAAATTAAACAAGTGATTATTTTTAATACAAAAGTAACATTTTCGAATTACATTGAATTTTGGATTTATGGAACATTTCTTTTCAGGATTTATTTTTAATAAGACTAGTTTTTGTGTGTTTTTATTTTCGTGAGCATACACACACACATATTTATATATATATATATACATATAAAGTGTCACCCAAATGTGATGCATAGATTGGTGTTTTATTAAAAAAATATGTGTATAGAGTGGTGCATAAAAAAACATGTGTTCAATTTCTTTTGTTTCTTTTTAATCAAACACAAATCTAGACATCACATTTGGGTGACACTTTATATGTATATATATATATATATATATATATATATATATATATATATAAATACCTTCGTAGTGCAAGAAGAATAATAAAGCTGTGTTAAAATTATGCTTACAAGTTGAAAAACGATAAAAGAAACAAAGATTTTTATAAAACAATGTTGTTTAAGAAGCAGTGTTGAATTATGAAAATCATTTAATTTGTTGTAATAAAAATTATTTATTTTTATTTAATTTTGCATTAAAAATTAATGATAATTAAAGTACAGAAAACAATGGTTTATTAAATTTTAAATAATATTAAAATAGATATTTAAAATTATCTATGGTTAGAAATACGAAAAAGGATGAAAAAATACATTATGAACAAAAACAATTCTTGTACATATAAATCTCTCTTGCTTATATAATATATATATATATATATATATATATATATATATATATATATAAATTAACAATCATAAATGTACTTTTTGAGAAAAGACGGAAATAAAAAAATATAATATACATTAAATAATGTATCCATTTATATTTCTGATATGGGTTTTCGTGATATGTTTATTTTAAATATTATATATATATATTTATATATAATTTATATATATATATATATATATATAATATATATATATATATATATAATTTATATATATATATATATATATATACACATACATACATACATATATATAATATTGAGTCAATTCAACGTATTGGTTTTGCTTGAAAATAATTTATTTCCAACGAGTCGAATTCCCATGCCATCGATGGTTATATGCCAGCAAACGATAGCGGTGTGGTTACAGGACGATGGTCTGAATCATTCAAAGAGATATGGATCCATTAGATTATTAAAATTTATAAATATGGGATAAGGTTGGTTTGGTGAATGCATTTGTGATTCGGAAACAGGAATAATTTACACGGGAATTATTTTGCTTTTTCATATACAGAGGTTGAATTTGTATGTACGTTTTTTTTTTTGTTTATATCAATAAACATAAAGTTGAACATAAATATATACACACCATTATATATATATATGTGTGTGTGTGTGTGTGTGTATGTATGTATTGTGTGCATGTGCCGCTATATTGAATAAATATAAAATAAATAAATCGTTTCAATCAGAATCAATAGATTATGTCTTTATTATATTTTCGAAATTTATTCGAATGCCAGTTTGTGTTCATTACATTTAATGAAAATTGATAGGATGATTAGTAATGTATCGAACATACGACTGTTTGAATGACACGTAATTTGGAATTTAAGTATTTGTGAAGCTGTAAGTATTGTACGTTAAATCCCTTAATTATTCCAAATGATATACAAATGATAAGCGTTTGAAATTATTCGTGTGTGGTTTAAATAATTATACGTTTAAATGATTGATATGTAATGTGCTTTTCACGATAATGTCTTTATTGAATTTCTGTGTACGTTTTTAATAATTCGTTTCAATTTAGAAATAAAATTATAAAATGGATATTAAATTAATATTTAATCTATAACATTTTTATACGAATAATTATTGTCATTTAAATTATATGAATATATAATGTTAATAAATTTGAAAATATTTTAATATACAGATCAACATTTTCAAAAGAAATATTAATTGTTCTCTGTGAATATATTATTTATATAAATTTTGATGTCGTAAAGTTAATAAAAATTAGTAGTATATATTTGAAAATTTATCATTTAATACTCAGAAAATTGGTTATGATAATAAATTACTTTATGTAAGTTTTAACTTCTTTAAATTCAATTTCTATTTATTTAATATTTTAATAATACTTTGATGATCCGAAAGTTGTAATTGATATTATATTATATTAATTTTGTTAGTGTGGATTTTTTGGTATAAAATTTAAATACTGTATTTTTTAAAGATTTCCTAAATGATTTTTAATTATAATAAACATAATAAGAAATATATTAATGGGATATTCTGGTCTAGAATTTTTAAAGGATCGTTTTTTTCATTTGTCACTTCTTTGATGTTTGAATAATGTGTAGTTAAAAGGAAATTTTAAAAGTTTAAAAAATTATCAAGGTTACAGGCTTTTAAATGTGACAGCCACCGCATAGATTTTATACCTAACTCTACCACATTGGTAACATCATATAAAACTTTAAACGTGTTTTTTTCGAAACATCATTTTTTGAACTAGTGGGACAAATATCTCAAAAAATAATTGACCAATTTAAATATTTTTTTTTAAACTGAAGATTTTACTTTTTGCTAGGCAGTAAACTTCTAATATATTGAGTTTATTTGAATTTACTAATTTTTAAGGAGTGTAGAACTATAAAAAAATCATTAATAAAATGTTTGTTTTTGAAATGTCAGAAAAAAAATATTTTTTTAACTTTCATAGGTTCACTGTTTCAGAAATTTTATGCATTTTTAAAATTTTTTTGGTTTTTTGATTTCAAATTAATAGTTGAAGAGCTAAATGTCTTACCATCAACAGAAAATTTTTCAAGGGCTACTACGAAGCTCACCACTAACTCTTTTAATATATTCATATATTACATTATTATGTTATTTTTTTTTAAAAAAGTATAATAATAATATTAATAAAATATAAATAATAAACAAAAACCACAGATTATTCAACTCCAAATTTTGTGCTGTTATTTTATCAATTTTTTTTTCAAAATAATTTTTACCGTTATTTCTCTTTTGTTTTCTAAAGTTAATAGAGTTATTTTTAATTACCATGACATGTTAGTAAATTTTATCGGTAATTATTTTTGTGTCCATTATTTAAACACACACACACTGATAGTATATATATAGGCATATTATATATACCTGACTTTTGAAATAATTGCTCGTCAACTATTATATAACATGAATGTCCCATATTTCCGAAACCAAGGCAAATTTATTTTTTTTTAAAATAGCTTTGCTTGAAATCTTGCCATAGATAAATAACTAGTTTTAAACTTAGGCTCATAGTGAATTCACTATATCGGAGCACTCTTCACTTATGTTCGTTAACCAATTCACTTCTATTCGACATTTTTTCATGAATTAGGGCGCAAAAGAAATAAAATAAACAACTTGTTATAACAAGTATCACTGCATAAAGATTCAAATAACAAGTACTACTTTAGTTTATTGAGCAACTGCAACTTATCAAGTATACGCCCAAATCGACAATTTATACTTGTATGTTATCATGTAAATAAAAATGAAAACTATTATCAATACAGAGCCGTATATAAGATATTATTTAAAACAAGCAGTCAATATAAATATAGGTATAACACATATATATATACCGGAAATGAAGGAGGGGGAGGTAACTACAATTATTAAAAAGCATTATGTTGTATTTTTATACATAATTTTTTAATTGAAATTAGTATAGCAATCTAGTGTTAATATATTCATATATTACATTACTATGTTACTTTTTTTAAAAAAAGTATAATAATAATAATATTAATAAAATATAAATAATAAACAAAAACCACAGATTATTATTTTATAATTTTTTTTTCAAAATAATCTTTTTACCGTTCTAGACCGGAACCTCCCCTTAAGTTAATAAATATTTAATACCATAAGTATATTTTATAATTATTATTTGTGTCCATTATTTAATACACACACACACACACTTATATATATATATATATATATATATATATATATATATATATATTATATGTGTATAACATGAATGTAAATTCATATGTTATGACTAAACTTCATAGCTTTAGGAAAATCTCATTAGAGTTTATTTATACCTCATGCATAGTGAATTCACTTTGTGCAACCTTTAGACTAATTTATTAGACTATGCAAGTGTATAATAAACAGACCTAATGTGTACATATGAAAAAAAAATATCGTATATATAAACAATACAATATAAATATAGATATATAAATAAGTAGGCAAACAGATTAGATAGATAGAATTTTTATACAAATTTTTAATTTTAGTATGTAGAAAGTTAAATGTAATATTTTCGAATTGTTTTTTATAGAGTCATCCAAATGGGATGTTTAGATTTGTGTTTTATTAAAAAGAAACTATACACATTTTTCCCTATACACCACCCTATACAAAAGTTTCTTTTTAATAAAACACAAATATAGACATCACACATTTGTATGACCTTATATATTCAAGCAAATGTTATTTGTGTTGAAGTTGTTTATTATGCTTTAAATAAAAAAATATAATAAATTGTCAATACACATATATTATTGTATTTAAATAAACGACATCTAGATTTTAATCAAATTCGATAAAATATTTTAGTAGTTAATATTTGTAGTAATTATTATTGAAAATATGTTAATAACATATACAAATTATTTAATAATATGCTTTTAATTTTTGTTAACAGCGGTAATTAAAAGTATAAAAATTATGTGTAACAAAAAAAACTTTACAATGTATAAAAAAGATAATTATATTATTTTACATTATTTTTCAATATTTTAACTTTATAAAAAGGATATATATAATATATAACGTTTTGGACATTTTACAAACATGATTTATTTAAAACATAATATCAATTTTTCACTTAAATGCTATATATTTTAAAATTTCGATTCGTTAATACATCAATAAAATATATAAGTAGTTTACTTGTACAAAACGAAATTGATAAATTTGTAACTTTCAAGTTTAAAATTGATTACTTTTCTTTAATTGAATCGTGTTTGTAAAATGTTTAAAAAGTGATATAATATATGGCAGTCGAAGTTAAAAAATAGAGGTAGTTTTTAATATGATAGATGTTATATAATAAAAAATCAATAATTAATTAAACACAAATATTATTTGTAACAAAATAGAATATAATAATTATAATCGATGTGTTAATAATTTAAGAGTATGAAAGTTAGTCTATTTTAAATTAAATAAAAAAATAAAACGACTTTTTGTTAATTACCAGTTTATTTATTAATACTTGTGTATTCAAAATCTAATTTTTAATAATATTTTTAAAAAAATTATATAGGAAATGTTTCATTTAAGATATTTGATTAAAAGATGTTATTTTAACATATTTAATATTTTTAAAATACACCTCTTAAAATAATTAAAAAAAATACTATACGGTTTAAATAAGAGAAGAAAAAAGTCAATCAAAACATGTTTTATCAAGTAAATCATATGAAAATTGAATTACTTTAAAGTAAACGTTGATGAACATCGTCACACTTCACGTTGTATAAACAGTTGGACTTTACCTATCTCGAAAAAAAAATATTACACAACGTAGTTGTGCCATCAATTACGTCATTCCGAAAATTTGACACCGGAAAATAAAAGTGTTTAAAAAACATGGAATAAATTTATACTTCACATAAAAAGTTCCAACGCATATTTTCACCGTGTTAAATATACATGTTTTTATTTCGTTTAGTCGATAAATACGCAAGTTTCGTTTGTCACGTTTTATATATTGAAACACGTTTTTGGTACAGGTTTTCTTTCCAAATATTTTATTTATACTTATTCTATATTTCTGATCAGTTCTTTCTAACGGATATTAAAGAGACACAACGAGATATATTATTACAGAATTTAATATTTGGACTTAATGTAGTAATTATATTTTCGTCTATGCATATATATATATATATATATATATATATATATATCGATTACAATAAATATTTTTTAATTATATATCATATCTTCAATCCGGAAACTAACAGAATTTTCTTATTTAAATTTCGCGCGTTTGTGGAATATCATGTAATTATTTTTAAGTTGGTACATCTACCAATGACATTTGTGTCAAATTTCATGACGCTACACTCATTAGTAAATAATTTACAGTGGTTTTTGTTAGACAGTGATTGATGTTCACGACGATTTTTAAAATGTTGGAATCAGTTGATCAAAGAATTTGCATTAAATTTTGTGTTGCGAATCAAATAAACTTCACGCAAACATTAGAAATATTAAGAAAGACATACCCTTAGGATTGTCTATCGCGAACAAAAGTTTTGAATGGTATAAGGCGTTTAAAGGGGCCATGAAGCTGTCGATGTTGAACCACGATCTGGCGTCCATTGACATCAACAGACGACGAATATGTCACTTAAGTCAAGGCATTGGCGTTCAAAAATTGTCGTAAATCTGTCAGAGATTTAATAATTGAGGTAAGAATCTCAAAAACGCAATGCCATATCATTTTGGCTAAAATATTTAGCATTAAACGCGTCGTTTCTCATACATCGTTGGTAATTCGTAAGTTTTTTTGGCCAAAAACTCAACCAATATCTTTCTGCAAGCTCCATATTCGCTTGATATGGCTTTGCGTGACTTTTTTCTATTTCCAAAATTGAAGTTTCCGTTCCTAGGGCATCGTTTTTAATCGATTAAAGTCATAAAAAAAATCACTACATGGACTCAAGGTTATATCACAAACCGTGTTCACGGGGGCATTCGAGAACTGAAAGAAGCGTTGGCGTGTGTGTATTGTTTCCAACAGGGAGTACTTTGAAGGCGACAAAATAAATATTGTTGAATAAATGACTTCTAATGTGTTTTATTTCATAAGTTCCATTACTTTCCGGACAGAAATTTATAATTAGTTAAAGAATTATTATTTTTAATATTAATAGCCAAATAGTTAGTTTAAAAAGAAAGATATAATTCAAATAAGTAAAATATTTAATCCATTCACTTTACGGTATCACCCGAACGAATTACGAAATACACGAATTACACTTAAAATATAATGCAAATAAATATATGCAATAATAATAAACAATATAATTAAAAAATAATTTTGATTTTATCAAAAAATATACTATGGAATTAACTTTTTAGAAGATAAAAATAAAAAAATATTGCTTGGATAAATAAATAAATTGTTGTGTTATTAGAAATGAATTTTAATATATATAATAAAAAACAAAAATTAAATGAATGCCAATAAATATTTTAAAAAGTAATTAAATTAAATTAGTATGTTATTTATTAATGAAATAAGTATAAAGTATAAAATTAAACACATATCACAACACAAATAAAAATATAGTTTTTAATTAAACACAATAAATATAAATAGAATAAATCAAACAATTCAATAAAATAATCGTAAAACGTTATATTCTTCTTTGACAATCTTCATTACAGTCCTTTTTTTCAATTGCTGGTCAACGATCAGAGTCTAACTTTTAACTGCCATTTCAATTAAAACGGTTGCGCACTGTTGGCTTGGATGATGAACTAGAATAACAAGATAATAGAGAAAAGGTACTCGTGGTTTAGTGGTTTGTACGTCGGACATGTAACTAATGGGTCGAGAGATTAAATTCTTGTCGAGTTCTGTAATTCGTTACGGAGACGAGTATTATTTCTACTATTTTGGTACCGCCATTGTTGCAATGTATGTCTTAAATAACATTATTAGAAAGAAAAATATATGTAACGAAATTCTTTTGTCTCTTTCATATATATATATATATATATATATATATATATATGAAGCAAACTAAGAAATAAAGGTTTTTAAATTAAAAAATAATTATATATTTTACTACCAAAAAATATTACTTATGTAGAAACAAATAATACTCATGGAAATAAAGTATTATATGTAGTAGTAAATTGTATATAAGATAAAATAATTAGAGAAAAGCAAAAATTGCTATATACTTATAATTATTCTAACAAATTTAATCCTGAAAAATTTCTATTTTTAACAAAAAAAGGAATAAAATAGCTTTTAAGAATATGTAACTAATTTTATAAAATAATACACATGTAATTTTATTTGTTGTTTTGGAACTGTGGTTGATTCACTTTACACAAATGAATTTTAACTCCAACATCACAATAGTTTAAAGTGTTCAATAATCACTTATTGTTTACCTATTATTTATAATTATATAGTCTATAATTATATTGGTTAATGCATTTTAACGGCGACGCCATCATCATCAGAGCCTTTCTGTTAAAATTTTAACAGAATCAGCTCTTCTCAGTACACTGCTAGATAAAGTCTTCTCTCAAAACTATTCACCTTTATTGAAAAATTTCTTCCTTTTCTAGTCCATTGTAACGAATTTCCTTATTTCTCTGTTCCATTTATTCATGTTCCTCTTCTTGGACCTTCTTATATATCTAAGTTTTCAATCAATAATTTCCGATCTTCATCGGTGGTCTCTTCTTCTTGCTATATGACCGGTCCATTTCTATTTCAAACTTTTCATTTTTGCTATAATATCCGTAACTTTCGTTTTGTTTCTGATCCAATCACTTTTGTTATCTTTTCGAAATTTTCCCAATAGACGTCTTTCCATATTTTTTGTGTTATTCTAAGCTGTTGAATTATTCTGGTTTTCAAGACCCATGCTTCATTGTCATAGGTGAGAGAGATAGAAAGATATATTTCATTAAAAACCTATCTTTTTTCGTTCTATGGTAATAGAGAAGTTTTCCATCTTTAAGATTTATTAGATTTTTATCTTCTTTTCTTACTCATCTGAATCCACTAATATTCTTTGCATTTTTTTTTATTTTTCTGGAGATTTCCGTTTTTTTACAAAAAGTGCTTAGGAAGTCAATTTTATTGCAAGAAATAAGTTTATTTTATGGAAGTCTAAAAGTGTTATAATAACTTTAAATTAATATTTATGCAATATATTTTACTATTTAGTGAAGTAGGAAATAATTTTTTATTAGATAATTAAAAAATGATTATTTTGCGATGACCCACGAAAACACACAGAATTTTAAAACGGATTTAATACTATAGATAACATTGAAGTAGTAAGGGAAGTCATTAGTCGACGCAATGAATATACCAACTACAAATACCACTATACTTTATTTTGGATTTATTGATTATGAAAAAACCTTCGATTCAATCAAAAATTCAGTGATATTAAATGTATTGTAGAATCTAGGAAATAAAGAAGCATATTTCAACATTTTTGGAAATTATTAAAGAAATTCTACATTCTTCGTATGATTATAGAAAGAAAAAGAAAAGTTCAAAATCATCAAAAGTAAAATAGGGTGATATAATATCGCTAAAATAATTATTCAACAGCATTAAAAGTAATATTTACTTAACTGGGAATCTGAAAGAATGAAAGTAAATAGGGAGATGCTCAGTTACTTTGGATTTGCTGACGATATTATTTTCTTAACAATCTTAAATGAACTTTAAAAAAGAATAAAAAAAAAATAAGTCAAAAGATAATCTCATAACGAAACATTACAAGATAAAAATGTAAAAAAAATTTCAGACTACTGAAAAGTCGAACTAAAAGTTAAATTCATTGACCCTAAAGAAACAATTATAAATGAAGTGAACAGAAAAATTAAAAATGGGATGTTGTCGATTTGGAAGAAAAAAATCATATTATGAAGTAGGACATTATTCTACATTTACAAAAAAAAGTTTTTAATCAATACATTTGACTTACTTTCATATATGGTAGTGAAAAATGGGTTCTGAAAGCAAGAATAATTCAATGGTTTCAGACAACACAAAAAAGCATTGAAATATGTATATTAGAAATAACACATAGAGTTAGAATAAAAACATACAGGATCAGAAGAAACCAAAAGTTACAGACTTTATAGCGAAAGTGAAAATTTTAAAATGGAAATAGGCCTGTCATAGGGCAAAAAGAGAAGACAATCGATGAATAATAGAAATTATTAATTGGGAATCAAGATGTATAAAATGTTCAGGGAAAGACCTAAGGATAGATAGGTCAGAGATATACCTAAGAAAATTCATTGGAATAGACTAGAAAAGAAACGCATCGGATCAGTTGAAATAAAAAGTTTTACTGCTTTCATCCAGCAGTAGATAGAAAAGACTAATAATGATAATGATATATATGATGTTCTTTAAACGTAAAAAAACTTTCAATTGAATCCCTATTGAAAGTTCTATCTAACCTAAAAAAACAGTCTTTATATATATATATATATATATATATATATATATATATATATATATATATATATATATATATAGGGTCATCTAAATGCGATTTCTAGATTTGTGTTTTATTAAAAAGAAATAAAAGAACTATACACATGTTTCTATATACATGTTTTTAATAAAATACAAATCTATCAAACACATTTGGATGACCCTATAATTATATATATATATATATATATAATTTTTGTTAAATTATTTTATTTTAAATTTATTAACTTCTAATTAAAAAAAATTACAAAATACTGTGCGCTAGTAAAAAAAAACATTTTTATTAAATGAATAGATATTTAATTTACATTGTTTAACAGATTATTAAATTATTAAGTTGGTAATAAAATTCTGTTCATTAATTATGAAAACAAAACATAATAGCATATTATTTAAATAGCACAATATGGAAGGATAACCAGAAACTCGAATTGTAAGTATTTAATGAAGTTTAAGTATTTAATAAATTTGTTCGAACATTGAGCTATTATTAAAACAAATGGCTATTTAAATAAATATAATAATTAAATCCGGAAACAGATAACCGTTTAATTAAAATTTTGAAGAGGGATATTTTTATTTTTTAACAATAACTAAATTAGTTTTTTATTGTAATAAACTCGACGAATTTCAATCTTAATTTACATCTTTATAGTATTATAAATCTAATTACTAAAGTTAGTCAATTAATAATTTTCTTTCTTTCTTTCATTAGAAAAAAACCTTAACACAATAATAATAAATTTCTTAGATTAGGACATAACCACATAAAAATGTCTTAGACTATGAAATTTATTAGTAAGACGATAACGTATATATTTATTAAGGGAAGAAGAGAAATTATTAACTTCTAGCTTAACAAATGTGACAATTAAAAGAATATAAACTAAAAATAAATCGTAGTTATTTGTTTGAGTTTCTATAAAATGTGACGTACAATGGTCTATAAATATAACAATAAAAAATCAAGTTGTGAAATGATAAGCTGTGAGATATAATAATAATATTTTATTAATATTTGTATTGAATCGTGTTTATTTTTTAAAAAAATAATAATAACGATGTATGTATGTAGATAAATGAAATAATTTATATCTTTTTAATTTAATTATATATGAATGTTGTGAGACTAAAATAAAGCTTTATAGTAAAGTCAAGCAAATATATTAATCATTTTAAAATTTTGTGGCAATAAATTTATTTTTAATTATATTTATAAATATTAATTATTCATTATTTTAAAAAAATAAAAAAGCTCATATTAATTTTAATTAACTTTTTTATGAATTTAATATTAATTGAATTATACTTTATTAATCATTAACATAAGTTAAAATTGTAAATGTCATTAATAAACTACCAAATATATTCATTACTCGAAATACTATACGAGTTCTGAGGATTACTTATTTACATATGCTGAAAGTTATAACTTTTATTTTAAACAAAATTTAATTGCTTAGCATATTTACTTAGATGTATTACGTAATTATGTGGATATATTAAAATAATATTCTATATATAAATAAACATATGTAATAAGACTAAATTTTCGTCAGAAATTATATTTACACTTGAAAAATAATATTTGAATAGATTAAAGTTAAATGTATACCGCAAAATTCTAATAAAAGTCTATTTATAAATAGTTCTTTTAAATTTTCAAGTAATTATATGCTTGAAACTAACTTTTTTCAGAGATAAATAAAAAAAATGAGACTATATTTCAATATTTGTTTTTATGCTGTGACAAATTCACTTTAATACAAATAAATTGCTCAACTTTTGTCTATTTTATTCGCTGATACGCATTTATATGACCATGACATTACAATATAATCGGAGCATTTTTGCTGGGTAAACTAACGTAAACTTATCGTTTTACCCTAAAAATTTCAAATTTAGACTCATCGGTCTATAATATTTTACACCAGTTATGAAATGTCCAGTTCATGTTTTAAGTTGAATAGTTTCCTTCTCATGCGGTTATCATTCGTAAAAGTGATTTTAAAATCATAGCTTAATCTATTAAATCAACTTTCTCTAAACATTCTTTGACAACTGTTAAGGGCATTGGCTTCAACCTCTCTATTGAACTCGGCTCGATGTTCCGGTGTCGCATTCCTTCTATTCCTTTCACATTATAAATACTATTGCCTTATATTTTATTAAGCTTGTTGATCGTGGTTTTCTAGATGATTTTTATTATCATTGATTGCTAAGATGCGGTATCTTATTTTTGTATAATGTATTATTGTTTTAAGTACTTTCAAATCAGCTGTTATAGCTCTTTTTGATTTTTTAAACAAAGAAATTAGTAACGCTTGGTCCAAATAGTACTTTGAGTTTCAATATTCACTTCGGTATATTCTTCCTAGTCATTCTGATTAATACATATTAAAAAAATATTTACTAATGGTTTCTTGTGTATTAGTAAAATAACCGTTGAAAATTGTTTTTATTAGGTAGTGTAATATAAAATGTGGGATTTCTCATCAGTCACAAGTTGATAGTTCAAGTGATTAGTTATATATTTAAAAGTTGATTTTTTTGTGCTCATTTAAAGTTCGTACAGTTCTCAGTAAGTTACCGTTATTTATTTAAATTTTTGGATAACTGTAATTTTTGTAGAAATTTTGTATCATGGTGTCGAACAAGGAATTAAAGGTTATTTTTTTGTACGAGTTCAAATTGGATAAAAGCGCGGCACATACCGTTCACAATATCAACGCTGTGTTTGGCGATGGTACCATCAATGAATGAACCGTTCTGTTATGGAGAAAAAGACGTAAAGAATAATCCACCAGAAAAAGACATAAAGAAAAGCACCTGTCCTTGTTGATGATGACGTTCTTCGAGCGCTGGTGGAAACTAATCTATCTCGAACATTATCTTTCCTTGGAGAAGAACTTTGGGTGTGTTTCAAAACCATCGATAACCATCTCAAGAACAATTAAAAAAAAATTTTTTTTTCTTTGAATAATCTGATATTTCATATTACACAACCTAATATATAGAAAATGTTGAATAAAACAACAAAAAATTCAAAATCTTTCACGGAATTAATTTAACTAGTTATAAAAAAAATTTAAGATAGAAATAAAAAAGTTTTTTTCGGTTATTTTTGTTCACACTCGTAATTTATTATTTTTTTTAAATTTTAAGGTTATGATCATAAGAATGATAAATTAACGTTAAAATTAAATGAAAATATATTATACATATTTTGATTTTACAAAATTTTCTAATTTTAAAATTAATTTTGATGATCAATTTTTTATTATATATATATATATATATATATATTATATTTACAATATTCGGTCTTTATCTCTTAAATTAATTATAACTGCAATCATTTCATATAAATCAAATAATTCAAATAATTCAAAGAGCTATGGTAATTACTATACGTAATTCAAAGTTAATATACAAATGTATTACGTAATTAGTAATAATAAAAATGAAATATTTTGTTGATAAATATATATATATATATATATATATATATATATATATATATATATATATATATATATATATATATATATATATATATATATGTGTGTGTGTGTGTGTGTATGTGTGTGTGTGTGTTTAAAAACATATTTGGTAATTTGAGTTTATTTTGATCTTAAAATAGATACTTTGATATATGTAAATACAACTTGTTATTATTTACATAATTACATATAGATGATAGTAAATTAATAAAGCATATGATCAATATTTTTAATATTTTAAATGGCACGATGAAACAGAAAAATCAAATAATTTCAATGTTATGTAAACTTTATAATATTTAAACATTTTAATTGTTTTTTTTTTTAATTTAAATATTAAACAATTAAAATGAAATCCGTATATATTCATTATAATGAATATTTTTTTGTAGATGTATATGTTTTTGTTAGTAAATACTTTACATTGATTATTTATGAACACGTCCACCTGTCATGCAGTAGATTGCATTCGATCTCCGGTCAGAGTCCCCCGATTTGGGAGTTGATATGGGGCTGACAATCTCATCTAATAAAAAACATATATAACTGTCAGAAAATTCTGACAAAAACTATAATGGGTCAACATTGCCAGAGATCATAGTTCTAAAAGGGCTCTAACGCCGTAGGTAGTATTTATAGTAGTGCTTATTAATATATAAAAAAGAAGATTTTGTATTTATTAATTATAATTAATATATTTTTAGAATATTTCACCTAATTGATTTGTTACACAATTGTTTTATAATCTTTTTAATTCATATTTATCTTAAAATTTATTAAAAACTCTAATTGTAATATTTTAGAAATATATAAGTTTGTTATGCGACGTATAACTCATCGTCTCCTTTTTCTCATCTAAAATTGTTCACACTAGTTGGTTCACAAATAAGAACAAAAACCTCAACGTCACAGTTGTTAGAGACATTTAATTTGCTGATGTTACAATTATCATTTAAAATGTGTATTTTTATTCGCCTATAAATCTCTTTGTTCTTCTAGTATAAAAGATGTTGTGGAACATACTGCAGTTCTGTCAGAAAATTATAAATAATGAATGTGTTGAATATTGTCTTGAAATTTCTGTAAAGTACTGAATTAATCCCAAGACATTAATCATTTTTTAATTAGATTTTAGTAAGCTCTAATTAAGGGTTGAAAATTTTAGAACATTATATTTTCAGATATTGTTAGGAATCAGATAATGGTATGAAGTATTGAAATAATAATAAGATTTTGAAGGATATTTGTACAATAATACTAGGCTAATATATATATATATATATATATATATATATATATATATATATATATATATATATATATATATATATACAGGGTCTCTCAATAAAATGTTGATACACTTTAAATGATTATAAAGTCAGTGTTAATTTACATATCGTTCATTTTCAAAATTTAAAATATTTTACAGGAATTATTAATTATTTGTCAACGTCTGATTTCAAACTGATGACCGTTCTGGTCAAGGCACTGTTGGTAACACAAATCAATGGAATTGCAAGCATTAAAAATCATTTCGTTCGGTATTTGTGTGTATTCTTGTTCAATGATTGCCCTTAATTTGTCGACTGTTGTCGGTTTTGTACCGTAAACTTTATCTTTTATGTATCCCCATTAAAAAGTGATATGAGGTCTGGTGAACGCGGAGAGTATTCTACTGAACCTCTTCGTTCAATTCATCTGTTATGCAGATTCTGATGAAGGTAGGCCCTTACATCATGATAATATTGTGGGGGGTGTTTCATCTTGTTGGAAATCATCAAGTTCAAGTAAAAACACACCGGCCTCAGTACCCTCATAACATAATGGTCCAATTAATCCCTTTTCTGATAAGCTGCACCACACTGTAACTCTTGGTAAACTAACATGATGTTCTCCCATAATATGCGGATTGTCAGTTCCCCAATAAGTGCAATTGTGGCGTTTAATTCAACCATTTAACTTAAATATAGCCTCATCGCTCTAAACAATCTTTTCTGGAAACTGTGCATCCTCTGCACATCTTCCCGAGCAACAGAAATGCGCTCTCCGGTCCAGATAATCTTCATTGAGAGCATGGATTATTCTTGAAATGTAATTTTTCCAATGAAAGCGCTTCAAAATGTGATAGACACTTGATTTTATGTCATCATCCTCTTACCGCAGAGATTTTCTGGAATTCTGACGATACGTTTTCATCAACAGCTTGTGGAGCTCGTCAATATCCGCAGTCTTCCGGAACGGTTCTTGTGGACATTCTGAACAGTTCCATATGCTTCAAACTTATCTGTAATTCGAGTGATGGTAAGTCGCTTAAATGGATTTGTTTGAAACTCTCTCTTAAATTGTCTTTGCACTTTAACTGCGTTTTCCAATAGCACTTAAGATAAATTTCCTTTGTTAAAAGTTTATTTTGGCTCCATCTATTATTTCAGATCGGTTAAACTTGAAAGAAGTGAAAATTAAGTGAGTTATCAGCTATTAAAATCGATTTATATTTTTTTGGGACACCTTGTATATATATACTCGTATATATATATATATATATATATATATATATATATATATATATATATATCATCAGTTTTTTCTATTCACTAGTGAATAAAGCCTCTCTCATATATATTTATTAAATATAATAATATAATGTATACAGAATTTTTTATATCACTAGGTTTTCAATCAATAATTTCTCTTGCCCATTGATGTTTTTTCTTCTTGTTATACAATCGACCTAGTTTTCTCTTATTCCATTTTAAATTTCATACTTTTGCTATATTTTTATTAAATATATATATATATATATATATATATATATATATATATATGTGTGTGTGTGTGTATATAAAAGTATAAGATCATTCCTCAAATAATATGACTTTTTAGAGAAAGTTTTAAAATAAAATAAAAAAATTATATTTTGATTTTATTAAAAAAAATATTTTTCATTACTATTTGCAAAATCTTCTCATCTTAAACCTAAATGTTCAATACCCTAACGATAAAGCATTTTGGGTTTTCAATAAAGATAAATTGAGATTCTTTTAGACATCAGCCTCTACATTAAACTATATATTTCCCACAAATTTGGATTTGGAGACTTCGGAGTGAATAATTTATTGATATCAGATCGAGAAAATACGCCTGATGTATCACAATTTCCTTTTCAAACTCCCTCTGTCTTTGGAGCGTTTTTATGAAGTGTAAGTCGAATTTTCATAGCGAAAAATTTCTGACTAGTGCTGGTATTTTTTCATTGACAAATCATTTAAGCTGTTCTACTTGTTCAGGATATAACACTTTTTTGATGGATTGATTGTCTGATAGTAACTTATGATTGATAATTCCATCCATATCCCTCTAAAATGCTAACATAATCTTCCTTGGATGAAGTCTTTCTTCAGTTGCGGAGATGGTGTCTAGTTGCAGTTAACACATTAACTTATTTACATTGCTAAACAGAAGTAAGTTCGGGAGTCGACGAACAAAGCGAGTAATGGGTGGATCCTCCTTGTATATATATATATATATATATATATATATATATATATATATATATATATAAAATACTGTAATTTAAATTATAATTTATAAAACTAATATTTTTGAAACTAGATCAACTTTCTTCAAAATAATTTAAATAATATATAATTTAATGTACTTTTTTAATATTTTAGTTTATTGCTATGTTATCTTTAATTTAATTAGTATCATTTATTTTGATCATCATTTTGAGTTGTTCGTGTATTTTAAAAATGCTTACTCATTATAAAAAGGATTGAAACAAAAAATAAATTAAAAAAATATTTATTTATTTATTAACTTTTAGATTATATAAAAGCGTTAACAAAGCAGATCATAAAATAATAATTTTAATTTAAAGTGCAATATGGATATTGAATATGTGACTAATGTTATTATTAAATTTTGATAAAACATTTTCTTGATTATAGTTAAAATAATTTTAACTAGTTTCAATTTTAACAGAATTTTTGAATAATTTATATACATAAGAATGATGTATGTAAATATTATGTGTGATATGATTATAAATATTTTTAAAACTTCTTTACATATAGTATAAAAAATATAGATTAAAATTTTATTGTCTATTTTAACATACGAGATCTCTTGTTGAAAAAAATAATTATATTTGACAATAGTTTTAAGATATCGACCTAATTAAGATTTTATACCTATATTATGAGTATTAAAATGTAAAAAAAATAATTATTAATTATAATGTTTTTCCATATGTATTTCAAAAATAAATATTGTTGAGTTTTCAAATTTAATTACACTGAAACATTCTAATTACATTACATGCACTAATTAAAAGTTGTAGTTAAAATGGTTGTTTCACATATATGAAAATTTAGTATTATGTTTAAAATTTCATACATATTTCTTGCATTTCTCATACTAGTTGAAAATAAATATACAGTGCTGATTCGATAATCCGGACATACTAATTTTTAAAATTTGGATACGTTAGTAAATTGGATAGGAAATATTTTATATTAAGTACTTAGTAAATTGTAAATTGTAATAATAATATATTCATTATATCGTACGTGTCAAATTTTGAGAAAATTTTGAAAAAGTCTGAATAACCGAAGTTTTTTTTTTAACATTGGTTTCATTTATCGTCAGAGAAATAAATTAAACGTTGTATAAAGTATTTACAAGAAATGGCTCTATTATTCTATGAATAATGCAACGTGCCATTTTACTGAAACTGAATTATTGAGTGACAATGGAATAATGTTCTTGTCGCCAAGTAGCACTGTTCTATTGCAATCAAAAGTTTAACTATCAAGAGTTTTTTTTAATATTTTAACTACTTTGAATTACGAGTTAATAAAATATATTTAGGAGTACAATTTTAAAGATACCGTAATGTTTGTTTCTAATACCTAGAATGTAGTAAAACAAACTTCTTTAAAAAATATTGATATAAATTGATTCTTTATAAAAAGTGACAGTTTGTTGATGATTGGTTTGTTTATGTTCAAACAAGTTACTTAATATTATATCTGAAGTATGCTCTCAATTTAAAATACGTGAGTAGGTCAAGATGACGCGTTTGTAGAATTGGAAAATGATAACAAGAATGATGAACTAAATGTAAACGAGTTGAAGTAGTATCCTATTGTAACAAATGCATTGAATATGTCGAACAAAATCGATTCTATTTAAATCAAATTCTATGTCTCTGGTAAACGAGAGAAACATCTATACTACGATTTTTACAAGTCCATTTCTATCGGTAAAATATTTTTTGGTTATGTTTCGGAGATATTGTTGAATTTATGAGAATTATTTTAAGTGAAAAAAATTCCTAATATAAAATATGTAAATGTTTTATTTAAAAATAAAAAAATAGTAATTTATTTTTGTTAGATATTTGTTTAATAAAGAAACTTTTATTGGAAGTTATTATAGAAATAAAAAGATTGCAGATTTAATTTTTAATTTACTTTCTTCAAGTTTTTAGTTTTTATTATTTCAATAAGTTTAAAAAAAATAATTTTTACTCCCAACATCACAATAGGTTATAAAGTGTTCAATAATTACTTATTGTACACGTTTTTGTGTATAACAATAGTACAACAAAAAGGCTCTGACGATTATGACATTGTCTTATCATCAATTCATTAAATGAGCATAAAGGAATACACTAGAAATTACATTCGCTAAATATTATATTCGAATTAAATAGAACCAGATTACTGATGGTCGGAGATAGTCGATTGTATTGTATTTCATAAGCGAAAAGTTGTAAATATTTTATTAACGATGACTCATCAAAACACAATACTTATTTTTAATCAAAATTCCTTGAAGTTATTAAACGGGCCATTTTATCTAATGCAGGTAAAATTGAAAAGACTTTCCCACCAACTTAATATTATTGTATTTATTTGAAATATTAAAAATATTATTTTTTGATAATGAAAATAAATTCAGATAATATAGGGTATTAAATTTTTATAAAAAGTAATTTAGTATGTAATTTATATTTAAATTTTATAAGTGAATAATTAATATACATACTAGAACAAGAATATAAATGTATTGGTAATTGATTAAAAGTTAATTTGCTTTCGTTAGTATTCTAGAGCAGTTTACTAATAACTAAAGTAACATAAATAAACTTTAAAATACACTTGTAGTCAACAAACGTCCACAAATAATGTACCTTCATATATATACATATATAGAATTCAACATATACATTTATGTATAGTGTTGGGTATATATATATATATATATATATATATAGTATGTATGTATATATTGAGATATATATTTCTTATACGTATGTAGATATGTGTGTATAATATATATATGATGTCACACGGAAATTAATTATAGCGCTCTCAAACTATGTGTAGTTAAATTACGTCTGAATATTTCAAGAATGAGTATCGCGTTATCACATTATTCATGATAAACACGTATTGTGTGAAATGGGATGTTATTACTACAACGAAGAAAGTTTTTTTTGTCATACCTACTTTCGTGATTGTTCATATTATTTTATGGAAGAAGTTTTATATGACAATATTGATGAATATTACCATACAGTTTTCTAAACTCATCATCATATATACAGTCAGTCACAAAAGTCATCGTATTTTAAAGTTTTTATATGATAAAAAACTCTAGTCAACAAAATTATAAATTTATTAAATACTACTTAGCTTAAGAATAATTTTAGTACAAAACTAAACATATTGTTGAAATAATAACAACAAAATTAACAAAAATTAATTATCAATGTTACAAAAGTGATCGTACGCTTAGAAAAACTAAATGTAACAATAGGTTTATAACAAATTTACTTGATAAGACCTCTTTTTGCTTTTAACATTGCCTCCAACATTTTTGGCACCGATTAGACCAGCTTTTCTGTAAAAATTTTAATTATTTCCGCATTCTTCCTATAGTACCTTTTTCAAGTATTCTTTGCTAAAAATTGAATGTTTCCGAATATTTCTTTCTAAGTAGTCCCAAATGTGCTCAATAAGGTTTATATCTGGTGATTGAGGTGGAAAAAACAACTGTTTTGGCACGTTATAGAGAATCTATTCGCGAACAACTAGCGTAGTGTGCTTGAGATCTTGATCTTGTTGGAAAATCCATTCATTTCCCAAGTTAAATTTTCGGGCATCTTCTTTCAAGTTATCTCGCAAAATATTTAAATACCGCCATCCATTTCTATGTCAATAAACACCATACTCTACAGTTCTGTAGTTGCCATTGATCTTAAAATCATTACTGACCCTCCACTATGTTTCACAGTAAGAACTAAATTTTTCAACTCCAGCTCAGTTCTAGATTTTCTCCACACGTTTCCTTTTCTACCGCATCCAAAAATATTGAACTTGCTCTCATCCGTAAACAGTACCTTTTTTCAAAAGTCAAAGTCCTTGTCTGAATGGAGCTTTGCAAAGTAAACCCTTTTTTCTTATTTATTTCACTAATGAGAGATTTTTACGAGGCATGCAATCATGGTAACCTGATTTTTTTTAAACTCTTCTAATTGTTTCTGGATGTGTACTTTTCCACAAGTTACTTCAAGGTGTTCGGCTAGTTTTGAGGCATTTATTTTCAGGTTGTCAGTGGATTTTTTCAGTATTCTTCTTTTTCTTTTGCATTTAGACAATTCAGCCTTCCTGTGCGACGTCTATCCTAATTATTTCTGGAGGATTTCATTCTTTCCATTATTTACTCCAAAGTAGAAAGTGCTCTTCCTATGTTTTTTTTCTATTCTATGTAAGGATTTTTTTCTTTATACAGTTTTGTAATAGTATCGTGTATTTGTAGCGACGTTTCAGTACGTTTTAATACCATAACTATCAAGTGCTCGACGAACTATGTGCAACTGAGCCATATCGTTGCCAAAACTTGTGGCAACAAGCACTTGTTTGATAGTTTGCCTGGGAAATCTCCCGCTTAGATGTTAAGCGGGAAATTCACGAAGTTATTTTCCAGTGTATGATCACTTTTTCGACATACGAATTTATACTTTTTTAATGTATTGACTTATTTTACTAGATATAAATTAGGGCCGTACTTATATACCCATATGAGTATTTATTGTATTGTATTTATTGCTGAGATCTTCAGAAAATGCAGGGTATACGATGACTTTTGTGACTGACTATATATATAATATGTATACTTATATACAGTTAGTCAAAAAGTCTAGATACATCTATGTGAAAAAAATTTAATAAAAAAATAAAAGTTAAAAATTATATCTATTGCTGATTATTCAATATACACATATGTTTATTTTTCTTACTTCATAAAATGGAATTTATTTTATACTTACATGATTTTGAAAGGAATAATAATTTATTGAAATATAAAAGTTTGAATTAAAAAGTATGAATACACTTAACTTATCAAAATTAAAAAAAAAAATTAATACTTTTTCGGATATCTTTTATTCTTTATCTTTTATTCTTAAACTAACTATAATTAAGTCTAAAAAGAAGCGATTGAAGAATTCTTGAAAAAATAGATTCGGTTTGTAATTGTGCTAAAAAATATCTCAATGTTTCTAGTGATTTTATTAATGTATAATTTAATGACGAAGGGAGAATTCGAGCACAAAAAAAACTAAATCTTTAATAATTCTGTATAATGATATGCAATTGATATAAATAAAGATTAATATAGTACTTAGTAGATAGTGAATTGTGAGTCATCTATATATTTCTTATAGTTAAAATC
Source organism: Neoneuromus ignobilis (assembly GCA_029203775.1). Taxonomy (NCBI): domain Eukaryota; kingdom Metazoa; phylum Arthropoda; class Insecta; order Megaloptera; family Corydalidae; genus Neoneuromus; species Neoneuromus ignobilis. The sequence goes on from CP092090.1 coordinate 41,596,051, forward strand.
TAAATATTTTCTTGTAAATTCTTAGTTTATTTTTATCAATTCTTTATATTTTCAAGAATGTAGCTTGTACTATTTTTTAATTTTATTTTTTTAAATACATGCTTTATAAAAATCTTAAGCATTGAATGAATATTATATTTTTTATTCCTTTCTTTAAATATGTTTTTAAAGTAGAACTTTTACTTTTTGCTTTTTTTCTCGTATAGTCTAAATGGTTGTGTTGAATTTCAAGATTATAAAAAACTAGCTAGAATATTATTAATGATTTCAACATTTGAAAATGCAATTGCGTATAATTGACATATTTATCGTTGAATAATTTTTCCATTTTTAGCCACATGTGAATCTCTATTTTAACTGATATTTGTTCTTAATAATATATTTTGGTGCAGTGTGTAAAACCGTGTTCTTAAAAATATATAAATTCTTTTTGTGTCGAGTGGAACATTCTAATCGATTAAATAAATCTGTTTTATAGCATATGCTTATTTTTCGGAGACAAGTTCGATTTCTATTCAGGAAAGAATTCAACTTGTAAATATAGTTCTGGATTTTATTGAAGTCGTATGTTGTCTGGTATTAAGGTCATTGACTTATCACACTTTATGCCAAAATCTGTTTTTAAAGTCAAATGATATTAAAGAAATCATTGAGTTTACAAAATTGTTATTAAATTAGAAATAAAATTTAAAAAATGTACATTTAATTTTTAATATCAGTAAAGAATTTTAAATTTGTAATGCAATAGTTTTAAAAGAGAAGCACTTTATTTTTTATGTTATAATTATAAAGTAACTTTAAGGATAAATATATTTTACTAATATGAATTTGCAAATGTTAGTTCATTTTTCAAATTTCTAATTAAAATTGTTAGTGACCTTATTGTCACTGGACTATTATTTTACTTAATGAATTTTATATTATCTGTATCAATTTTAATATATGGTAATAAATTTAAATTGTGATTATAGATATTTAGGTTCTCAATTAATAATTTCTCTTGTTTGTTGATAATTTTTTTTTCTTGTTATATGACCGGTTATATTTTGCTATAACATTTATACTCTGGTTTTCTTTCTGATTCACTTTTTTATCTTTCTGTTTCTACGTATTATTTGTATTTTTCCATGTTTTGTTGAGTTGTCTGGTGCCATTGAATTATTTCGAAATTTGACATTTCTGTTCCAGTAAGAACATGTAGAATGAATTGAATAATAACTTTTTAAAAAAATATAGATGAGTTGTTATTTTTTTCATAATATAAGAATATCTTTTGAATTATTACCATCTCATTTTTATGCTACTGTTAACTTCATCTATAAATATTTTTTAGTGTTATTGATTTGTCCTATATACAAATAGTTTTTAACTTCATGTACTTATATTCCTTGTAGTTTGATTTTTATCTGATTTGAAAATTCATTGTACATTATTTTTCTTTTGCTAAAGTTAATCGTGAGATTTTTTTTTAATTATTTTTTTTATTTTTTTGAGTTCACTTGAACTTGTTGAGAAAATAACAACATTGTTAGGAAATTATAAATGACTAAGAATCTCTCTATTCACTATTATTCCTTTTAATTCCCAATTGAGTGTCTTTAATAATTCTTTCAATACCGTTCTAAATAGTTTTGATGATATTGCATCGTCCTGTCTACTTGTTATAATTTCAAACTTTTTTATTTCTTTGTGTACTTATACACGGGATGTAGTATTTCTATAACTATAGGGTGATCCAAGTATGATTGAATGATTTAGGTACATATATTTATTTGCTTACTATCATTTACTATTCTTTACTACCTTTTACTCTCATTTGAGCCATTCTATATTTCCTAAAAGTTCAATATATGCCAATTCTTTGACCCTTTAATAATTTGTATGGACAGATTCAAAGTTTTTTGAATAATTTATAAATTAAAAATAGAATGGTATTTGATATTTATTGTATCGTATAATGAGTACTTAAATATGATCTTTTGTGGTAAGTCAATTTTAAAATCCTGTTTATTTCCGTAGATATGAGCAATCAAGCTGAATTAGTAGCTGTCTTGAAATAATTTTATTCACAATTTTATATATTGCCAGAAGTAAATTAATCGGCCGATAGTTCACATTTTCCTTTTTCGTTCTGTAGATAAGATGTACTACAGCTTCATTCCATACATTTGATATTTTTTTTATAGACATCGATTGAAAATACCATTCAAAACTTTGTTTATTTTTTTATACCGTTTTAAAAAATTCTACTCTGATTCCGTCATTTTTAGTAATTTTTTTAATTTTTAAACTTTTAATAGAATTCGACACTTTTTCTACTAATATTGATGAAACAGTTGGTCCTGTATAATTTATTTTTTGGATATTCATCTTTATTTACACATTTGTTTAATTTGATTTGTATTTTGGTTTTGGTTTAGGTTTACAATTCTTCTATTCTTTTAACTATTGTGAATCTGTTATATGTTTTACTTTCATCGTCCGTTTTTATTTTTTTTCTTATCATGCAATTTTGTTTCACTTTTCGGAAGCTTTATGTTATCTTCGATAGTTTTATTTAAGAGCTTTGCTATTGTATATCTAAATAAAGTTTTTTATACATTTTCTTATAATTTTATCTAATTCTATATATATATATATATATATATATATATATATATATGCATTTTTTACTGCTTTATTTTTTTTATTCTTTCACTGAATTTTTTAGCTTCTAACATTTTTCTATTCAATTTTATTTTTTATGTTTCGTTCTATTCTCTCACTGCCCAGAGAAGTATGGAAAGAATAATGTTAGGAATTACTAAACTGGACCGAAAAATAGTTGAAAAAGACATTGAAAATATTTTATTAAGTTTCATTATCAACATTTTTTTCAGTCTCAGATTTTATTATATACTCTTATAGCATATATAATTATTTTAAAGATTATTTATGCATAATTATCAAAATATTTTAATAACGTTTTGTAAAATTAACTAAACTTCCTATAAATAATAATTGTTTATTTTATATTATGGTTTATATACATACTATATATATATATATATTAATATATTAATACAATTTATAACTATGATCACATTTAAATATACTGATGTGTAACAATATAAAATAGACAGAAAGATTCTTAAAATAAACTTGGCTGCGACTCAAATACCACAAACAAGCAATTTAAAATGCAACATTAGTTTAAAAATATCACAATATATATATATATATATGCATATATATATATATATTGTAATATTTCTTTATGCTATTTTGTCAGTTACATACAAGAAATATATGGATAGTAGTATATTCTAATACAAATGAATATTAATAGTTCATAAAGTTATAAAAATAGTAATGGTTAGAATTTTTATATTTTCATTTTAAAATTTTGATGTATATAAAATGAGCTTGAGTATACATTAGATGTAGACTATCTTAAAAATATCATATATACCAATATTTTCAGAAAATTAAACAGATGTAAAAATAACTATCATTCTTAAATTTTTTTTGTTGAATAACTTTATGTCAAACAAGAGAAGAAAAAGGAAAGACATTGTTTAAAATATACTACTTATATTATTAATTTACATTCTACTGATTTTTTTTAATATCAACTTTTTTTATGTTATTATTGATTAATTAAAATATTTTATTAAGTACAAAATAATAATTGTGCTTAGTAATATTCAAGATAAATTTGTTTTTTTTTACCAAGGGGTTCTATTCCCTACTCGTTTTCCTTATTTTCCCCCGACTTGCTTCTGTTTAACAATATACGGAGTACCATTAATTTATTTCATGAAATTACTAAGTGTAATTTGGTAATTCTCGGAAAACTTCAGGAATGTTCGAAAACAATATTTTCACATCACGCACAAATTTCATATCACACCGGAGGTAGAGCACCATTCTGTTTTTAAATAGAAAGACAATTTAATATGTTATTAAATACTTAAAAAATAAATAAATACATACTAATAAAAATTTCTTTTCTAATACCAAAATTTAAATTTTTAAAATATTTATGAGATATAATTACTAAATGCAAAAAGTTATATATGAAGGTCAGTTAAATATAAATAGATTTTTTTCTACTACTGAATGATTTAACATTCGTAACTGAAACTGAGTGAGGATATTAGTGGGGGTGTCTAGACTTTCTTTTTGCTATATATATATATATATATATGACATTTTATTTGTTTATTGTTTCTGCTTGCGAGAAAAGCGGTACCTAGTATCATTATAAACATATTATATCATATTTTTGTAGTTTATCTCAAGAAATTGGAATAAGCCATAGCAGTGTGCAGTCCATCATTCGAAATGAGTTATGTTTGAGAAATTTCAACTTGATGAGTTCCATGCCTGTTGAATGCAGGTCTGTTGATCGATTTGAGATTTCTCAGAAACTGTTGAATCTGTACGAAATAGAGAAGGGCGGATTTTTGAATTGTGTTTTCACCTGTGGTGAGACATATATGCTTCATTACATCTTAGAGTCGAAGTAAGCTAAAATGACTCGAAAATAATATAGAGGTGGAATATTTCATGTGCAATTGGGCTCGAACAAGTTCCATTATTTTTTACTATAGAAGAGTCAAAAACTGCCAACTAAATGTCATTTTTAAAATAATAGTGGAAACTAAAAAAATGATTTCAGTCCACATTTTAAAATATTAATTTAATAAAGAGTACGGAAAAAAGTTTGGTTTATGTATAACTGAACTTCAAATAACATTCAATTACATTTTATATAGAACAAAAATTTGCTTATGATTTCTATCTTTATATTTTTATTATTTGTAAATGTAAACATTAAAGGTAATGTGCATTAAAATAGAGTTATTTATTTTTTATAAATTTAATCATTATAATTAAAACATTTGATAGAGGTTGATAAATTGGATGATAATAATATGAGTTTTGCATTATCAAAATCATGTTCTAAATTAGTATATATTATTATAACCCACAATCTATTTTTTAACTATTCATATTTGTTTACTTTATATTATTAGTATAATTATATGTCAATATTTAACATCGTTTTAATAATGTTTTAATATAATATGAATTATTAAGTACATCTATAGTATGAAATGTGAGTAACATTTTATATTATTTTATTAAATGTTATTAAAATTGTTATTTATATAAAAGACAAGTATACAATTGTTGCCATGAACAAAATACAATTTTGACACATACTGAGTTAGTTAAAATGAAGATAATCTGAAAAGAATTTATACCTTCCGACATGAAAAACGGAAAGTCTTTAAGAATAATTAATTTCTTTAAACATAACTCCTGTCGTTTTTCGTACAAGATTTATTTTTAATCAAATCACGAAATTTCTTGAAAGTCATTTATAATTAAGTTAACGCTTTTTACAGTCAGTTTAATATTAATGGAATGAAATGAAGTCTGTCTTTGGAGACCGTTTAAATTCATTCGTATATATAAAAATGTAATACAACTGATGGTACTTGATCGATATTTTTAATTCTAAATTTATTTATTATTATCATATTTATACACATTTAATTTTTATAGATCGTTTGTTATATTAATGAAATAACTTAAATATCAAATATATTTTTTATATAATTTAAATATTTTCTCTATAGTATATTATGTAACAGACTGATTTATTAGTTTTAATTAAAAGAACTAAAATTTTAAATCCGTTATATAAACGATTTTGAAAGAATAAAGAATGATTTTTGTCGACATTTTCCAGCTTGGATTCTCTTTTAAAAAAATTATAATTCTTTTAAAATTCGTCAGTATTTATCATATATTTAAATTTCAAAAAAAATCCTTTTTAGTTAACTATTGGGTAAATTTAAATAACCGCGTTACAATTGAAGAACGTAAAAAAATGTAAATAAAATAAAGAATATAAGCTTCAATTTGAATTATCAAAGTAATATTTTCAACTTTTTAATGCTTTTTAGGTAACAAGTTTTTTTTTACATATTTATAAGAAGGAAATTGAGTAAAATAAATTTACTGTAATCATTAAAATGAATGTCTCAAAATGTTAATTGATACTACAGAGACGGTTGTAATTCTCTGATAAATTTACGGTTTGTGCTAAGTACACAGTGAAGAACATTCATTAAAAAATGTAAATTAGGACAGCTTTAAATCCTCTTCTCTTTAAATACGTCCCGTGTTGCCAGACTCTTGAATAATGTACGAATTTCGAAACGACCCGCCCAAGTGTCGAAGTGAAATAATGATATGCCGTGTAATACGACCACACTGTCTTTGTCTCACTTTCACCATCGCTTTGTTATTTATGATGAAGGCGGGTGGGCACGTGTCACTGTAACGTGATACATGTAAGATATGTCAACACGGCATTTATAAAAATAAAATGCTTCTGGACAAAGATAGAAATACGAGTTGAGACGAGAAACAACCATTTTAGGAAAAAATGTGCTTTCTTAAGATGCCATCTCGGATTGCTGAAAATAAATTAAAGTTTCGTCGGTGCTTATTTTTATTATTTTTTTCGTTTAAAAGCAGAAACACTTTCTTTTAGCCACGCGAAAAACTAATATAATAATGGAGCTTTTACACAAATGTCTCCGCAAGTGATTTTCAAAGCCGTGGACACATATTTAGCAGAAAAAATATTAAATACTTTGAAAATGTACTCTGGTAACTTTATATATATATATATATATATATATATATATATATATATATATATATATATTTAAATAATATAAGATTATATAGGCTAACTAACATATTTTGTAAGTGTATTTATTCTTGGAAAAAATTGTGATTAATAGTTCGCTACTGTCACACTTCGAGATAATAAATAGAAAAGTTATAGAAATAGTTTCAAGAAAAATATATTTTATATATATATATATATATATATATATATCACGCTAATAAAGTATATTTATTTGTAAAGGAAGTAAAATGAAAGTTTTTATAAATGAAATATTTTATAAAATAAATTGCTTTAAAAATGTTACATTAAAAATACTTGTTTAAGAAAATAAAGACTATCAACATTACAGAACGGTTTATAATAAAATAAAATTACATAACTTTTAATTTAAGTAATTCGTGTGTACAAAAATTAAAAATATTATTTAATTTTTTTTCTTAATATAAATAATAGGTTTTTAATTTTAATTTAAAAGATTTATTGTGTAGATTTTTAATTTCTAATTGATACCATTTATTTTTTGCGAAAACAAAAATTTTAATAAGCAAATCGTGTCATTAAAAACTAAAAGTCTAGACACTAAATTAAGTAAATTGGAATTAGAAATTTATTCTTTATATTCATTTAATATTATTAGATATTATTTTATTAACTATTTCAGCTTATTAAAAGTGTTGTGGAATTAAAGATAAAACTATCCATATATTTGGTTGAAGTATTTAATTTTTATTAAGAATATTCATGAGGAAAAATATTTAGGTGATATGAAATTTAATTAGAATTAAGTATAGAGAAAATTTTGTTTATGTGTAATATAGATGTTTTATTATTGAATGCTTTTTTTATATAATAGTTCTATTTCGAAAAAAATAGTATAGAGAGCAATTTGTAATATTTGCACACTTTTATTTAATTTTGTCAGTTATCGATGAAAATATTTTTTTAGTAAAAAAAGATTAAAAATTTTCTTGACGATTAGTGTTTCTGTTGAATTTTAATTTACATTTTTATTAAAATAGTGTTCAAAGTAATATTAACTAACAGAAAAAGTAACAATTCATTTTCGCATTTTTAAAATATTACTCCAAAACTACAATTGTGATTAGTGTTCAATAATTATTTATTAAACATTTTATTATTTTTAAGTTGATGGACATTTATTATCAACATACTGAATTATGAACTAAATCTTAGATTTTAGAATGTAGCTCTCTGATGATGATGTCATTTCCATCGAAATGCGCATCAGATCATTATACAAGACAAAATTATAGTAAATAATTATTGAACATTTTTAAAACTTGTAATGTTGGAATGATAATTCATTCGCATAAAAGCGAATTCGACATAATTTTTAAGAAAACATAATAATTTTAAAAAAACAATTTTTTTAAAAAATAGATATAAGTAGTTATGTTTGTTAAAAATATTAAATTATTTTAGTTGAGATTTAAAATATAGAAATGTATAAATATTATTGTGATTATTTATTTTCCTCTGAAATTAAATTCACTTTAACTAATATATACCACTTATTAAACACATACGATTTTATAAAAAAAATAGTAATTACTTTGACCATTGAAATGCATTTAAATTGCCGTAATATAATTGTTATAGCATTGTATTATGACAAGTAACAATTGAATGTATCGCCATCAAAATGTATATTATCGAATAAGGTGAACAATGAGTGACTTTTTGACATTTAAAAAAGTTATACGCGAATTATTCATTTATACTAAATTTTATACGATAATAAACAAAATATTGCACATATATATGAATATTTGGCATTATTATATAAAAAAGAAATTGTAAATTACTCCTAATAGAGAAAATACAATTTAATTTAAACATAGAGTGAGCCAAATGAAACTGAATAGTTCTCACATACATATACTATCATTTACTGCCTTTTATTATCTTTCAGTCTCATTTGGGCCAGCCTATACAATAGTTAAATATAAAAAGCTAATTTTGTGTAACATTTAAAGTTAATAAAATGGTATTGAATATATATATATATATATATTGAAGATAGTATTCTTTAGTATAAGTCGCGATATACCACTGGTGAAGACAATAAATTAAAAATGAATATACTACTCGGCATAAATAAGTTAACGCAAGTTAGCATCTTTAATGGATTTTAATTAATAAATTATAATTTTATTACAAAAATTAGCCAACTTTAATCAGTTTTATTCATATAATTTTAATTATAGTTTACTTTTAGTTAAAAATACACTTTAATATCTGTGAATGAATTCTGTTTGATAGAATTTTCACATGCGCTAAATATTTATAAAATTTAATAATAAATGTACAAATATAATGAATTATTTTCATTTCTTTACTATAAAGTAAGAGCTTTATATATACATATATATACATATATATATATATATATATATATATATATATATATATATATATATATATATACACCTGTTCCTCAATTTACGCGGGACTTGTTTTACGCGAGTTTTTTTTACGCTGCAAATTATACCTCTATTTACGCGGGACTTTTTTTACGCCGTATTGATTTATGCGGCACTTTTTATATGCGGTTAGATAGATTTCATTTTTTATAATTTTTCATGAAATTTATTATATATCAGAGTGACGCAAATTCTTACTTGAACGTATAAAAACACGATATAAATATATAAAAGGTTGATTGTTTTGAATTACAGTAGCGATAGTGACATCGAATAAAATTTATCTACTTTTATTTTTTAAAACGTCATTATTTTTTTGTTAAGCTATGTGAAATAACTATGTGTTTCTACAACTTTACTAGATTTTATTTCCAATATTTTTTCTATTGTACTGACAGACTCAATTTACGCGATTTTCATTCGCGTAAAACAAATCCACGTGGATCGAATACTCTACGTAAATTGAGGGACGGGTGTATATGTATATATATATATATAAAAATATATATATATATATATATATATATATATATATATATATGTATATTAATAATTATGATACTAATGTATGTTTTTTCGTTTTGTATACTATTATTAAATTTTGTCAATTGATTATATTTTTTTAATAATTTTATATAAATGAATAAATATTATAACATTTCTTAAATAATGATAAAAATGTGTATCTTACATAAGGGACTTCAATAATATTTCCATATTGTAACTCGTACACATTTAAATATAAATGGAAAATATTTTTTGTATTTTTTGAATTTCGATGTATTTCTACTTCACTATATCTTATAATGTAGTACTTGAAAATAAGAGATTATATTTGGCGCATTGCTTCTAGGAAATCATATAAAATTCTATGTGCATACATGTAAAATAGTACACGTAATCTTTTTCTGTATATTATTTGTAAAACATGAGTACTAGTAGTGGAGAACAGATACTTATTTTTCTACTATATTTTTTTAACGATAGTTTACTCAATAAAACGTTATTTGAAAACTAAATAACTTAATATTCTTATATTTTTTATATTAAATATTTATTCGCATTTATAAAAATGTTGATATATAAAATTGTTTTATTATATATACGAAGATTGTTTGATAAGTATGGTAAAAAAGTAAGAAAAACTAAAATAAATAAATTAATTATATAAATTAAACAATAAATAATTTTACCATACTTATCAAACGACCCTCGTATGTATATATATATATATATATATATATATATATATATATATATATATATATATATATATATATATATATATATATATATATATATATATATATATATATTGTATATATAAATATAGGATTTTTCAATAAGAACTTCATGTTTAAATAGAAATAAAACAAAAATTATTTAATTAATTAGTTATTTATTTTTTATTTTCAAGCATTCAATGGAATTGATGAAATAGCTTAGCTTGACATAATGCATTCATTTAGTCAAATTTTTAGTTACTTTTTCAGATAATTGTGGTCTAATTTCATGAGTTATACTTTCAATGTTTATTTTTAATACTTCTGTTGTTTATGGTTTATCAACATAAACCAATAATTTCACATAACCCCACAGAAAATAATTCAGTGGAGTTAGATCACATGATCTCTGTGGCGAATTAATGGATTCATTTCGTGAAATAATGAACTCATTAAACTTTTGTTTCTAAAAGTTTATTGTTTCCGTAGATGTATGGCACGTAGCACAGTTGAAATCACGTATCATGTAAATCATTTTCAATAATTTGGAAAAAAAATCATTAATCATGGTTCAATAAGGCATTACATCTGCTATAACTTAATCCCCAGCTTCATTTTGAAATTTTCATTAACAGAAGCAATGTTGACCTCACTTTTTGCATTTCTTAGTCTTGCAGGCACTGCTGTATCATGTAGATTGAAATTGTTTTAAAATTTTTCAACAATTCGATAAATGGCATTTTAATTGGACGATTGTGTTAAGTTTCACGAAGGGGACGATAAATTTTACGAACCGAATATTGATTTTTATAAGTTTTTCCATTTTTTAAGCGTTGTTGAAGTGTTAAATGTTTCATAATAATTTGCCAAACGATATTGAGTTGAAATATCAAAATAAACATAAAAAAAATTCAAACATGGCTACCACCAGCTGTTAAAGCTTTGATATTCTTATTGTAAAACCCTATATTTATATATATATATATATATATATATATATATATATATATATATAATATATACACTTCGATGAGTCTGTAATATGACAGTTGCGGGGAAAAAGTCTGAATTTGTCACTGCATAGTGACGTTTTTATAATAAACTACTACAATAGTTTAAATATAATTCTCATGTATTTTTTGATAGGAAACTATTGAAACATTAAAATTGAACTGCCTTTGTTATTTATTACTTTGCTAAAGAGTATTTTTCAAGACACATACAAACTGACAGGAAAAACAGTTTAAAACAACTTCGTCTTCCTTATTTAACTACAAAAATATGTACAAATAAATTCAAAATTGAAAAATATAAGCTAAATTTCATTTTACCATTTATGATAATAATAAATAATAATAGTTTTAAAATTTTATTATCAAATTTACCACAGATTTCTGCTGATGGTTCATTACTTAAATATTTCGACATTTTTAAGTTTTTAAAAATTTTAATATTTCAATTAGTAAATTAAGTTAGTTAAATATATTTATTGTACAAGAAAAACATAAAGACATAAAAACATAAGTTGTAGGAAAAAGTTCAGTAATGTTTGAGAAGAAATTATTTAAAGGTAAGAGTTTTTTTGTAAATTTTTTTTTGATTTGAAACATTTTAAACAAATTTATATATATATATATATATATATATATATATATATATTTATATACATGTGTGTGTATGTACACATATGTACAATAATAATTGATCCATATTAAAAAAATATTTTATTCAAATATTATAAAGCTTTTAATAACTATAAAGCATAAAAATTTAAAATATTATGCAGTATACGATCTGAAAATGATTCGACGGAAAAATGGTCCATAATTTAACGGTTCATGTCATTTATGAATGTGCTATATAAAACACCAACAATAAGTACAACTGTATGAGTTTCAAACAAAATATTTCATTTCTATACTCATAACGTTTTCGGAATATTTATTTCGAGGTTAGTAGAATGCAAATAACGATATAAAAAACGATATTCTGCATTAATATATTCATAATGTTGGTGATATGAATATAATTATCACTATTTTTTTTATTTCTTTTTGTTTGTTAAAATAGTAGTAAAATACAATTTCAAACAAAAAAAATCACAAGTATATTGTATATATTTTATACAAACATAATCAATGAATTTGAAATTAACGATGTGTATTTGTAATAAAACGATATTAAAGTCATTGTCTATGGTTTTATTACTATATGATAATGAAAAATTATTTTCAAATGCTATTAGAATTTCGAAATTATTTTATTGAACTGAATAGTTATTAAATGATTATCATTTTTAACATTAAATATGTATATATAATAAATTGTTTTATGCAATATATTTAGATTATTCATAGTTATTTAATTTTTGAAAATATATTTAATATTTTTTAATGCATATTTCAAGCTACTATTAACTAAAATTAATAATAAATGATTTTTCAAATTTCAGGTACACTTTGATAATTTATGTTGATTTATTAAGTTGTATAATGATTTTTTTATGTACGTAATTTAAAAAGTACCAAAATTCAATAAAAACTATATGTTGTTTAATATATATTTAAATAATTCTTTACATTTTGTTCAATTTTTTATTTTTATAAAAATCATTAATTCATGTTATTCGACTAATTTTTGAAAAAAATAAAGTTCGCTTTACTAAATAAATACTTTAAAATAACGTTAATATTAAGGTATAAACTACCAAATAAACGCTAACACATAATTCAGTAAATGGGGAATCCATATTCTTCAAATCAGGTCTACATATCTATTATTTCATTCATTTTCACTGTGATGTAAAATTATGATTTTTAATTTTTTTATATTATAGTTTTTGTTACATCTTATAAACAAATTTAATTTATGTATTGAAATAAACTATATACGAGGTCAAACAATTAAGTAATGCGACCGATTTTTTTTCTCGGCCTGTGGTAACACTGCGAACCTGTAACTCCGCCACCGTAATAGCAGATCCCTACTCTCTCGATTGAGACCTTAACCACCTTCGTACGATCATTTCTTCGCCAGCTGTTTAGTGTTTTGTAACAACGCGCGAGTAGTGCATGTCACGAAAATGGAACAGAGAAATTTAGTACTGGTTATTACTGGTGATGAAAATTATTACTAAAAAAAAAAGTTATTACTGGTGATGAAAGTTGGTTCTTTCAATATGACCCCGAAACTAAACGACAAAGCCAACAGTGGCTGTGCCCTGGAGCACCAAGGCCAAAGAAGGCGAGAATGAGCAAGTCCAAAGTGAAAACCTTGTTGATTTGCCTCTTCGACAGCAAAGGGGTGGTTCACAAAGAGTTCGTACCAACTGGACAAACCGTAAATCAAGTATTCTACCGCAATGTGCTCGAAAAATTACGAAAAAGGGTGCTCAGAGTGCGTCCAGAGATCGCGAAGACTTGGGTTCTGCATCACGACAATGCTCCCTGTCACAGTGCGTTCAGTGTCTCTCAGTTTTTGGCGTCTAAAGGCATCGCAACGTTACCACAACCGCCCTATTCACCGGACATGTCACCCTGCGATTTTTTCCTATTCCCCCATATGAAAAAATTCGTCAATGGTCGACATTTTGACTCCGTTGAAGATATCCAAGAATTTGTGACGAGGGTACTCGGAGAGGTCCCACAAGAAGTGTTTCAGAATTGTTACGAAAACTGGAAAACTCGCTGGAATAAGTGTATAGATGCGGGAGGGGACTACTTTGAAGGGGATCGCAGCGATGTACCTTAATTTTTAAATATACTCGATTTTTGAATTTTGTCACATTACTTAATTGTCTGACCTCGTATAAGTTTATATGAAAAAAATATTGTATTAACAATTTGTATCAGCTTATTTTTTTATCAAAAAATACATTTTAGATAAATATATATATATATATATATATATATATATATATATATATTTATAGATATATATATATATATATATATATATATATATATATATATATATATATATTGTATATATATATATATATATATATATATATATATATATGTATATATATATATATATATATATATATATATATATATATATATATATATATATATATTGCTAGATTTATTTTTAGGAGCACCTGAAAATTGTTATAAATTGAATATAAAATACTGAAAAAATAAATTAATTCATACGATTTTTACAGTTGTTTATTTTATTGAAGTATTATTTGAACTCGTGTCAAATTTAAAAAAAATATTATTGAAACCACTGCTGAAATTTAGTAAATTATCCTGGACATATGTTTAGGGACAGTCATTTTTTTCACACAAAGGTTCTACTACATCTTTTTTTAAATAATTTTTCAACTTATCTCTATTTTTTCAATATTTTATAGCCTGTCCTTTATTTTATTCTTGACTTTCGGTCAACACTTATATATTGACTCACCTAAGCATTAACAATATTCTTGTTCAATGTTTATTAAATTCTCGTGTTTATTCTTTTATTGACTATGACTCGTTTTTATTTTACGATTTCTTTAGCTACAGTTTCTTTAATATCTTTCAACAGATTTTTTTATACGATTTAAATCGTGAGACTGCGCTGATCACGGCATCACAATTACATTATTTTATTCAAAAATGTTTTTACTAATTTGGAAGTGCGTCTCAGATCATTATCTTATTGCAATATTTATCCACGCAGCTTATTTTCTTGGGTTATTTCCTTTAAGATATTATTAACAGAACATTTCACATTATGTTCTAGTCAATACAAAATATTGACATAACTTCAAAAAAGAAACATCTACTCAGATTTTAATATTTTCATCTGCGTATTTGTTTTATATATATTTGGAGCTCAATTGTTTGTTTTCTTTGGTATTTTTACAAATAATATTCCGTCGGAACCAAATATATTAATTTTACTTTCGTTGCTCTATAAAATATTTTTACAATTTCTATTTTTTCTTCGTCCTTCCAATCTTTATATTCTTTAGTGAATTTTATTTGATGTTTAATTTTCTTTTTGGTCAGATACGGGTTTTTTACAGTTGATCTGCCAAAAATATTCTTTTTAGTCAGTCTTCTACAAATCGTATGAGCATTTATGTGTAGTCATAGCTTTTCTTCAATTTTTTTTCAAAATTAAAACGGATCATTGAGATAAATATGAAATGTGAATATCTTTTGCATGCTAATCTTCTGTTTTGTTCCAGTTTTTTAATGGATTTTTAGTTTCTAAAGCATTTGCCACTATATTTTTCGAACGCAAAATAATTCTAATGATTTTCCGTCATATTGTAAACTTTGTATTATTTTACACTCACCTAGCGAACAGTTTTTTATACTTCGATCTATTTTAAGTTGAAACAATTAATTTCTAAAATATTCTCGTATTATTCTATGAAAACCTATTTCCCACATTTTTAATATTATATTTTTAACAAATAACATATTATAATGATAATAAATGAAAAAATACACGATGTCCTTATAAATGTGACCAACTACAATTACAAAATAAATTTAAAATAAAATTGGAAAATCTCCCAAAAATAAAACCCAATTAGAGTAAATGAAGAAAATTAGAGATGCATATTTAGTTAGAATTCTTTTTGATAGATGATTGTAATATAAATGTTAATGTGGTAATGTAAAGTTTCAAAAAATATTAAAGTGTATTTAGTGCCCTAAAAATTTGTTCAATATTATATATATATATATATATATATATATATATATATATATATATATATATATATATATATATATATATATATATATATGTATATATATGAGTGAAATAACATAGTAACAAATGATTATTTTTCATGCTAATTTTTTAGCTAAAAACTTCAATTATAATTTAATATAAGAGTAGAGCAATGTTTTATGATTATGTATTTGTATAATTTAATTATCGCTGTTATTATATATTTAATAAAATAATTAAAATAAAAATAAGTTTAATTTCAAAAACTGTTTTATATTAAATTGAAAATAAAACGTATTTGAAACTATGTAACAAAAAATAAATAAAAAAGAGGATTGAAAGAGAATTTCAAAGAAAGATTTAAAACCAGCTGGGAATCAAACTTCAAAGATAAATATAGGTTTTGGTGAACGTTTAAAGAAATTATAAATTGAAAAACTTTATATTGAAAAATTCTGTTAGAAAAACAATGCATTTGAGAATAAAAATAAAATATTCATTCAAATGAATAATATTATTAAAATTATTAAAAAAATCTAGAAATATTAAGAAAATACATTGTTTTAAAAAGTCATAAGTGATTCTTGCAATTATTTTTTTGTAAATAATAATATTTATGTAAATAATGTAGTAAAATAATTAGGAATAAAAATAAAAATTTGAAATTTTATTTATTTTAAATATTTAATATTTTTTTAATAATTTGATAGATAATAGAAAATAAAATAGTTTTCTGTAACCAAATTTAATTATAAATTGGTACGTAATTATACTATTTATTTGTACATCTATTTGTTTTTGATTTTACGTTATTTTCAAACAATAATAGTATTAAAATATTGAGTGGAATTTCTAATTAGAAAAATCAATTATTATGTTTACAATTAATGGCTTTAGATACATTTAAATATTTTAAACTCGCATTGTATTATTTATTGTAAAAATATTTGATTGAATATTATTGTAAATTTAATAACAGAAATATATTTTCTAAAGTACATACTATGTATATGAAATAATATACGAGTATTGTATATACATGTACATATTCATACAAAATTTATATACATTTAATAATGTATTTATGTTTTAATTATTGTATATACGTATTTAAATAGGTATATTTTTGGTAGATGAAGGATGATACATGGTGTTAAACAAATAAATGACTGCCACAAAAGTTATTTTTACTTGTAATGGAACGTCCGAATCTGTAACGTTTAATTTGTTTATCTTTGGTCGAGATCCTGTCTACATGGACCAGTGTTAGTTTGTTCGCCTCAACTAATTTTGTTGGATTGACAGCAGACGTGCGTGCGAGACTTGTTTGTTTTAGCAATGAGACCATTGTGAGCGTGTCAATGTGGCTATAGACACAATTCTCTATACGTTTATACACACATTCTTCTGCACTCGAATAAGTAAACATACATAATACACACACATACACAAACACACACACACACACACACACACATATATATATATATATATATATATATATATATATATATATACTTGTATATATGTATATACAGTTCTGAAAAAAATATTAGATACTTCTAACTTTTTAATATAATTTGGAATACATTAGTTTCTATAAAAATAAAATATACCTATTGTTTGTTTTGGAACTGTGGTGGATTTACTTTGACATTAATGAATTTTTATTCCTCACTCCACAATGGTTATAAAGTATTCAATAAACTTATTGTTCACGTTTTTTATATAACAATAGTCGGTTGATGCGCATTTCAATGACGATTCCATCATCGTCAGAGCCTATTGTCATGTTGGGTATAAAAATTCATTTGTGTTAAAATATATCTAATTTTATTTCAACATCTTTCTTTATTATCTGTAGTACTTTATATAGGGCAACGTTTCCCAAACTGTGATCTGTGGCCCAGTATCGGTCCGCAGAAAAAAATACTGGTCACAAATTAGCACTTAAATAATATGATATATGTTTTTTATATAAAAGAAGGCCGCGTAAAATTTTTACAAAAAATACTGGTCTGTGATCGAAAAAGTATGGGAAACGTTGGTATAGGATTTTTCAATAAGCGATTCAGAAGTTTGAATGGAAATAAAACCAAAAGTATTTATTTATTTTTAGGCATATTTTATGACATTAATGATGGAACACAAATTCACAATTTTCTGTTCATTTCATCTGTCTCATTACTCTGTTTCATCTTTTTCATAATTTTAAACCTTTGTGTTTTTATGTGTTCTTGTTTAAAGGATGTAGCATTTACATAAATATTTTTTAAGAATTTAGGGTTACATGCTTCTTCAATTCCTTGATTATTTCAATGTATTTTACTGATATACTGACTAAGTCAAAAGTTTTTTATAATCTATAATTTCAAGACAGAGTGATATTTGATTTTTATTACATCGATTAATGACTTTTTTAGATTGACTTTTTTTTGATCCATTTCAAAATTATACTTACTTTCGTGGCTGTAAGAATGCTTTATCTCTTTTTTTCTATCTCTCTCTATAAATATATTAAATGTTTAAATTAAAAATAAAAACTGGTAACAGTTTGCGTTATATTTTTCTTCAATAAATGATTTTATATTTAAATGTTAACTATTCTGTATAAGAAAAATTAAATAGGGTGCCATTTTTGTTAACATAAGCGTTGTTTTAGTATTATGAAAAATAATAAGTACTAAAAAGCACATTTGACACGTTTTACTTTTTAATTTTAATTAAAAATCTTTGTTAAAATGTAACAATTTTTTTTATAAATGTATTTATTTAAAATATACTGTTCTTTATTCATGATTATTTTGGAATTGTATTCGTGATCTCTTCATATTTAATACAAGAACAAAATTAGGATAATAAAAAAGTTATTATAAATTTTCTTAATGTTTTCATAATGCAAATATTTTATTTTATGTTTCTTTAACAATTTTTTTTAAAAATCATATATACTTCCAATCTTTGGAATTATTTTATCAAAATATTCGTTTAATGTTTTTTTTTGCATTTCTGATTTGCTATATTTTTTTAACATATGTATATAAATATATATATATATATATATATATATATATATATATATATATATATATATATATTGTATATTGAAATAAAAAATATCTTACTATGTAATTACATATATACATATATAGTAATTTAATAACATTATAAATGTAATCGAAAACTAAATTTATATCTTTTCTGTATCTGTAAAATAAATCTTTGCGAATATATATTCTTCTAAAATATGAAGATTGTTAAATGTGTCAATCTTGTCACAACAGGCAATAAATAACCAGATACTATATATTATTTATATCGATGAAACATGGTATTTATTTTGAGAAACTATATTTTATTTAGTTTATTTACGACAAACATATTTTTCTTATTGGAACATTCTTTGTTGTTTGTTTTCGGTATTGATTAATGGAACAGATATAAATTTAACTGCTTTCTATATAATAATTTGTTTCAGCACTTTTTAAATTTTGTTCATTTATTTTGTTCGATTATTATGATTATTTTATACAATGAAATGAACAAATAATAAAGTATAAGATATAATAAAATATATGTATTAACAAAACATTATTGATTTTTTTATTAAATATTTTAAAGTATGTATTTGTAAATATACAGATCAGTTTTATGAAAAAAATAATAATGTTATAAATAAAGATAATATATAATATTATAAAAAAATATTACTGATAATTTGGTTTCTTACTGATTTTTTGTGTATTGTGTTATTATTAGATTGTTATCAACAATAAATTATGTAAGGTAAAAATTAACCACCTATGTTTGTTAATTGTCATATTACATAAAATAAATTTTAATGAAAAGGTTTTTAATAATAAACAAAATAAAAAAATATAAATTAAAATAAACCAGTTTAAAACAATACGTTGTTAAAATTGCATAATTTTTATCTACTTCAATTTAAGAAAATATTTAAAGTAGTTTAAATGAAGAAAAATATTTTTTTCTATTTATTCAAATAAAAATAAAATTATGTAATAAACTAATGTTAAAATGAATTCACTTCCGATTTTTTAATATAGTAAAAGCGTTTTTATTCCATTCTTATTATTGATAATTTCACACTTTTTATATGTACAGTTGTTCGAAACTAATTCTAGTTAGTAAAAAACGAAAAAAATTAATGTCAGTATATCATAATTTTTTGTTACAATAACGATGTAGAAAGTGCCTCTATTTGAAGCAATGCTTGGAATGAAGTAAATATACCGGAACATTTTGAACATAAAGGGCGAAATATTTTATTTGAAAATCATACAGTTGTACTTTGTTGTTGATCTTTCATACAGAACATTTATAGATGACATCAACCGTTAAATTGTAAGCAATGCTTTTTTGCTGAAAGCTTTTTGAAACTATAATAGTAGCAAATAACTACAATATTTGTACTTGTTTTTGTATAATTATTTACTTTTTATTACCTACAAAATATTTTTACTTGTATATTTATTAGATGATAATATTACAGATATTTTATTTCATTCACACTTGCTTTTATATCTTTTGTTCTGAATATAAGTAACAGCTCATTTGAGTTTTTTGTTTGTGATTTTTTAAATTTTATTTATGATAACATAATTGTAAATAATATAACATAAATGAATCATTTATCTCCAACAACATAAGGTTTAAAATGTGTAATAATCATTTATTGTTCATTTTATTTTTTAAAAGTTGTTATGCATTTCGAAAGCCATGTCATCATCGTCAGAGCACTATATTATAAAGTCTACAAAATAAAAAATAATATTGAAATAAAAAAGTGATTTATTTGTACTAAATAATTGTAAAACAAATAATGTCAATATTAAGGATTCTCATAAGTAATGCCATATCTACTAAGTTGTTTTTAGAAACATTCCGTACATTTCTTGCGTAGTATTTCACATCAATCTCTTGTTGTATTGTGCATGTACAACATTCAACTTTCTGTTTGCGTAGTTAATTTCCAAATTGTCCTCACTGCTTCAAAATAGCGGCATTTCAACCCTCAGAGGAACATAAGCGACACTGTATGCAATTTAATTTTCACTGTGAATTTTGTGCAGCAGCTACAACTAAAGAAATATATATATATATATATATATATATATATATATATATATATATATAAATAGTGCTGTGTTGAAAGCTGAAAATGTTAATGTTGGTTTTAAAACTTTGTGAAAAGTGGCGTTGATCTTTCTGATATACTTTAAAGTGAAAGACCGGTTAAATTTTATAATGAGGCTTTAAAATCTCTTGTTGAGTCTGATTCCAAATTGATCTTAGGTCTACATAGTTAACAGTTTACAGACATCTGGACGAAATTTGCAAGTTTCGCAAAAAGGAAAAATGGGTTCCACATGAGTTGTCATTGACCAACAAAGAATAGGAAATAACAGTTTTTAATTTGTTATTAATAAAGTATAAGAAGAAGAAAATTTTCTGTATGATTGTAACCGGAGGTAAAAAATTGGTTCTATTGAATTGAAACCAACTAAGTAATAGATTTCACTAAATAAAATTCCAGTTTCCTCACTAAAGCTTAATTTCACTCTGAAAAGTGTCTTATGCGTTTGATGGGATTTCTATGGTATAATTTACTTTGAATTGTTGAAATTTGAAGATAGGATAGCAGTTGAAGTTCACTTTTAGTAGTTAGAAAGATTGCGGTTGAAGCTTTCAGAAAAACGACCTGCGCTGATCAACAGGAAGGGCGTCATCTTGCAGTGTAATAAAACGAAATTACATGCATCAAGAATTATGTAGGATAAAATGAAAGTGTTAGGGTGAAGCATTCACTTGCTGGAAAAAAATTCCAGATGTTGATGAAGTCAAAAATTTCCTTGAGTCATTTTATCTTCAAAAAGCTAAAAAATTTTAAACAAGGCATTGAATTTTTGAAAACAATATGGTAAAGTATCATAGATAATAATGTCGACTATATAATTGATTAAAAAATAATTTCTTTTTGTACAAACTTGTTTATGTATATAATTTCAAATGTATCATTACTTATTAAAATCACTAATATATAAATATTAAAAAAAATATTTTAAAATATTTATTTTTGAAAATATTTGTTATAAATTCTATATATTTGACATAATACAAGCAAACACGTAAATCGTAAGTGTGAATTTCAATATTTACTGTTTTTATTTTTTAATTACATAAATGTTTCTAGGAAAAATATGTAAACTAAAAAAAGTTATTAAAGGAACACCACGGTGATCGGTCGAAAAAGAGGTTATTTTTAGATTTTTTTGCATAAAATGATAAAAATAATTCAAATATAAGATATTTGTATTTATTATATTGTCTTTTATTTTGTTATTGAAAAAATAAAAATTATATATTTATCGTGAACTTTGTAGAAAGTGTCTACGTTTTTCTTATCTTCTGCGAAACAAGACATTTTTTTATGTTTAGATCAAATGAATAACTGAAAAGATTTATTTATGTTTTGAGTGTGACTTTAATTAGGAGTTTGTTTCTTTAAGTAGTTATTTTTTTAAAAATTGAGATCCTAAAATTGAAAATTCAAATTTTGCAATGTAAAAGTGGTAAAATTATTTTTTGTAAAAAGATATTGTAAAAAAACTATACTTAACCAAAAATTTTTGTATTATTAATATTTTCTATAAATTTTAAGTCGAACGGATAATTAGTGTTTGAGAAATAGTGTTTGTTGATTAGTAACACTTTGTTTTGAAAAACGCGTGATTGATTTTTATTAGTATAATGATTGAATTTTAAAATTACGATGTTTCATTAATATTAATATTATAGTCTATGTCCCCTTTAAATATTAAGGTTCGATTGGAGCTCGTTTTAGTTCTCGTTTTGGTTGATATTTCCATTTGCGACGACTCTCTTTATAGAATCATTTTCTATTAATGTGTTGCAAGTCCTCAGTATTACAATCTATAAAAAGTGTAGATTCAATTTTTATTCTCAATACTTTACACACTTTCATAACACCTTCAAGGCTTTTATTAAAGATAATTGTAGTCAAGTGAGTAGCAATTTCCACTATGGCTGGCCTAGACGAATATATCTTCGGAGCTCTTTGCTATGTTAAAGCATGAAGCTTTCATTGGTCTTTTATATGAAACTGTCACTACATAACACAAGTAATTTGTCTTTTGACAGATTTTTTTAAAAAGGGAATATTGGTAAACTCTCTCAGCAGTTGTTTATCGACGTGATCGTCGAGAGTTTGCAGGAAAGACGCGTATATAACGTAAAAAATCTGCTGTATCTTAGTCATTTTCAATAATTTCGTCATAAAATTTGATGAGCATATTTTATATACTACAAACGTTATAAAAAAATATAAAAAAATCAATTTTTCAATGTTATAGTGGTTTTCTTATTTAATAAAGATATGACAAACTTAGATTTTAGATATGAATTATTCATATGTAATGAAATACAATAAAAAAATCATTAATTAATGACTTTTTTTATTTTTAAATGGCATTGAATAAGATTAATATCGATTATAAAGTAATCAATGTTATCTAGTGTTTAAAAAATATTTGTTTTAAGTCATCGAAACTAAAATTACAATAATGTTCACGAGTATATTGTGAACAATATAAATTATTTAAATTTGGTAATATAATTATTAATTATTACTATTTGAATTTTTTTTTATTGTAATATAATATATGAAAATTAGGTTATTTTAAATTAATATCTCAAAATACAATTATTATTTTTACAATTTATGTATTTACGTATTTGTTTAATGTATATTTGTTGGTTATATATCCGAGGGTATTCCTGTATGTTGTTTAACTGTTTTTTATTGTAATATTATGATAATTTTAGTACTATACTCTGTTATAATTAGTTTCGACATTTGTGTTATAACTATAAAACTTGATAGCAAGTAACAAGTGATGAATTTTTCTATCAAATATACATATTTAATGACGTGTTGGATGTACCAAAATTATCATATAAAAAATATCAAGGTTACTTAAAAAAAATTAATACAATATACAACTAAAGTCATTTAATATTTTTGTTTTTTAGTGATTCATTTAGTAATTAATACTTTTCTAAAAATAATGTAATAATAATAGGTATATATAAAAAATGGTAAAAACGTTTCTATAGTTCTATGTTAGTTTATATATTAATTTGTAAATCGAATTTACTATTACGAATATTAAATATAGTTTTTTATTTGTAATATATATATATATATATATATATATATATATATATATATATATATATATATATATATATATATATGTTCTAGACAATACACAAAATCATGAAAGATGCATGTTAGGAATAACACTTTGAATAAAAAGAAAAATAATTGTGGACAAAAAAAATTACAGATGATATAATAAAAGTGAAACGTTTAAAATGGGAATATTTCGATTATACACCGAGAAAAGAAAACAACTGATGGATAAAGGAAATTATCAATTTTAAACACAAAAATATGAAAAAGCTAAAAAATATTCGTGATAGATGGTTTAGAGTCATGAGAAAATGTATCGGGGTAGAATCAAATAGAAAGGCATTGAAATGTTGAAAGTGAAAACTTTTGGGAGACTTTCATATGTCAGTAAATAAAAATTGATTTTTGTTGTTGCTGCAAATGATGATGATTATATACATACATACATACATACACACACACACATATATATATATATATATATATATACATACATATATATATATATATATATATATAGTGAATAAAAAATTAGGAGTATTAAAAAATATATAAATTTATTTTTATATAAATTGGAAGTGACATGTTTAAACTATAGAAAATTGTATTTATAGAAAATAACTTTTGACATCATATGATATAGAAGTAGTTTTAATCAACCAAATATATTTATTTTAATAATGAATTTATTAGATATACGGTCATTCAATTGTGACGCCTATATTTGCGTTTTATTAAAAAGAAACATGTTTATAGGGTAGGGTATAGGGAAACATGTTATAGTTTCTATTGTTTATTTTTAATAAAACACAATTCTAGACGTCACATTTGGATGACCCTTCATAATAAGAATTAATTTTAAAATCTTTTTATTTTATGTACTTTTTTATACTTTTTAAACAGGGTTATTAGTAGAACTATGTACAAGTTTCGTTTATTAACATTTATAGACATCTCAACATAATATTATATATGTAGATATTTCATGATATCTTAGCTAACAGAACTGCAATGTGAAATCTTGCCGAAGTCGGTTTACTATCTAAATATTGCTCCATCTGTTTTCTATTAGTTTAGTGCAATGCAGCATGAAATTTATGGTATAATATTCAGTAATTTTGAGGAACTTCCAAAATGGATCGATTATTGAATTCAAGGATAATTACTTGAAAGATGATAAAAGATAGTAAAAAATGTTGGAAAATATATTTTAAGTTTAATTTCGTTTTCTAAATATTAATAACAGGTGAACTTTTTTTTCATGTAATGTTATTTTTTTCTATAAGAACGTGTTTAATCTATTTTTTTTACTTATTTTAAAATGAATATATATATATATATATATATATATATATATATATATATATATATATGTTTGTTTTACTAATTGTTTTTATATAGTAGTGAAATATGGGACTTAGGTGAATAATTAAAAAAACAAAACGAAATGATGTATGTTAGAAATAACACATAGAAACACAAAGAAAAAAGAAGGAATCAGAAGGAACAAAAATTAGAAGTTTAAAATGGAAATAAGCAAACTATATTTTAAAAAGAGAAGATGACTGATGGATAAGAAAAAATATTATTTGGGAGCCCAGAGATACAAAAATATCAAAGAAGTAACTAATATCCATAGATAGATGGGAAAGAGACATACAAAAATTCCACAGAATAGTCTGGAAAAAAATATTTAAGTCGATTAAAGTGAAAAGTTTTATAAGAGGCCTTCATTTAGTAATGGATACAAAAATACTGCTGTTGCTGCTGCTTATATATAAATACATACATGTATATATATATATATATATATATATATATATATATATATATATATAAATATATAATTTCAGTTAGGAAACTAACGGAACTTTTGAAATAAAACACATAAGAAATTATTTATTTATTAATATTTATTTTCTCGCCTTCAAAATACTTCTCATTAGAAGCAATACACATATGCCAACGCTTCTTCCAGTCTTCGAATGCGCTTTGTGGTATAGCCTTCAGTTCACGCAGCGAATTTTCTTCTATGGCTTTAATCGACTTTAAACGATACTCTCGGAGTGGCAACTTGAATTTTGGGAAGAAGAAAAAGTCATACGGAGTCATATCAGTCGAATACGAAGCTTGCGGAACGATATTGGTTAAGTTTTTGGTCAAAAACTAGCGAAAAATTCAGTATTTTCAGTACAATGCGGGAAGCGATACATTTCATGCACAACATTTCAGCAAAAATGACATGGAATTGTGTTTTTGAAATACCCACCTCAGCTGCTAATTCTCTGGTGAACATACGGCGATTTTTGAGCACAATTCCATATCTTGGGCAACGTATTCATCGTTAATTGATATCGATGAGTGTCCAGATCGTGGTTCATCATCGATAGTTTCATAGTCATCTTTGAATTGAACGCTTCATGCCACTTAAAAACTCTTGTTCTCGATAGATAATCCTCGGAGTATGCTTTTCTTAACATTTCCAACGTTTGCGGGAAGTTTATTTGGTTTGCAACACAAAATTTAATCCAAATTCTTTGATAAACTGATTTCGTCATCTTAAAAATCGCTGTGAACAGCAATCACCGTCTAACTAAAACCACTGTTAATTATCAGATAATTAGTGTAGCATCATCATGATATTTCATACAGATATCATTGACAGATATACCAATTTTAAAAAAAATATACCAGGACATTCCACAAACGCGCGCAGTTTAAATGAGAAAGTTTCATTAATTTCTGAACTGAAGGTATATAATTTTTACATATAATTAAATATAAATTACTTGTGTACTATCACATAAAAGAATTAGAAAAGAGGATACAAGAAATTTTAACGAATATGTTACTGTTTTTAACATTTTTACTTACATTGTTTTAATTGTATATTTATTATTACAAAATCGTCGTAATTCTTCACAAGTACTGAAAAAATGAATTAATGGTTTTAATGGACATTCCACTACACTAAAGTGTTATTTCTGTAGAATGTTGAATTTCTACATGACATAGTATACATTCTTGAAGCCTCTTACAGAAATTTTGATACGGGTATGAAACACACTATCTTCCACCCACATATTATATACAAAACACATGCGAATAATGACATGAAAATACATATACCAGATGTTTGAATTCTGACACGAAACAATCGTAAAACTGTTTCGTTTGAATTATTCGTATTTAACTTGAAGCATAGTAAACTTGGTTTATGTTCACGCGCCTTAGT
>CP092090.1:41628567-41661067 GCA_029203775.1 Neoneuromus ignobilis
TTTTTTTGGGAAATTTCAAACCGGACTATAGTGAAACCGGATTAATCGAGGTATTACTGTATATGAATATATATATATATATATATATACACATTATAATTTTCTTGATCATATCTTCACTTCCTCAGCCTGAACAAATATTTATTAGAATCATCTAAGCAACTTTATTAAAATCTTTTGACATAAAAATGATTATATATAATAATGAACGTTATTCTTTATGTTTTCATATTTTTTCCTATAACAATATTAAAGAATATTTCTATAAAAATGTTTGAAATAAAAATATAACATTTTTTATAATTGATATTATTTGTTTCAATATTGTTTTTCATTTATTGACTAAAATAAAATAATAATTTAACTCATATACGTCTGATAAATATCATAAACTATTATATATATTTTAATTGTCATTTTCGATGTAATAACCTTAATATATGTCATATTATCAAACAGAAATAAAGTTAAATATATTAATTATCAGATATAATATATTATAAAATATAATCATAAAAACTTAGAATAGTAATTATAAAAGTAATAATGAATAAAAATACAATGTGTGGGATAAGTATTCATTCATTAAACATTAATTACTTATTAAATTTAATTACTCGAAAATATTTTCAAAGTAATCAGTACTCAAATATATGTCGCTTAATTATTTTCAATGATAAATAACAGATAATTTACATATTTTTTATTCTGGCAGTTTTATTGAAATTTATTCTAATAAAGCATTGTTTGCAAAAATGTATGCAAATTAAATCATATGATGAAAAATATCAAAATATGTCAAATGAAACAAAACAGGTAAACAATATGGACAAAATGATCGTAGTATAAATATTTTTTGCTTGTTAAGTTATAAAAAATGATTAAATATTATATTTTATCTATCTATTTATCTATCTATCTATCTATCTATCTATCTATCTATCTATCTACATATATATATATATATATATATATATATATATAAGTAATTATATAAATATAACTTGTATATGAACATAAATATAAATTATTATAAGTTGATAACATTAATTATAAATTATAATGTAAAATTGTAGTAATATATATAGGGTCATTCAAAGGTGATGCCTAGATTTGTGTTTTATTAAAAAGAAACATATGTATAGGGTGGTATATAAATAAATATTTGTGTAGTTTCTTTCGTTTCTTTTTAATAAAACAAATCTAGGCATCACATTTGGATGACCCCTATATTATATATTTAACATTAGTTAGTTTCCAATTAAGTACAGAAAAGCAATATTTATTTATATAAAATTTTTATTTCACACGTTTGTATTTTTTTCAATGCAAAATTTTATAAATTTTAATTGATTATACAGTCAGTAGAAATAGAAATGTGTCAGACTACAAAAAATAAAAACACCAGGGTTATAAAATTTTTTTCCTTGGTTTTGACTTTATTTTTACCATTGAAACATAAAAGAAATACAAAACAATTATAATAAAATAAATTAATAACTTTTTATTCAAAAAATGATTGTTTTGCGCTTTCGCCTCCAGGTTAATGTGAATATTTTGTTTCTAAATTTTCGCGAAACATGAAATATTAGAAAAAGATAAAATTTAGACTCTTTGGACAGAATACAAATTTTTTTTATGATAATATATATAAAATATATATATAAATATATAAATATTCATCATAGACTCATTTGGACAGATATATATATATATAATATCAATTTATATATATATATATATATATATATATATATATATATATATATATATATATATATATATATATATATATATATATATATACAGGCTCATCTAAATATGATGCCCAGAGACCAGTACTGTATAATGTTTACACGTCATGTTTTTTAAAATGACATAATAAGTCTTTTTGTTTTAGTAGAAGGTTTCAATTAAAACCATAGATAGGTATACATTGCAGCAACGCTTTTACATTATTAAAATTTATTATGAAAATGGTCGTTATTTGAAAAATACCTACTGCAAAATTATGTAAATAATCGGTCAAATCAGTCTTCAATTCAAAAATTAGTAAAAAATTCAAAGAAACTGATTATGTTATTGATAAAACAAGAAGTGGAAGACTAAAAACTATACGCATAAATGAAAATATTGCTGTTGTAAGTAAAAGTGTTAAAAATTAACCGAAAATATCAATTTCAAGTCGTTCGCAATAATTGAAGATATCTTATGGCTCTTTATGAAGGATTTTGCATAAATATTTGCATTTACAAAATTCAATTAACTCAGGAATTGAAAGAAAAAGATCATTTATAATATAGTTAGTTGGATTATTGAACTACGAACAACAGATCCATTTTTTGGTTAAATTTTGTTTAGTGATGAAACTTATTTCACAATGGACGGATTCGTTAATAAAAAAATTGTCTTATCTGGGATGATAAAAATCCTGTTGTTATACATGACAAATCTCTACACCCACAAAAAGTCACTTTTTGGTGTGTATTTTGGGCAAATGGAATCATTGGACCATTTTTTTTTCGAAGATAATTCTAGAAATGCTGTTACTGTGAATTCTGAGCAATACCAATCAATTGGTATACCAATATATATATATATATATATATATATATAAAATATAATACAATTTTCTGATTTCTTGATTTTTTTATGTACTTAATTTTGTATTTGTCTAATTTTTCAGTTTAAATATTTTCAATATTTAGTTTCTTGAAACAAGTTAAATATTTTAATAGTTTTTTATTTCAAATTCATTTTTAAAAGATAGGCATCTAGACATGAACGTAAATATTATCTATTAGGATATTTTCATTTTCAGCATTTATTCGATGTGCGATATTCAATTTATATGTTTCTGACTTTCGTGAGATTTATAGCAACGTACTTATCGCATAAATCGCGAGTTACATATATACAATATATATATATATATATATATATATATATATATATATATATATATATATATATATACGTATATATTCAAGAGTTTAGAGGATAATATGTTATCGTAGAATAACTTGAATAGCTTTGAGAATAAATGTTTCATGATTTGTTAGCGATTTAGTATTAGATGCATCTGATAATAAAGAAAATGATTAGAGGAATGTAAATCAAGTTATACTGTTCAGTATAACTTAAGACAAACTTTAGTAAGATCTTACATATGAGAACAATTTCCGGTAATGGATTAAACTGTAAAAGGAAACCGGAAATGTTTTGAAACGGAAGTTAAAAGGAAGACTAATAACTTCTGAAGAGAAGGTGGAAGCAATTAAATAGTCATGCAGTAACATTTCTTGAAAATCTATAATTTGTTGCAGCTTCGAATTAGACTTCAAGTATTATTTTAAGGGTATTGATTGTTGAATTGTAAAAACATATTAATTGATAATTGTGCATTGGAATGTACAAACACATAAAAATATCTTTAAATTCGCAAATTTATTAAAAAATTATATCAGTTCTTATAATTGAATAAATATTTTTCAATTATCAATTAAATAACATATTTTCACATAAATTTATTTTTAAATAATTTTACATATAATTTCATTTTGTTTCTCAATTTTTGAATATTTTAGATTGAAAAAAAGATGTGATTTAACGTAATATTTTTTCCGACAATAAAGTTACTTTCTTAATACATCATACTTACTTCGTTGAAAAAGATGAGAAATAATTACTTTTATAATAAAAAATGACGTCACTTAAGAGGTTAGAATTTAGTTTATCTCACAATGGTGGTCAGTGAAATGTGTAAGTCACACAACTATTTAATAACTAAGAAATGTATTACTATAATTGAAAAAGACATTGATTTTTTCTAATAAAATAATCTTTCTGTGATAAGTAAAAGATGCTTTAATTGTCTTATAAAAATGTCCATTTTATGAGAAAATTGTTTGTTTTAAGTTAATTATTTTATATTTCATATAAAACATATTAGATGTTTTTAGTTTATCTATAATTTCCATTGTATATTCTTATTTAGGAATATATTCATTTTTTTTAATTTAGTTTTATTTTATATTACTCAAAACACAAAAAAGTTTATTATTTTTATATTAAAAAAATATGAACTTTGTAATCCATATATTGTAAAGTTTTTATACAGTTCTCAAACTTTATATTCATTATGTAGATGGTAGAATTTTAAATCGTAAAGCTAATAAACTTCTTTGTTTCTAGTTTGTATGAAATATGATTTATTCTACCAAGAATTTAAAAGGATCGGTATATATAATAAATCTATGCAATTTATTTTATGATCTTAAAAATGTTTATTTATGAGACTTAAATATTTTTAAAGGTTCTGAATTAATTGATTAATAACACTTTATGAAAAAATAATTTTGAAGAAATTATTCGACAAATATAAAAATCTGACATTTACAATTCTGAAATATTTTTCTTGAAATATTTTCAATGATCATAAATACTTGTATATGCAGAGTTTAAATTATCAATAGTTTTTAAGTAATTTCATATAATTTTACACTTTTACATCAAGACATTTTAATAATATGCGTAATACTGTAGAGTTGGGAAAAGTTTTTTCGAATTAGATGTATAAGATGAAAATATTATTTTTCTTATTGAATTCATTATATACTTTCTATTATTTTTTACTAATGTGTTTTAGTTTATTTATTTAATTTCATAAAAGGGTATTGGTTTGAACCCCAAAAAAGTTCTCAATATACAATATAATTTCTTTATATGAATTTACATAGTTTTCCAAAAAACAAGCTTTTTGAATAATTAAAAAACTTTTTTTGTATTTTTTGAAAAAAAAATATTTATTTATAATTTTTTCCTTTCACATTAATACAACGTTGAGTACACGAAATACCATGACTGGAATTTAATTTATTTCAACCTGATTTTGAATATGCCTTATTGATACTTCTCACGGTGGCTTCTATGGCTTTATCGTCATCGTACAATGTTTATCTTATCGCCATTTTCATTTTCGGGAGAAGAAAATAGTTTCATAGTAACAAATCTGGCGAACATAGTAGATGTTAGATGACGCATACTTGCTTTTTGGACAAAAATTCACGTATAAAAAAGACTTGTGAGGTGGTGTATTGTCATGTAACAAGTACCAGTTTTCCAGTTGTAGATATTTTGACCTAGTTTTTATTATCTTCCGCTATAAAACCATAACATCTAAATAGTACTGGCTAGTGACAGATTCGACTTAACGACAAATTGACGATGAATGATTTTTTTAAAAATCGTAATACAAATGACTTCACTCGCAGTTTTGAAAAACTAAATTTTCTTATTTTTAGTTAGCTTGGTGATTTTCATGATACACTCGGATATTTGAAGATTTCGATTTTTTTCTCTGATATAAAGAATTTGAGATTTTTTTGTCTGTTTTAAATATGTCCTTGCATGTGGTCAACGCGTATCTTCTCTTGATCGTATATTAGTTTGTGTGGCATAGAAACACAAATTTAGCAAAAATCTTTCTTTTGTTCAATTTTTTTGGTAATATCCCATAATTTACATTTTTGAACAAGTTGAACCTTTTAATAAGAATTCTATATATTACATTCGATTCAATAGCAACAATTTTGTGTTCATTTTCAATGAGTTCATTGGTAAATTCAATTAGTTCGTTAGTGGTTTGAAAATAACTTGATCTTGAGTCGTCGTTGATGTCATCTCTACAATCTTACAATGTCCATACCACATGTAAATTTCCGTCTGATGCAATCATGACGGTAAACTTGACGTATCATTCAAGTGTGTCTGTGAACACTTTATTAAGTTTAAAACAAAAATCAAAATTTATGTGTTGTTCCATTAAGTTTCTATGATAACATAATAAATAGTATTACTACTTCAACCAGCATATTTCAGACATGAATTATTATATTTTTATTAAATTTCGAAAGTTTTTAAAGAATATAGGTATGCAAAAACATAATTTTTCGTATCTTAAATAATGTTGCAAGTTTGGCGAGAAGATGAAAGTTCGGTATATTTTCCGACAAACTGTGTAATTCTTCCTTTTTAATATAATTTTGTGAAGATTGGAATAGATGGCAATCTAAAGATGTCAGATTAGGTAATCCTAAGGTTTGCTTGTTCATCGTGTTAGGTATTAAATAAATAAATACGAGATCATGTACACGACAAGGAGAAAGTTTAGACATGTTTACTAAATATCCTTATTTTTCTAACTGCGAATGTCCACTTATTCAGCAGTAGGAAAAAAGGTCAGTTTATATTTGACTCACCCTAGTGTATATATATATATATATATATATATATATATATATATATATATATATATATATATATATATATATATATATATATAGGGTTTTCCAATAAGCGCTTCAGAAGTTTAAATGGAAATAAAACAAAAAGTATTTAGTTCAATGAATTTTTTTATTTTTATTTTTAACATATTCTATGGCATTAATGATGGAACACAATTTCACTTATATGACCACCACGATTTAGCTTGACACACTGCATTCGATAATCTAACTTTTAGTTACTCTTTCGGATAATTGTGGATCAATTTTAAGAACTACGCGTTAAACTTTTATTTTTAATGCTTCTGTTTGTAGTTTATCAGCACAACCAATGATTTCACATATATCCACAGAAAATAATTCAATTGAGATAAATCACATGTTGTTGGTGGCCAATTCATGGATCCATTTTGTGAAATAATGGACTCATTAAACTTTTGTTTCAATAAGTCTATTGAAGTTTTTATAATTTTTAAGCGTTCCACGATAATTTGACAAACTTACTGAGTTTAAATGTCAAAATAGGCCATAATAATCAAATATGGCTGCCACTAGCTGCCAAAGTTCTGACATTCTTTTTGGAAAATTCTATATATACATACATAAATACATTTTATTTGATTTACCTTATTTAGACTATATATATATATATATATTATGGCAAATATATATATATATATATATATATATATATATATTATATATAGTGAAAATTATATACATTTCATTATTTTGTAATTAATTAAATTATAAACTATTATAAATGTCAGTAACTATAAAATAATGAATTTATTTCATGTATTTATATATATATATATATATATATATATATATATATATATATATATATATATATATATATATATATATATACGTATCTGAAAATCTGAAATCAGTGATAGTAGTATGTTTTTATTTACAAATAAAAATAGCATTATTAAATGGTAGTGTAGAAATATTTTTTCATATTACTTATCAAGTAAAGATTCATAATGAAGTGGCTGATTAATTTAATACCTGAAATTCTAAAAAGAATCTTGTAATGTACACTGTTGTTATATAATTAAATACTTAATATCCTATTAATATTGAATTACTATCTGGGCATTTACGTTGTCTACTGTTTTCTTTTAAGTTTCTGAGGACTATTAATAAGGAATATCCCCAATATATTATTTAATGTTAATGCTATTGTTTATTTTTAAAGAGAAATATTTTTAACCATTCGTTCTAGACTATTCGAGTACAAATATATATATATATATATATATATATATATATATATATATATGAATGTGTGTGTGTGAATGTAAATCGTAATCACGCAAATTCAATTTAATGCAAATGAATCTTTTATCTCGATGCTATAAAATTTTTTAATTTATTTTAATGATCATTTATAGTTCACTTTATTCGCTGATGTTAATTTCGATGACCATGCCATCATCATTAGAGCGCTGTGTTATAATATAAGGACTAAAATAAAATGCTTTGGTAATAATGAAAATCAGAAAATGAAGTAAACAATGAAAGGTTCTTAAATATTGTTATAAAATCTCAATGTTCATGAATGACTCATTTGAACTAAAGATTCCATATGAAGAAATTTATTTTATAGTTTTTTTTCAATGAACTGTGTGATTGATAATGATTTATATTTAATAGTTAAATAGTTGCATTTAAAATTCAAGATTAGTTGTAAAGATAAATTCAAGTGGTCTATTTGAATGACAATTTATTTGAGGTTAAAATAATTGAGATTTATATTCAAAATAATTAAACACATTCTATGATGGAGTTGTGAACATAATAGCAGTCTTGAATATGTTATATAATTACATTTTATGTTTACTTAATGCTCACTTGTACACATTTGATTCTGCCACATTAGCTTACGAGAAAAGCGGAAAATATAAACATGACGCACAATTGTATATTTAAGCATTTAATTAGGGCTGTTAATATAACGCGTCCCGGGTAATTATTTTTTATGGAATTACACGAAGCCACACATCTCTTTTTCTGTATACTGGACATTATATGTTATTTATTGCAGGATTTGTGCGGAGGATTTTGTGATATTTATAATTATCAGTTTGAGTTTTATGTCGTAAATTAATTATAACATTTCTCTGTCTTATAATTTCGTACGTGTGCAACATTTTATAAATTCTCGTTATTTTGTAATTGTAAATAATTTTAAATTAATTATTTGATTTATTTTTACGTTTGATAAAGTTTGTTATTAAGTAACGAAAGCGTAAATTTCATAGAAATTTTGTTAAACGAAATAATATTAACCTTTCCAAATTTGTAAAGGAAACTTAATAATTAAAACTTAATTATTGTCGTAATAAATGAAAATATTCATTATTTATTAATTTTATACATATGTACATATATATATATATATATATATATATATATAAGGTAGTATGAAAAAATAGGTACTAAAACAAAATTAAAAGGAAACAAATTTTTAATAAGAATTGTTGATATTGTGGATAAGAAATTATGAAAGTATTAATTTTTCTATATATGATAATTATTTTATAAATTCAAATAAAGAATAACATTTAATTTAAAAAAAACATTTTAGGAATTATAAAAAAGCAAAAATATGTTGTGAAAAATAAATACATTTGGTACACAAAAATTACATTCGAATTTTTTCGTTTATAAAATATTTATGACTAATCTTTAATAACATAGTCTTTGTTTTTAACAACAGCCTTATAACGATAGATTTCACTAATTTTCAATACTTTTCTGAGTGAATGCTCAATCATATAGATCGAATAATTATCTTTAAATCGACTTTGTTCTTTTAATTAACTATAGGGTAGCTAAAATTAGACTAAAGAATAGTAAATGATAATAAGGAAGTAAATGTATTTATAAATCCTTCAGTATCATTTGAACAATCTAATATTTTTAATACTGTTTTTATTTTCGTTCTATTAGTTTTAAATAGAATTTAGGTCTAGAGATTGTTTCGACCATGTCAAAACTGAAATCATTTCAAATAAAACCATTTTTTGCTACCCTGGACTTATATTTAGGATTATACTAAAAAATCTAGAGTAGTAACATACTATTTTTTGTAAACAGTATTATAAGTATTAATAATAGAAAACAATAGCAGCATGTCAAATGAGGCGAATAAATAGATGACTAAGCACTATGACACCTTTTGATTCTGAAAATGAGTATACAAAGATGAATTTATGCAGAACAAATCGCACGTAAATTTTTTTGTTGTTGTAAATATTTGGTCAAAATTAGATGTAGTAATACCAGTGGTATCCTTAATTAGTCTTTCATATATTATAATCATTTTTTCCACAATTTCTTTCTTTCACAAGTTAAAGGACTCTATGTTTCCTCAGCATTGTTTATCACTCGTTAGTTATTCTATGTGATAAAGCTTTTCTATAAGTTTTATTTATCATATGAAATATTTTCTTTTATTTTACTCGTTGCTTTACACTTATTTCTTGAGTAATACTAAAATGCATTGTCACATTTAATACCATAACAAATGATATATACATTGAATTTCAACCATTCAAACATAGTTATAAATTTTTGTTTTTAATTCTTTTTCACATAAATAAATTATTACTCTAACACCACAATATATTAGAAAATGTTCAACAATTATTGTTCACTTTGTTTCATACATTGTAAACGTCGTACTCTGATGATGAAGGTATTGCCATCGAAATGCGTATTAGATGTTCGTTGTTATAAACAAACAAAGTGAAAAATAAATAATTATTGAATACTTGATAATATCTTGTGTGTTGAGGTCAAATTCATTTGTGTGAATAAAACAGGATTTTTTTAATACTGTTTTTAAATGTATATATAAAATCAATTTATTTTTGAAAAATAAATCAATTGTTAATTGAAAATTAAAATATTGTATATATTCACAAATATATAGTCAGTTTATATATATATATATATATATATATATATATATATATATATATATATATATAAAGAGAGAGAAAAAGAGAGAGAGTGTCATTCAAATGTGACGCCTAGATTTATGTTTCATGAAACTTTTCGGACACTATGCACATGTTTCTTTTCAATAAAATAAAAATCTAGGTATTACATTTAGATGACCCTATATATCATTGAATAAATATTATTTGTTTATTAATTTTATTTATCTAATATTATTTAATTTTATTCGATTTAATTATATTATAAGCAGTTGAATTAATAAATTTTCAAAAACATAGTAGAAGTTTTAAAATATTATTTCACATATTAAGAACATTTATTTCTAAAGTATCAAATTTATAAAAGATTATTTGTGTGTATGTATGTATATATATATATATATATATATATATATATATACAAATATATATAAGACTATTAACTTATAATAGTAAGATGTCTACATCAATAGAATGTTTATATATAATTAAGAAATTTTAATGAGTACTTACATAAACACGATTGTATCAAATCTAATTATCTTACAAATAAACACTGCGAAATCCATAAAGCTATCAAAATCAAACACAATAATTAATTTCGATTATACGAGTAAGTAAATTTTAGTCGCATTTGCATGTTTAGTATTTTCTTACATATTTTTTTATCTATAAAAATAAATGTTCAAATAGTTAAAAAGAAATGTCACGTTATATCGCGTGTCGGTTAACATTCGTTTGATATTTTTAGATTTCTCATTCATTCTCGTTTTTCATATTATTATAAGAGCGGCACTCGTAAATATTTTCGTGCGAACGTGTACGGAAATAGTTGCCATTGAGAGATATCCATCGCTTAATATGCATGTTTTTTGTAGTATGTGTTTACGCCTACATGTAATGCGACCTCTGAATCAAGCTCTGATTTCAAAGCCAGTTTTAACGGGTAGTTATTGTTCACAAGTGTTATTTTAGCTTTTCCCCGATCAAAAGATGTTAATAGTAGGTTTGTTATGTTGCGTGTATTTAAATTAATATTGATACGTACTGACCTTCATGACATTTGAATTAATATGATTAACGTGAAATAAATTAAACATTTGTGACTGAGAATTCGTTTAAATATAGATTTACACGTTTTAATCATTTAACTGGTTTGTTCGTAAAAATATAATATAATTATATGAATTTAGTTAATTATAATTTAATTTAATTATCATTAGAAAAAAAATGTTAATGACAAAGTATGATTTTAACTTTTCAATTTAGTCAAGGTGTAAAATTTTAGTAAGTAAATGTAATTAAGTGCAAAGTAAATTAAGATCTAAATAAGATTTTTTTTATTTCATAATTAGGCAATACTTGATTTTATCTAAATAAGTAATTACACGGAAATTATTAATTTTATACCCTTAATTGTTTTCTCTCGTTTTCAATAGGATAATTGATATTTGATTATTTATATACACATATCTATCTATCTACTTGTGTATATATATATATGTATATATATATATATATATATGTATATATATATATATACCGACTAGGTAGCCCAGTGGTTTGCATCAACGCGTGTCATGCGGGAGATTGTGTTCGATTCCCAGTCGGAGAGTCCCTCTCTTTCGAGGGTTGAGCATGAAGGCCGACAACCTCATCTTGTAAAAAAAATAACTGTCGAAAAGTTAAGGGAGTAAACCTCGAATAAAAAATCCTTCACCAATCTGCCTGGTCAGCATGGTGAATATGACCAAATACCAGTAAATGGTAGCATTCATTGAGGCTTTCGTCCAGTAGTGGATTGATATGGACTTTATGTATTATATATATATATATATATATATATATATATATATATTTGATGAATTTAATTAATTATTACATAATTGTTCAATAATAATAAAAAATACAAATGAAATATATAGAAATGTAAAAGTTAAGTTCAAAGAACAAATCAATAAATTTTACACCATGAAACTAAAATGAAAACTTGTGTTTTATTATATAACTTTCATGTGAGATAATAAAATTGATTCAAAATTCACAGATGTCTATAAGTATAATTATCATTATTTCCCGTCCTTTTTTGGATACTTGTCTTTCTGATTATCTCTTTTTTATTTTCTCTTTCTCTTTATATATATACATATACATATGTGTATATATATATATATATACATGTGTGTATATATATATATATATATATATATATATATATATATATATATATATATATAAAGATATGATAAAGAGTGTTTTTTTAGGTTGTGTAGAACTTTCTATAGGGATTCAATTTAAAGTTCTATCACACTTAAAATAAACATGTTATTTATATGTATAATATTATATATATATATATATATATATATATATGTGTGTGTGTGTGTGTGTGTGTGTGTGTGTGTGTATGTCTGAAGAAATAAAAATAAATGAAAAGATACCAAGTCATTTAAGATTTGCTGATAATATTTATTTTTTTCCAGACAAGTACAGATGAATTCCAAAAAATATTAGAAGAAATGGATAAAAAAAGTCCAAATATAGGTCTTATGATAAACCTTACCAAGACAAAAGTAATGCTTAATAAATTTTTAGTGATTTCGTTAAAAATGAACTTCACTAAGTATTATATTATTCTAGATAAGTTGTTTTATATACATAAACACACACATACGCACACACACACACACACACACACACACACACATATATATATATATATATATATATATATATATATACACACTGACACCCAAAAGTATTCGCCTATGGGTAACATAAGCAATTTATTGATATAATTCAATAAACTCGTTAAATGAAAAAAATCTATTTAATTGATAATAAATATAATATTCATTAAAAAAATTCAAAAATCAATAAAATGAAAATTTTAATTTAACGTCTTTATTGAATTATATAAATAAATTGCTTATGTTACCCATATGACGAATATTTTTGCATAATATATATATATATATATATATATATATATATATATATATATATACATATATATATATATATATATATATATATATATATATATATATATATATATATACAATATATAAATTAATCTTAAAAAAATTTATTTGTTATTATGATGTAATGTTAAACTATGTGGATATGGATGAGGCTTGTGCAATTTTTTTAATCAAATCACCAATTACTAGTTTTGTAAAATATTAGTGGATTACACTACTCGTATTTTCTATCAAGGGCAGAGAATATGGTGTTCCCTAGGTGTGGTGGGTCCAGAGATTTTTAAATAATTACATGTAACTGCGTTAATCTTGAGATTTGTAATTTTGTTATAGAAAAAGTTAATAAAAACATTTCTTTGACAGAAAAATTACTCAAATACGTCACCATTAAACATATTGCTAAAAAATGATGTATTTTATGTGTCGTTTGTTGAGAGAGACGTTGTTACATTTTTTTTTAAAATAAATTTGAGACATTGTATATACAAATAATTTTTCTCAATTTACGTTGCTTTAATTTTTTTTAAAAAATATTCAATTTTGTGCCGTGGGCTACACAAAAATGTTAGAGGAGCTGCAGGTTTCACGGGCCTGGTATAGATAATGAAAAGAATATAAAGATTGACATGGATTATGTTTATATATATATATATATATATATATTTATATATATATATATATATATATATATACACACATAAATATATATGTCTAATTACTTTAGAAATGTACATAGGTACATATACCGTTAGCAAAATTATAGGTAATATTTATATATACATCTTTATATATGTCGTAGTATTGTGAACGATATTTATAAATAACATAATATCAGTATATATATATATATATATATATATATATATATATATATATATATATATATATATATATAAGAGAAATATTTAATTTTAAAATATGATTATACAGAACATATACGTTTAGGTTTTGCTCAAATATATTAGGGAATAATTATTGAAATTAATTAACTTCATTATTTTACATTTCTTCAGTTTATTACCGTAAAGTTTTGATACAATTTTGTGTCGTGGGAACAATAACTTCTAATTAAATTTCAACAGTTTTCAAAATATATATTCTTTAAGAGATTCTTGTGAGTTATATATTTACGTGAGTATATGTGAATATATATATATATATATATATATATATATATATATATATATATATATATATATATATATATATATATATATAA
The DNA here is from genome assembly GCA_029203775.1 of Neoneuromus ignobilis. Classification (NCBI taxonomy): domain Eukaryota; kingdom Metazoa; phylum Arthropoda; class Insecta; order Megaloptera; family Corydalidae; genus Neoneuromus; species Neoneuromus ignobilis. The sequence goes on from CP092090.1 coordinate 41,643,011, forward strand.
TATGTATATAAATATGAGCATATATGTAAACCTAGATTATTTAAAATAATTTATATCGTTAACTAAATCACGGTTATTTATTTAATTGCTATTCTTTTTTTATATTTACTTTGATAAAAGGAAATGTTTATAATCAATCATTTTAATAAATTATAAACAAAGTTTATGGTAATAATTAATAATTATAAAGTTTTATTGTGTTACAACAATTTTACTGATTGCATATATGTAGTTTTTTTATTAAAATAATTAAAAATGTATTCATAACCACACTCTCGTACAGATATGTACCTGCACATATATAAACATATACATACTTATACTTATATATACACAGACACACACACACACACACACACACACACACACACACACATATATATATATATATATATATATATATATATATATATATATATAGATAGATAGATAGATAGATAGATAGATATGTTCAATAATTTATTGTATGAACTATACAAATAATATTGTTCTTTAAAACATTACATATAATGAATTTAACACAAACGTATATTCACCTACAACACCACAATGTGTTATAGAGTCAGAGCCTTTAATGGTTGTGACGATGATGGCATCGCCTTCGAAATACGCATTAGCCTATTATTGTTACAAACAACAAAGTGAACAATAAGTGATTATTGAACACTTTATAACATATTGTGGTTTGGTGGTGAAAATTCATTTGTGTTAAAGTGAATTTGCTACAGTTTCAAAATAAACAGAAGCATAAAAGTATTGAAATAAGTATTGAAATGATACTTTTAAATATTTACTTCTAAGATTAGTAAATAATAATAACTAACAAAAAATAAAAACTATTTTTCAACTAACTATATGTCACAAAATTAACGTAAACTATTAGACGAAAAATATGAAGGATTTATTCATATCATTTGAAAATTAGTTTATTTTTTTATCATATGTAGATATGTATTTCACAATATATATTAAATAATTGAAGTTATTTTCATCTATGTAAATATAATAATTTAAATGGTTATTAATTTAGTTGTTAACCTAATTATTATTTTTGAATTAAACTGTGACTGTTTTAAAATGTATTAAGGTAGTTTCACGTAATAAGTTTATTAGTAAATTAAAATATTTTTATTTATTGTTTGCAGTTTCTTTCTACGATAACATATTCACTTGTTAAATCATTACAAATTATAAATATGTTTTAATGGAATTGTTGAATTTTTATTAAATAGTGAATGGAAATATATATATTAAAATATGCGTTTAAAAAATAATTATTTTTTAATGTAGCCAATACGTTTTTATTCTCAGAATTCAACATTGTAATTTGAAGGTCTCTCTCTCTGTTTCTCTCTCTCTCTCTCTCTCTCTCTATATATATATATATATATATATATATATATATATATTACTTAATGTGATTATTATATGTAGCGATACTATTTTATTTTACGTAATTAATGCAATTTTTTATTTGAATGTAATACATATTCCATTTTTATTTTTTGAATCCTGTACAAATATATGTGTACTATGGAAATTACTACAAATATTTTGATATTAAAGAAATTGAAATTAAAATGAAAAAAATTAAATAGTGAATTCTTTTTATATATTTTTCAGTAACATTATTTTTAATAGTATATTAAATACTCAATATATATATATATATATATATATATATATATATATATATATATATATATTATTTATTGTTATATATATATTATGCGATATTTATACAATACATTAAGTCCGGAAACTAAAGAACTTTTAAAATAAAATACACAAGAAGTTATTTATTCATCAATATTTATTTTGTCGTCTTAAAAGTACTCCCTGCTGGAAGCCATATACATATGACAACGCTTCTTTCAGTTCTTGAACGCGCTTTGTGGTATAGCCTTTTGTTCAATTAGCGAATTTTCTTTTAAGGCTTTAATTGACTCAAAACGATATCCTTGGAGCCGCAAATTAAGTTTTGGGAATAGAAAAAAGTCGTACTAAACCATATCAGGCAAATACGGAGTTTTTGGAACGAAATTGTTTGAGTTTTTGGCTAACAACTCACGAAAAAATTCAGAATTCTTGGCACAATGTGAAAAACGATATGTTTCATGCCCAATATTGCAGTTAAAATGACATGAAATTGTCTTTTTGAGATTCCTACCTTAGCTGCTTTCTCTATAACGGACATATGACGATTTTTGAGCATCAGTGCTTTAATTTAGGCGACGAGTTTATCGTCAGTTGATGTTAATGAGCATGATCGTGGTTCAACATCGACGGCTTCGCGGTTTTATACGACTACGAATCGACAAATTCGGTTCTTCACTCACACTATCGTTAACAGCAGCAATATTTTTTTCGGTACACATGTTTCTATGCCTTATTAGTATTGTTGCATCACGTATATAATAAGTTGTGTGAAATCTATAGATGGTTCTGCGAATAGCTTGCTTCAATGGCCGATTATTTACATAAAATAATTCATGAAGTGTTTTATAAGTTTCGTGAACAGAACACTGATTTTTGAAATAAATTTCCACGATTTAAAACGTTGCTCAAGTGTAAAACGATCCACAATGGTTTGATAAAGTATACTGCATCCAAGTGTCATTTAAAGCGCGAAAACTGACAACTAACTTGACAGCTATTCCTATCGCATATTCTATCTAATCTAAAAAAACATTATTTATATTATATATATTTTATATATATTTATATATATATAGGTGACCCAAATGAAACTTAACAGTTTGACATACGATTCTTAGTATCATTTTGTCTCATTTGGGCTACTCTATATATTATCAATAGCCTTTTTACGTATTTCTAGTTGAAGACTTGTGCTAAAACTTTTTCACTTTAAATAATTTAATGAATTTTTTTTCATTTTTTCATATCATTGTTCCATTTAGTCATTAGTTTCTTCTTGAACCTTTTTATATTTATAGGTCCTAATATACAATTCCTTTCTTTATATATATATATATATATATATATATATATATATATGTATGTATGTATGTATGTATGTATGTATGCATGCATGAAAAAGCCTTTAAGAATAAAATATTCATTTATATTCTAGCTACATTAATTCAAATATTTCAGTATTGCGCATACTTAAAGTTGCAAAATATGCTCTATGAGAAGTCCGTAAAACTACTATATGATTGTAGAAAATTCTAGAGTACTCTTGTATTAATATAGCAAGTTCTAAACAATACAGGCATCTCGTACATACACATGAAATCAACATAGAGTAGGTACAGACATATATTCTACCACGCAATAAAATTAAATTTTATTATGTTTGTAACGTGTCCGAATTTTCATATTATGAGAAAAAAGTTCTTTTACTACGTCTGCAAAAAAGAACGGTCGTCGTTCAGTTTTCATGTGTCGAGGCAGGCGTCCGACATTCAACGAATCCCATGATATCGGGCCAATAAAAAGCGTCCCGTGACATTCGGATCCGAGCGAGCGTTGCTCGATAACAACTTTATGAATTTGTTTTTGATTTATGCGTCGCCAGTGGCGGTTCGTCGACAAATACCTAGGGATGCGTGAAACAATCAGTTGCGCTTTCGACCGTAAATAAGTGCTTGCTTGTAACGATGCATCGGATTACTGACCCATATATCATGGATTTTGCCAACACGTTCAACTAATCTGTTTATCTTTTGTGTAAACGACAATGTTTCTTTTTTAATGCATTATGTTGAATAATTAATTATCTTTCAATGGTTTTCGTTTATTCTGAACTTTTTATATTAGGTTATAATAAAGAAAACAATTATTGAAATTCGGGAAAGGTTATGGTTTTTTTATTTATTATTCTAAATATTTTAGATTATTTTTTTTGTCTTAGTTCAGTACAATTTTTTAAAAAAGATTATATTGTTTATAAACTTTGAATCAAACATATAAGTTCAGTTTAAAATTTTAAATGAATCTAAAAAAATTAATACAAGTAAAAAAATATTCAATTTCTTCAAAGTACATGTATTTTCATAAAAATGAATTAGTTATACAGAAAATTATTCTACAAGATTTTTTAAGAAAAAATCAGTATCTTTAGTTTTTCAGTAATATGTTTTCAGATACTATATTATTATCAGTGTGTGTAATGTAAAAAATCCAGCATCTAAAGTTATACTATCATAATGTTAATAAAGTGAACAATATTTAAATATTTTAATATAATCTTACAAAATTAGGATATATATATATATATATATAAATATAAATATATATATATATATATATATATATATATATATCATACATCACATATAAAGCCCATATCAATCCACTACTGGACGAGAGCCTCAATGAATGGTACCATTCACTGGTATTTGTCATATTGCTGACCAGGCGGATTGGTGAAGATTATTTTATTCGGGGTTTACTCCCTTCTCGACAGTTATTTTTTACAAGATGGGGTTGTCGGCCTTCATACTCAACCCTCGAAAATGAGGTACTCTCCGACTGGGATTCGAACGCAAATAACGCGGTGATGCAAACCATTGTTTCGGTATATATATATATATATATATATATATATATATATATATATATATAAGTATTGTATATTATAGCAGAAAAGATAAAATGAGTATGAATAACCATAATGTTTGGAGTTTGTAGATTATGAAGAAGCATTTGATTCACTTGACGTTACAAATTTGTTTTTATCTGTGGCAGCAAGGAATGAGTACAAATTATCTAGAACTACTACAAGAGATGAACAAAAAAAACAGCAGCGTAAATTAGATTGGAAGAGATTTTAGATAGAATTAGATTGGAGAAAATAGTCAGACGAGGAGATAGTTTACTGTTCATATTATTCAATGGAGTTATAGAATATGTGAGAAAAGCAATTTTTTAAAAAATATAAAAATAAACGGGAAATATCATTTATATCTTCGATTTGCAGACAATGTATTATTTATAAATGAAAAACCATAAATGCTAAAAATGCTAGTTAAAATAATTTCAGAGAAAAATGGAATTTTGGACAAAAAAATATATAAGAATGAAATTAATATCATTTTTTATAGTTTTGTTGAAAAATAAGATATAGGTACATTTGTATGGAAAATACTTAGAATAAATTGAGAAAATAAAATACCAGGAGATGAATATATAATATGATGGTGAAATATGACTAGAGATAAAGTAAATAAATTGGTCAGCATTGATAGTATTTGAAAGGTTGAGAAAATACCATTAAGCCTAAAACTGAAAGCTTATAAGCAATGTATTCTATCCGTCTGTACTTATGAATCAGAAACTTGAAAATTGAATATATAATGAAACAAAAACTTTTGACAACTTAATAAAGTATGGAAAAGGTAATGTTGAGAATTTCTAAACTTAATTGAAAAATTTATAAATGAATACGAGAACGTACAGATTTAATTAACATGAGAAAACAAATAAAATCATTGAGATGAACATGGACAAATTAGATATCTAAAAAAGAAGACAATAAATGGTTAAGAATCATAACAGAATAGAGATTAAGAGATAAAAAAGCCAAAAAAAAGATCCTAACAAAGATGGAAAGATAAAATTGTGAAACATAGTGGTGGCGAAGGTAAAAAAATTAGTAACAGGCAAGAAAAAATGGAAATGTCTTGGAAAAAGCTTTTAAAAGGGTTAATAGCAATCGATGAGAATTTTGTCCAGATGTGTGTCAATATAAACTTTAATAATCTCTCTCTACCTCTATATATCTCTCTGTTCACCTCTCTCTCTCTTTATATATATATATATATATATATATATACATATATACTCGTATATACTGGCGTTCTTAAAATATAATTAATTAAGTATTTGAATATAAAAAAGTAAAAAGGCGATATTTATTTTATCATGAATAAATCATTCATTTAATTATCATAACTTTTTATGAAAAACTAAAAACAATTTCATAAAAATTGTGAGATTTTAAATTATCTAAATTTACTTTGAAAAAATTTTTTATCATTAACATAAATGTGTTTTGTTATATATTTTAAAATAAATTTTTCACACTAGTAAATTTTAAAGATATTTTAAATTTTAATAATTTAGTTTTTTGTGGTTATATTTAATAAGTATTAAAGTTTTTATCATTTTATTCTATTTAATAAATAAGGAATATGTTTTTATTGTAATTTTTTTATGTATATATACATATATTTTTCTAATTACTCATTTATATATAATATTGGGTTGCTCATAAGTAATGCAGTATTTTCGTATTGATCAGAATGAATGGCGCAATATTTTGCAATTTTTAAAAAAATATCTCTGTATACTGCTGAAATGTGTATAGTTTTGCTAAAGTTTCTAAGCTGGGTAAGTGGGTTCCTTATAATTTATCGAAGTTTAATCTAAAGCAACGAATGGACAACTGCATTTCTCATCATTGTAGATTGGAAAAGAAGCCATTCTTGAATCAAATTGTTCCTGGTGACGAAAAATGGTTATTTATAATAATATAAAATATTAAATACAATGAAGTAATCACAATAAAATATCATCTCCACAACTGAAGGAATGGAGATGGATGACATTATTAATTATAAGTTGCTACCAAACAGTTCATCAGAAATCATTGTATTTTGAACAACTAAAGTGGTTAAAACAATCTATCGATGAAGAAAGATCAACACTAGACAATGGAAAAGATTTACGCTTTTACCATAAACCATGACAACGCTATGTCTTGCAAGGCCCGAGAAACACTTTGAAAAGAAATTTATGACACATTTTCTATATTCTCCCGACCTGGCACAATCAGAGTATTATCCATTTCGAACTCTATAAAATTATATTAATGGAAAACAGTACATACTGAAAGTGATGTCAGAAGGTCTCAATTGATTTCTTAAAGTAAAACCAAAAGAGTTTTATTATCAGGGTAATGAAAATTTAGGATTAAGATAGGATGAAGTGGTGAATAATAATGAAAGATAAATTTTGGATTAAAATTAAAATTCCATTTTTTTTTCATTTCAAAATTTTCTTAAAATACTTATTATTTATAATATTAACCAATATATAATGTTATTTCTGTGCTAATGGTTCAGTAATGATTTCTTGAAATATATATATATATATATATATATATATATAATTATATAGTTAGTAATATTTATAGAGCGCCACTGGAGAATAGCAAAAATATAACGTTTCAACACGATTGCATTCACCGGTTTCGGATAATAGCTCTCACATATACGAAATGTGTGTGATTTGCTTGGCATACTCACGCTTCGAGTCTATAATATTAATTGCTCTGATGGCTATTATTGTGTTGCCAACACTGATCTAACTAAACGCTTGGACTGAGAGTTAATTGGTCGGCGAAAATGCAAATTTATTACCTCGAGCCATTTCGAATTCTAAATCTCCCGTTGAACTAACTCTTTCGAATACACATTGCAGCAATGTTCATTTATATTTCATCTAATTCGTACGATAGTTTTATCCACGATCTTTGTCGAGGATATGATTCAAAAATAATATTATTTCAGGTCATTTAGTTACATTTCAACATTTTATTGATATAAAAAAGAGCTATATTATTTCATCAGATATATATACGAATATAGTATCATAACATCAATTTGTATTATTGTTATTATATAAGTAAAGTATTTTTTGAATAAAATAATAAAAAAATGTTTATTTGGTATTAAATATTAACTAGTTATATAATGTGTAATATTCAATTAATTTATTTATATGATTTTCAAAAATGAAAAGTACAAATGAATCAAAATATCATACAAAATATAATAAAATATCTAAATTATTCTATTAGTCTTTTAGAAAATAGTTAATGTGACAACTAAAATTTTTAAATTATTACTTAATTTGCTTATTTTTCATTAAATTATTTTAAGAATTAAAAAAATAGTTTATAGTTTTTTTATTCAGAGAAAAAAAATATATATAGGGTGACCTAAATGAGACTAAGAGATAATAAAGAATAATAAAATGTAACATGATAATAAACAAGTAAAAGTATGTCTAAACACTTCAGTCTCATTTTGACCAGCCTATATATAATATATATATATATATATATATATATATATAATCTACTTATTCATATTTTCTGGTCAATGGTTTTTCTTAAATTCTTTCACCCCAATTGATCCAATTCCTTTCCTTTCAGTCTATAGCAACCATTTTTCTGAAATCTGCCCCATTTATCCAGAGGTCTGTTCATAAACTTTTTTAGATATCTAGGTTTCCAATAAATATTTCCTCTTGTCTATCAATAGTTTTCTCTTCTTACTACATAACTTATTTTTCATTTGAATCTTCTAATTTTTTGCTATAACATTTGTAACTTTCATTTTCTTTTTGCTACATTTTTCTCTTTCTATCTGTATTTTTTTATTCACAATTTGCATCTTTCCATGTTTATTTGAGTTGCCTGGAACATTGAATTTATTTTGACATTTAAATCCTTCGTTTCACTGCCATAAGTGAGCATGTTATATTGATCAATTTTTTTTTAAACATAGAGGAATATTCGACTTTATAATATGATAACTTCTTCCGAACTGATACTATTTTATTATTAAACTTTTGTTCATTTCATCTATAAATATTCCTTTAGAGTTAATTGTTCTCTCTCTCTTCTTCTCTCTTTCTTTCTACATAATTTTTAACTTCTTCTATTTTTATTCCTTCTAGTTTGATGTTTTCCTGCTATGGAAATTCACTTTACATTTTTTGTCTTGTTGAGGTTCATCATTGGACTCATTTTTGACTTGTATTACCTAGTTTTTCTATTCTTTTTTCAAGTTTATCAGTACTTATTTATAAAATAATAATATGATCACTAAATATCAATTAATTTTGCATTGTTTCATTTATTTTAATTCTTTCAGATTCTCCATTATTATCTTTTTAATATTTCTTCTAGCGCAAATATAAATAGTTTTTGTGATATTGTATGGTCTTGGCTTTCAGTACTTTCATATATTTAAACTTTTTGTTTCTCCGTGTACTTTTACGAAAGATTTAGTATTTATATAAATATTTCATAGAATTACAATGCATGCTTCTTCAGTTTCTATTTTTAAAATTGTTTAATATCGTTGACGTATTGACTGAGTCAAAGACTTTTTCATAATCTATAAATCCAAGAGAGAGTAGTATTTGATATTCATTGCAGTGATTCAAACTTTCTTTACTTTAATATGATCTATTGTACTTAATTCAATTTGAAATCCTGCTTTTTCTCGTGACTGTGAGATGTCTAACTGATTTTCCGATAATCTTTAAATAATTTTACAACAATAAAATTTTTATATATCATCAGAAGTATATTAATTGGTTCATAATTCTTTAAGTTTCCTTTGTCTCTTTTTTGTGTATATAAATTACTATGGCATCATTTTATATTTTGAATTTGAAAATTTCTATTGTCATTTGGTTATTTTGAGCAGTTATATATTGTGGCCAAAATGAGATTGAAGAATAAACCTTTAGTCCTGATATTCATACTTCATTCTCATTTGGGCCACCCCATATAAATATATATATATATATATATATATATATATATATATATATATGAGTTGCCCCAACTACGTAAAAAAGACAACCTTTTAGTTACGACCGTCTTTTAAATCCTCTTAATTATTACCTTTGGCAGTAAATGAAAGCAGTATATCTTGAGGAAGCAATTGAAAGCTGTACAGAGTAACTAAAATAATACAAATGCAATTAGTGTAATAATGTACTTAGTTTAATATAAGATGTCTGTTATTTTTCATTCTAATTTATTATATTAATTAATTGTAATTCGTTTTATTTTTTCAGGTGTGTTTTTTCTACCCAAATAAGGTAAAGAATTATATTTTTATATTTCATATAATTTAAAAATAAATGTCTTAGACATTATAATAGCTTTTAGTATATAAATTTAATACATTAATAAGAATTTAAATCCAATTGATAGAAAATTAAAACTTTGACGTTTTTAAAATACTTTTTACATTTACGTTTTATTAGTTTTATTTTTAGTAATCATGTTATTATTTGTTTAATATGTAATATGTAAAGAATTATAATTTCGTTAGTAAATGGGCCTATTAAAACTTAATTATTTATTATCTTATTATTAATAAAGTAGTTTTATGTTTATTTTTCAGTAAAGTATAATTTTTAACACAAATGAATTTTAACCCCAACATCACAATGGTTTAATGTGGTCAATAATCACTTGTTGTTTACTTATTATTTATAATTATATCGGCTATAATTATATTAGCTAATGCATTTCGATTGCGATGTCATCATTGTTAGAGCCTTTCTGTTAAAATCTAGATTTTAACAGAAAGGCTCTGACGATAAAAGCGTCGCCATCGAAATACATTAGCCGAAATAATTATAGCCGATATAATTATAAATAATAAGTGAATAATCAGTGATTTTTGAATACTTTAGACTATTGTGGTGTTGGGGTTAAAATTCATTTTTGTTAAAATGAATCAGCCACAGTTCCAAAATAACAAATGTATAATTTTTAGTTCTATATATATCAAAATATGTGTTTTTTAGTCTTCATATTTCCAAACTAATCAAATTTTCATATATTGTACATTTAAAAAAAAATACAAATAATATTACATATGTAATAATAAAAGATGGGTTCTTTGAGTCAATTTTTAAAATATATAATAATTGTAATTTTTAATTTTATCAGAAATAAATATATTAAATTTGTACTGTAATATACAGAAAATCACTATAAAGTAATCATATATTTTTGAAAAAAGAAAAAGTTTATTTGATATGTGTATTTGATTTTGAAATTTGAAAACTGTTATATGAAAATTAATTCATGCATTTATTATATGTATGATAAATTGTTCTAAATGTGCGCGATCATATTGAAGTAGTTTAATAGATAAAATTCAATACATGTGTTACATTCATGAGAAGTTAGCGTGAAATATAATTATTGTATAATATTTCATAAAATTATATTTACATAATATATATTAATAATCACATTTGAAAAACATATTGAATTATTCGATTTCATTTTAATTTCGGTTATTTGTAATATTTAATTTGTTAATTAATATTATTTAAATATTAAGAGTTGTTTTTAAATCATATAAAGTATTTTTATTGATGATTTTTAATTTTTTAAATGGTATATATATATATATATATATATATATATATATATAAGGGAAGTTATTAATTTGGAACTTAGATATATAAAAAGGTCTAGAAAGAGACCATAAATAGATGAGGTAAAGAAATACGAAAATTTGTTAGAATGTACTGAAAAAGGAAGTTGTTGAATCGCTCGAAGTTGATAGTTTTGAGGGAGACCCTCATCAAGCAGTGGATTGAGAGGGGTTGATATGATAATTATATAAGCTATTAAGAAATTCGTTGGAATGGACTGGAATACAGAGGCACTGGATCATTTCAAGTGGAAACTTTTGGAAGAGGTCTAGATTTTGTTATATATCTAGATTCTTAAACAATAACTTCTCTTGTCCATTAGTAATCTCATATTCTGCTATATGATCGGTCTATTTCGTTTTAAAACTTTTTACTCTTACCATACCATCCGTAATAAGTGATTTTTCTGATTAAATCGGTTCTCTTTACACAAATGAATTTTGACCCCAATACTACAATAATTTGAAGTGTTCAATAATCATTTATTGTTCACTTATTAATTATAATTATATCGGCTGATGCATTTCGATGGCGACGCTATTATCGTCAGAGCCTTTCTTTCTCGGTTCTCTTTCTTCTATGTGTATATATATATATATATATATATATATATATATATATATATGAGAGAGAAATCGGTTCAACTTTGTACATATTTAAAAAACTAATTAAATTTTAACTATATTTATCTGACTGTTACCTATTCATAGTGTCTTATCAAAGTGTACATTCATATTCAGAATTCGTTCCGACGAGGAACGTATTTATTATCTCTAATTAGATTGCGATTAAAAATGAGACTTGTTCCTGAAAAAAAAAGTATTCACTACTGAATTCATGCAGCAGCCCCGCTGGCTAGTTAATGCCGCTCGCTCCTCTTTTTAATTACCTCGTTATGCTGAGTTATTAGATAATCTGCGAGAACAAAAGTTTAAAGTGAGTGTAGTATTTCTTTGAAACTCGGACCGTTTCGTTCGCAATAATAAAGTTAAAATGTTTCAGAACCCTATCAAGGCTTTAACATCTTTATTTTCCAATTATGTCAGACATTTCTGACCACGTATATTAAATGGAGAAAACGTTGTTTGCTACGAAATTATACTTCATTTCATTTTTCATTTCGTTTGATTTTATTATGGAAATGTTTCATAAGTTTTACGCGGGCAAGTTTACTTTTTATACATTTCTGGAAGATTTATTGTTGCCAAATAGTTAGATGAGCGTGCTTGTGGTTCGTTAGATTAAAATATAGATTCATTTATTTTATGCGATTATATACATATACATACTATATATATATATTTATATATATGCATATAAATTATATGTATGCATATAAATGAGATATAAAATAGTTTATTTTTATTAAAGAATTTCTGGAAAACTTTTATGTGTTAATAAATTTAAATTGAATTTTATTCTAAGAAGTAAGAGAATAAATAATCGCTTATGTTACTTAGTCTATTTTGTAATTAATGTTAACTTATAAAACAAATATTATAAAGTAAATGCAAACAATATAAAGTAAAATAAGTTTTCTTCTTTTATCGATTAAAATAGTACACAGCTAATAATTTATGACAGACATAGAAAACTTAGAACGTCGTTGACCTGTTGAGTTACTAGATTAGAACAAAGAAAGCAAGGTCTTTTTTTTGTCCTAGTTGTGTATTCTACTGGAAACTAAACTAATATTATTCGTTAAGAAATCTAATTTGAAAAATTACATAAGCCTATATAAACTAAATGTTTATTTGTCAATTTTGTGGTATATTAGGAAAATGATATACATTTAATTTGTATTAGTTGTTTTTAAATTTTCATATATTTTCGTCTACAGTTATGTAAAAATAAAATCTCTTTCTAGATAGAAACGAGGTATTTAATAATATAGATAACCCTCCTATAACAAGGTAGATAGGTTCCTAGAAAATGCCGTGTTGTGTGAAACCGTGATATATGAGACTAGGAGCTAGTTCAAAAATGGGGGTTACATTCCGAAAACTTATTTAAAAGAAATATTTTTTTTATTCCGTATTGTTTATACGTATTGTTTATAAGTTGTTTACTTAATTTTTATTAAAAATATTAAAATATGTATAACACAAAACGTAAAGAAACAAACAATATCTATTTTTTTATTATAACTCTAATTTAATAGTTTTCTTCATCATCACTGCTTAGTACAATAAAACGAGAACATATTTTCGGTTGAACGATATCATCTTCATTTTCTGATCCATTTTCTTCAGTTTAATTTGTTTACTAGGTCTCTTTAAAAAAATTTGTAATTTTGGTTTGTTTACTGGTTCTTATATAGTCGTTGTAGATTTCATGGTATGGAGATATGTAATTTTTGCAGTTCCCTTTTGAATTTTCGTCTTCTTTTAGTGGAAGGGTCTGTATTCAAGAAAAATTATTCTAGATTTTTGGCTAAGCTTAGACCTTCCTGTCATTTTTTTAGTGTTAAATTATTAACTTTATAATCTTCATCAGTGCTGATGTCCTCAGAATTGATTTGATTTAAATAAAATAATTTAATATATTAATTTAAATAAAATTTATTAGTTCAATTGTGTTCTTAATATTACACTATCCTATGATTTTCGTGAGTTTGATTTGTTGGTATTAATTATTATAAATGATTTACTTTCTTTATAGTAATCAAAATCAATTTTTTTTTTCATTTTTGTAACCTTTATGTTTGTTAATATTATAAAATATTTTGAATATAATTTATCAATTAAATCTATTTTATTGTTATTTTTTTAAATTACATATGGGTACCATAACTTATGACTCATTAGATGTGTATTTATTAAATGAAAATATTATTATTCCATGATATATATTTGAATGTAAAAGATATGTGATATTCACATATTGAAACAAACAGTTGGATTTGTTATTATTAGGTCATCCAAATGTGACGCCTAGATTTGTGTTTTATTAATAGGAAACCAAAGAAATTATACACATGTTTCCCTATATGCCACCCTATACAAATGTTTCTTTTTAATAAAACACAAATACATACGTCAAATTTAGATCATTCTATATAAATAATTATTTTTCTAATGCTATTTTCAATAAATGAAGAGGAAATACAATTATAATTATAATAAAATGTATGTTAGTGCTGCTGTTCAATTACTGTTATTATTTATATATATATATATATATCAAAGTGGAAAAGAGATAAAATAATACATTTCTATTAATCATTATTTGTATTTACTGGTTAGAAAACAATTGTAGCTAGATTGCATTGTTGAAAAAGTAAACAAACTATTCAAATGTAAAACAAATTTCAACAACTAACTCTTTGTTGATTGCAATGAGTACAAATTACTAATTTCAATGTTTATATTTAGCTAAATTAAATTTTTTGCTTTAATTTTCAACACAATACTTTATTTAAACAATATATTAAATTACCTATATATTTTTCATTCAACTTGTCTAACAAGTGTTTTAATGAAATTTTGGATAAATCTTATAAAATATAATATATTTTTCAACATTGTAATTATTGATTAATAAATTTCATTTATTTTTTAAACAAATACAAGTCAATTATCAATATTTTGAATTTTTGATAACAAATTTAAATTTTTAAAAAATATGTTTTCAATTGAAGATTTTTTATTTTATGAATAAAATATTTCAATTTTTAAAAAGTTATATATATATATATATATATATATAAATATAAATATGTATATATATATATATATATATATATATATATATATATATATATATATAATTATATAATTTTGAAGTATAGTAGATGTGAGGGTTGGATAAGATTAGCCGCTGAAAAGAAATAAAGGAAGAATCTTGGGAAAACTTTTAGAAAGATATAATGACATTTAATGAGGTATTTAGTCTACAGTGGGGTGATATAAACTTTTATGATTATATATATATATATATATATATATATATATATATATATATATACGAGAGGCGTTCAAAAAGTTCCTGGAAAATGTAAATAAAAAAAGGTAAATTGAATTAAGTGCTTTATTTTTCAACATATGTTTCATTTAAATTAAAACATTTTTCCATACGGTATTTCTATCCTTCTAAGCCCTTTCAGTAGAAATAAGTGCTCTTTGATTCTAGCCACTGCTTTACAACATGTTTTATTTTATCTATCGACTTTAAGCAAACGCCTTCATTGTCTTTTTTTAAATTTGGGATTAAAAAAAAGTAAAAGAAGATTTAATACTTTCTTTTTTCAAACCATTCTGACAAATTTCATTATCTTTCTAATCCATCTATCTGTGGGTGTATGTATATGAACAAGTTTACAAAATTATTGCCTATATTTTTCATTTAAAATCATAGTAATTTTTTTGTCAAATTTCATTGGATATCAAATAATAATAAGATTTTTTTTGTGTCACATTGTATTTAATTGTATTTTGTTTTGCAGTAATATTGAATTTTATATATTTAATATAGTATCCTTTTAATATATTAGTCATTTTTTAATATCAATAAATTACATTAGCTATTCTTTAAAATTATTCAGATATTTTTTATAAGAAATAATATTTTTGATAACGTTTGTTTTGTTTATAATAAAAAAACTCTATATTTTTTTCTCAAAAGACATTTGTGAAGTAAATATTCTTTATGACATTCAATATAATTTATGTAGCCGAACAAAGTAGATAATTTTAAATAAAAATAGAAGATATTATTTTTTAAATTACATAGAAACAGCCGCGAGAAGATTTGATATTGAACCAATGAATAAGAAACATACACCATTTACATTTTCAATGTATACGTAAACATACACACACATACATACACACTATAGGGATGCTTTATTCTGCAAATGTGCACGTATTTTTTACATTGGTATATTTCCATGTTAATGTACGCAGAAAATGTGTTTTAATATATTTCCTTACACCATCGCAGTCGTTTTATTTACTTCGTTTATTTATTTTTTCGTTGTTTTGGTATCTCGAGTTTCTGGTTCACGTAGAAGTATATTCAGTCTATATGAATACAACTATAACGTTGACTTTTTGCTCCATCTTTTAATTTTCTTCGTCGGGCTTATATATTGTTGGCGCTCATAACTTACGCTAGGATTTACAATGTTACTTGGCACGGTGTAGTCAATGTAATATTGTGCTCTGTTGTCTTTGAGATATTATGGCTATAGTTCAAGTGTTCTTTGTAAATTTTTGCAATTTATTTTAGATATGTGAAGTAGTTAAAATTGTTTTATTGGTAACATTAAATTAAAGAAACTTACTTCCTACAATGACATGTGCTAATTTAATTTACATATGTATTAGTTGTATACACATATAAAAAATTTTGGCAAATGTTAAATTAAATTAAAATACATGAGTAACATATATTTTATTTAAATGTTTAAGTTAAAAACAACATTTTTCATTTGTTCTCTGTACACAAAAAATATGTTATAAAGTATGTTTTTAGTACAACTACAATTTTTGAGATAAATATAATTAAATAAAGGATAAATCAGTTTATCTTATAAATAAATTATATAAAATTAATTATGTTATTAGTCTGTTATTATGTTGTTTCATTAATCAATATTATTTTTTATACAGGACACTTTTAGACTTATTTATTAAATTATATTTTTTAAATTATTTGTCTGAGTAATTGTTTTTTGATATTATTTTTTCCAAACTTATGTATACTTCTTTAATTCACAGTAATTTTTAATTTATGTAAAAATCCATTTTTTATTCTTAAATACCAATTTATACATAAATTGCAATAAATAATACTATGTGAGAAGGAAACGAAATTTTAAAATATTTTTAATAGTTATTTATTTAACTACATTAATATAAATATTAGGTTGGCAAGTATCTCCCTTCCGTTTTATTTTTTTTTTTTTGTACATAGCTGCGAAATTCAAAAGACCAGAAGGCGGAAGGGAGATATTTGCCAACCTAATATATGACACTTAGAATGTTATTAAATATGAATTGTCTTTTCATACACTTTTTAAGAATACAATAATAACTCAAAATTAATTTCAGACAGTGGTTTATTTTCGAATCGTATATATCTGGTTCTAAACTTTTTAATAATTTTTGAAACGTGTGAGTTGTTATATGATTAAACATAATATATATTTTTGAACGTGAATTAATATTTTTTAGTGTTCATGAAGTTTTTTTTGTACAAAAAAGTTTCATTAAGAGTATCGTGAAATTAATAATTTGACGAAATTTCATTTGGTTAACGTAGATCTAATTATTAGTTTTCCTTTAGGTCATTATTTATTATTGGATTTTTAAATTTTTATATAATAATAATAAAGAAAAATAATATGAAATATGGAAAATTCAATATATAATTATTATATATTGAATAAATAAAACTACATATATGTTCATAAAACATATTTATTATATTCGTTTTGGTACTTAAAAAAATATTTCAACACAAGATTCATTGAATATTAAAAGATTTTATAAAAGTGTTCGAAAATAATTATTGATCACTTTATTCGTTGATATTCATTTCAAATATCATGTTATATCATCGAAGAACTGCACACTGAAACTTTATATTAGAGATAATATAATTATATGATTATTTTAAAATGTAATTAGATTTTCTAGTTCAACGTTTTGACTAATATAGAATAACTATCAAAGTGCACATCAGCAAATCAAATTTATAATAAATGATTATTGATTACTTAAATATATATTTATGGTGTTCAGGTGGGTAATAATTTGTAATATTTTTTTATATACAAATGCACATATACACACATACACCCACACCCACACATATACACACACA
>CP092090.1:41666067-41713567 GCA_029203775.1 Neoneuromus ignobilis
TTTATTATTTATTTTTATTCTATCAGATTTCCACTTTGATACTTTAAATACTTCTAATATTACTATAAATAATTTTAGTGATATTACATCATATTATATATATATATATATATATATATATATATATATATATATATATATAGTTTTAAAATGTGAATATTTTTAATGAAATCAAAATATTAATAAAATATAAATTTTATTAGTCTTCAAATATTTTTTGAAAAATTAGACTTTTGATCAATTTTCACTTTATACAGTATATTCTTTTATATAAACGTGTTTTTTTAATCTTTTTTGTAATTTATTTATTTATTTAAAAATTTCAAAATGTTCATTTAACCAAATTATTTTCTGTTATTTACATGTTGTATTTATAATGCAAATCAAATTATATAAAACATTTCTGTTTATTTATTCACTGTACCTGACAAAATTTAATATATTTTTTCGTTAAATTTGTATCCATATAAAATTTACGCAACACATTTTCTGTGAGTAGTAAAAACCGGCGACCGCGATTACAGCGTTTACTTTGCATTTGGTCGCTTCTATACAACAAACACCTTTCTAAGTGTCGGCTTTATGTACATATATAAGCATTCTATCAAAACTTGTTTACTGTTTGATGCTAACATGATTACTGATTAAGTTCCTCTTGATCCTTTGAAGGAAAGATTGCATCAGCATCGACCATAGAAGTAACTGAAAGTAATTTTGTACACTAGGTACCTAGTATGATAAATAGATATTTGATTCATAAGAAAACTTTTCTCGGATCTAACATTCAAACTACATATTTTAATATTTACTTAAAAATATTATTGAAACTTATTTATGTTGAATATGAATCAGAAATATTTTGTGATAATATTTAGAGATTTTGATTACAATAGCATATAAATGAATTTATTTACATAAATTCTTTCAATTAAATAATTTTTGTTTTTCATTTACAATTTGTTCAAAATACAATATATCATTTTTTTTGTAAAGTCATATCCAGATTAACAAATAATTTTGATGTGGATTGTTGTGAACATTAACATACAATTTTTTGCCTAAAGTGATGCCGAATCCAAATTAACACGTTCAATGCCGTAAGGGTCACTGATGACGAGCACTCAACTTGCTAGTGGCATCATAGGGGGCATCATGGACGATGTTATTATTAGTAAAAAACATCGCATGAAATAAATGGTAGTGTAACATTTTCAATATTGTTAATTTTATAATAATTATATAAAGTAGCAAATTCACTATAGAATATTTAAACGATTCTATTTTTTAAAAGATTCATGCTACATATTGCGATGGACCCCGTTTTAAAATAAGGCAAAAAGAGATGAGGTACATTAATACAATCTTCGCATAATATTATAATTTTTTTAATGAAATTATTGCAGTTTTTTTAGAAAATTATAACAATTTTTAGATAATAAATCTTACAAAACTGTCTTAATTAGTTGACTTTTTCCAATTTTTTTTCATTTCGTCGCATGCCTTTCTCTGTAAACTCGTACTCGTAGAGAACGAATTATCAAATTTTTTTTTATATTAAGACTAAATTAAGAGGAAAGCTAATTTCATATGAAAATCGGAAGTTTTAATGTTATTGAGTGTTACAAAATTGAACATTATTGATGCGTTTATAACACATGTTTTTAATAAAAGTTTTACTGATAATTTCTCGTATTATTTTACAGTTTTGCGTAATAACGCAATATATGTGATCATTTGGTTGGATAAATCGACCAAATACTTTCCAGAATTATAATTAGAAACTATTTTTGGTTTTTCGTGGGAATATGATTTTTTACTTATAATAGTTATTTCCGTTGAATGTTTTATGAAAAGAATTAGTACGTCCATTTTGTCTTTTCATTTGAAAATTATTATAAATTTTTATTTTTCTAGTCATAAATTTTTTACGATTTATTTTTTTAAAACTTCCTGAGAAACTCTACGATGTCTTCATTAAATAGTTTCTATTAAATGGGAGTTAGTAACAAATAATTATTTAGTTATATCAGTCCTTGTATAACAGTTATTTGTGCAAATTACATGACTTCTGTTCAATATATTCTTGGGAAGAGTATCATATTTTTAAATTATGAATTTCTCACTTGTATAAGCTTTTGTATGTTATCAGTCGAACGCAATACTACTCAGTGTAAGTCATCGATAATAGTAAAATAAATGCATAAAGTATGATCACACTGTTAATTTAAATCGTTTTATTTAATAATTTTCTATAACATTCATCGTAAAATAATAATTTCATTCTAACTCTTTTAGTAGGTTATATAAAATTTCTTGAGCACTCAACGTGTTAATGAATATTTGCGTTGTATTTGACATAAATTTGTGCGTACATTAACATTTTATCTCAGTGTAAACGCGTGCGTTGCATATTGATATACAAAAAAAACTCAACGCACATAATCCATTCGTTTTTAAACAATTTCGAAAGATTTACATCAAAAACTAGTAATAATGTGGAAATAATTTTGATCATATCTGCTACATTGTTATAGAAAAAGTAACGTACTGCTTTTATTATAATATACCATTCAATTAATTATATTAAAAAGATTATTAAAAATTAAACCATTTTTGAATAAAACGCCTTTATTGCATTTAAAATCAAGATAATAGTAGCATTTTTTTATAAATAATATTACTAGATGAAGTAAGGGCTTTTTAAATTTGCTGTAATTGTATTAAAATTTTTAACTTTTTATCAGTATTTATTATCAGTATTTATTTCTATCAGTATTTTTATCAGTATCAGTATTTATTGATTTCGTAAATTCATATTAAGTAACGTTTTGTCTTTTATTTAAGTAACATTTATCTTTTAGATACTTTAATATCTTACTTTTTAGTAATATTGAATTATTAATAAAGCATCTCTTTTTTCTAAATTTATTTTTCTCAGCAAAAAAGGTTGTTTGTAATCTAGTAATAGTATATATATGATGTATGTATATGTATATATGTATGTATGTATGTATGTATGTATATATGTATGTATGTATGTATGTATGTATGTATGTATTATGTATGTATATGTATGTATGTATATATATGTATGTATGTATATATGTATATATATATATATATATATATGTATGTATGTATGTATGTATGTATGTATGTATGTATGTATGTATGTATGTATGTATGTATGTATGTATGTAGGTACGTATGTATGCATACGTATGCATGCATGTATGCATACGTATGCATGCATGTATGCATACGTATGCATGCATGTATGCATACGTATGCATGCATGTATGCATACGTATGCATGCATGTATGCATACGTATGCATGTATGCATGTATGTATGTATGTAAATCATTGTCATTATTATCACAGCTTGTATCAGACTACCTATAAGCAAAAGCCTCGTCGAATGTTACTAGGTTTTTTTATATAACAAGGGGCTCCGCCTCTTACACGCTTCGCTTGTCGACCCCTGAGTATGTTTCTGTTCAATAATTATAAATAAGTTATTAAACATAAAATGTTTAGAAAGCTATGTTAATGCTTTTGTGTAGACGGTGTTTATTATATATATATATATATATATATATATATATATATATATATATATATATATATATATATATGATATATAATAGCAATACAATTAAATTTGTTTTGTTCGCAAACTTATTCAAAAATCTTATAAAACATTTTCTAAGAAAATCTGCTCAAAAATCTGTTTGAAAATCTACCCAAAAATCTGTTTTAAAATCTTCCCGAAAATCTGCCCTAAAATTTACCCGAAAATCTGTTCAAAAAGACTGTCTTAACATCTACCTTTTTCCATTTTTTGGCAATTTCAATAATTCAGAGAATTTATACCTTAGTAATTTGCGGAAACTGTAAGGAAATTTCAGAAACGAAATTTTCACATAAACTTAGAGGTGGATACAGAGCACCATATTTTTTTAAATAAAAAGATAATATATTAATACAATTATATTTAAAAATGGTAATAGTTAAAAATACTCAATAACGATACCTTAGTAAAAGATACAATTTAAGTTATATTAGACTTTTTTTAGTAATATGTAACAGTACTCATTTAATGTATATTAATTGTTTGAAATTTAAATAAAATGTTTTGAAAGAAAATTATTTCTATGAATATGAGATATAATTATATTCTTATTCAATATATAATCTTAGATTAGAATTGAAGTAATTACTGACTAATTAATTTAATTATCCCTTGAACCAGAAATAAATCTAGGAACATGATGATTTTATTCATTAAAAGGATTTTATAATTTTGTTATACAATAATGAAATAAGCACAGTGTTCATTAGATGAAAGTAATTCTGTTTTAAAAGTCTCTTTTTAATTAATATTAAAAAAGTTTATATAATATCATTAACGTTTTTACGTTTATATCGTATCGAATTTATATAATTTTTTTAAATATATTTTTGTATTTAATTTTTATTTTGGATAAATTTACAATGTAAATGAAAATAACAAACTAATTCTAAACAAATTAAATTGAACATATAATTTAATTGAAAAATAAAATGAAAACAGTAAACCAAAATCTAATTAAATTGAACACATATATTTTGTGTGAAAATGATTTAACTGTTTTCATTTATTTATTTACATATTCTAGACTAGACATAACTGTAAATTTTTGCTTGTGGCCATTTAGAACAAACATATAAATGTTAAAATGTTTTTGACCTCAATCTATAAATGTTTCATAACCCACGAGATCTGAAAGACAAGTAGGGTCTGATGATCATTTGTATAATGTAATTTACTTCTATCTCAATTGTCCCCACGAAGCTGGAGGGTTGATTTGTGTTCACCCTGCGTTACTAAATAGCCATTGGCATCAAGTTTGATATTGACTATATGTACGTACATAACTATACACATTGTATATATGCATTTATATATATACACACACACACACAATATATATATATATATATATATATATATATATATATAATTTCATTGTAGAAAAGAAACTTAAAATTATTTATATTCAGAATTTTGAATATTTTTTAAAGCTTCTTTAACTACAGCTGTAAAATAATCTAATATTTTCATTTATAAAGTTATGTACAATTAAACCTTATATTAACTGTTTATATCCAATATAAAATGTTACCTTCTTTAAATAGATTTTTTTTTTATTAAATTCCAATTTCTTCTAACAGGAAAAAATATAGATGAGTGTATAATACAGTGATCATTTCATAAACAAGTAATTGTTGATAATGTTGATATTAGGAAATATTTATTTTTAAATAAAATTTATCATAGCATTATATTTTAAATATTTTAATTTGAAATAATATTTTTCTTAGTTGTTATATTTTTTAATGTTGGTATTAAAAATATTTAAAAAGTAATAATTTAATAAAATAATACATACACTCCTATATCAATAAGTACAATATAAATCGGTTATAAAGTTTTAAATTGAAAAATTGTATAATTTATGTACTAAAATATTTAATTAAAAACACTTAAAATAAATATATAGTACTAATAAAAATAAAAACAGTACTAATAAAAATAAATACATTTTTAGCTAAGATCAAAAGGGGTATTTTTTAATAAATAAGGTATATTTTAGTGACATTGCTCTAAAATAATTAATAATTTTTATAAACAAAATTAATTTATACTAAATTTTTAATAAAGATAAATTTAATCTTTGAATTCCTTTATTTATAAAATAAATATTTATAAATTAATAAATATAATATAATATATAATTCAATTATATAATTAATTAATTATATATTATATTAGAATAAAACTAATTTTTTTTTAAAACTAACGGTTAATAATAAAGAACTTCAATAATGATTTAGTTAAAATGTATTTATGTACATTTTAATATACAAGTTTGTATTATATAATAATATATATATAATCTATATATATATATATATATATATATATATATATATATATATATATCAAAAACGAGGGTCGTTTGATAAGTATGGTAAATTTATTTATTGTTTAATTTAATTTATTAATTTAATTACATTTTTCACCATACTTATCATACTACCCCTCGTGTATATATATATATATATATATATATATATATATATATATATATATATATATATATATATATATATATATATATATATATATATATATATATATATATATATATATATATATATATATATATGTATATATATATATATATATATATATATATATATATATATATATATATATATATATATATTACTTATATTATATTAAACAATTTGTGGTAATGGTTTCATTCAATTTTTTATGTTTATTGGTTTTGCAAACTTTTGTATTTAAATTTATATATTTAATACTATGAGTGTTTATAAATATTTACATCAACAGTATTTTCATTTATTTATTTAGTTAATAAAATATTATATTTATAATCAAATAAAATGAAATTTCATAATATATATATATATATATATATATATATATATATATATATATATATATAATATGATTAATGTGTTGAATAAAATCTAAATACTTTATTAAAAAAATATTTTTAATGTATACAACACTTTAATAGCACATAAAGATCATTCTACAATGAAATTCTTCTCTCAATATTATGATATTTTATAAAAGTGTTAAATAATTACATATTTACCTTTTGTTTATATTTACGTCAAAAACGATATTATTCTTTTAATATATAAAAAAAAACAATTCTTAAAGTAAATCTTCTTGTAAATTGTTTTCTTAAAGAAAACAATTTACAAGATTTTGTGTTCATGTGGTTCCGTAATAATATCATAACCATTAACTAAAAATGAATTTCTAGTGAAAAATTAATAATCTCTCTCTCACACACACACACCCTTTTTAACTATCTATTTATCTATCTGCTTATCTCTCCCTCTCTCTCTCTCTCTCTCTTTATATATATAGATATATATACATATATATGTATATAATTATATATTATATATATATATATATATATATATATATATATATAGAGAAAAAGGTGATTTATGTATGAAAAATTTTAATTGAATTTTTTTTGAAAAGTAGTTTTGTAAAATTGAATATTATCTCAGTTTCATAATAGTGACATATAATAATGAATATAATATATTTAAACTATAATAATTTTTATACTTAATTATAACTTTAATTTAATTAATTTTTTAACTATTACGTATTATAAATTTTAATTTGACATTTATGGAGTTTAAATTTGGTTCATAGCAAGTAGTAAAATTTGCTATTTATTATAAACTATATGTATTTTTGATAATTAGGAAAAAAGGTAAATAGCATTGAAGATGACAGAAACACAAACATACAAATAAACATGTATGTGTATATATATATATATATATATAAAACAGAGATATGAAAAAATTCGTCGGAATAAACTGGAAAGAAAGACGTAATCAGTCGAAGTGGAAAATTTTGGGAGATGGCTTCATCTAGCAGTTGATAGAAAGAGGCTGTTGCTGATGATGATATATGTAAATATATATATATATATATATATATATATATATATATATATATATATATTAATGAAACAAAAAGAAAAAAATATTGTTTGTATTAACTTTAAATTTATAGGAATAGCAAGTAAGTAACTCTTCATAATTTCATAGTAAAAATTGTTTAATTTTAAAATAAAACTACTGAATTAAAGATAAATAGTATTAAATTTTTGCTGTAATAATTTTGAAGAACATAAGTAAAATCTATTCGTTTTGTATTAAATGACAGGTATTGGTTGCAGGTAAAGTTTTAAATTAATGGTCTGTGCTTAATACTCGAGCTATTTTAATTAGCAAAAGCCATGTGCACAAATAAACATTTTAACCTGAATAATATGTTTACTCTGAATGAATCACAATTACCATAAACTTAATTTACAACCGTGACAAACGTTTCGAATTGATGTTAGGTATCCACATTTTGTTTTAAACTTACGACTGTTTGTTCCACTTGCTGTCCACGCTATGTGATATTTGGAGATTGTTGAGTGCGACGGTTTCGGTTTCCTCTTCATACAATAAAGACTGGGTACAAGGAGTATAGTGGAAAACTGAGTGCTTTCGCGATACAAACTCTATTGAAAGCGACCGCACAAGTATGCGAAGGACGTTGACCAATTCCGTAGTTTGTATCCGTTCCTTTGCAAAATCGAAATGGAAACAGATTGAATGCTACAATTATTTGCATGCATGAAATCATTTGTATTATGCGGATGTTTGGTTATTATTTAATAATTGGATTGTTTGATCAGACCTGCATATGAATTTGACAATTATTACCGGATATTATTTTATTCAGAGAGAAAAATGTTCTGTATTGAATTCAGTAAAATTTTAAATGCTTATATTTAAAATATTGTAGTTTATTTCCTATTTTCATATAAATTTAAAATATTTTATAGAGATATTTTATATATACGAGGGTCGTTTGATAAGTATGCTAAATTTATTTATTGTTTAATTTAATTATTTAATTACATTTTTCAATTTAGTTTTTCTTACTTTTTTACCATACTTATCAAACGACCCTCGTATATATATATATATATATACATATTGTATATAAAAAAGGCCCAAATAAGACTGAAAAATTAGATATATTTTATTTTTCAATATCATTTGGGCCACCTTATAAATATATATATATATATATATATATATATATATTATCATATTAATTTATATCAGTCAACTGATAAACGAAAGCTTCAATAGATGTTACCATTCACTGGTATTTGGTCATTCTCACCATGATAACTTCCTGAGGGTTTTTTATTTAAAGTTTACTCTCTTAGGCAGGTGGCATTCACTAAAGCTAAAAAGTCCCTCTTGCCTTACAAAAACATACACACACACACACATATATATATATATATATATAATCAAAGTTGATATTGATCTACTATTGGATGAAAGATTCATTAAATGCTACTATTGTATTTTTGTTATTGTATTCCTAGACACTAAGATTTTTATATTCTCTTGCTTGCCATCAATCGCTTCACAATTTCATTTCCTCTTCTCTGATGGGGTTTCTTATTTTAGCTCCTTGAATTTCTAGTTCTTCATTCTAAAATAATCTTTCTTTATCTATTGTATTCATATCTATTTTAACGATTTTTCTTGTGTATTATATTATATTAGTTACTTTTGTCTGTTTTCGTATTCATTTATAGGTTATTCGATCACATTTAGAAATTGGCAACATTACCCTTTCGTGTTTAGTTGGGTTATCAAAAATGTTTGCTTCATTTTTGTATTCAGTGCCCAAGTTTCTAGTCCGTAAGTACAGATAGATATCTTAAGTTTTCCGTTTCAGGTTCATCGGTATTTTGTTCTTTATTATATTATTCATCTCTCTAAATAATTTTCTTATTGACAGATATCGACTCAATTTCTAACCGCAATTTAATACTATATTGAATAATTTTACTTTGGTATTGAATTTTCATAACTTATTTTCAGTACTTGGCCTCTAAAAATATATTATCTTTTTCTAAGAAGCTACAGAACATAATTTTAAGATTATTTGTGTTTATTTTTACGCCAACTTTTCTTCTTTTATCTCAGAGTATGTATTTTGAAAATTTTTGTTCCTTTTTTATATGTATAATAAGAAATAGTTCGTTTGAAAATGGTATATACATATATATATATATATATATATATATATATATATATATATATATATATATATATAGATAGATAGATAGATAGATAGATAGATAGATAAATAGATATTATATTAAAAATTAAAAATAATAAGTTAATCATTATTTTATATAAAATGAAATACTTTGGTTTTATTAATATTGGATTATGAGAACTTATTTAATTATATAAATATTTAGTGTCTTTGGTAAGTAAATTTTTAAAATATTTTATAAGTTCTAATTCAGTAGTAAATTATAATAACAAAAATTAAATAGCTAAATATAAATTATAAAATAATTTACATTTGTGTTAAAATTTTTATTTTCTTTTTTATTTTCATTTTCAAATTAGATAGCTTTTCTAATTATATTTTAATTATATTATACGTAATTTGAATTGTATATTTTTAATGGATTAAAATAAATATATGTATAATAAATACAATGTATATATAATAATTATAAATATATATATATATATATATATATATATATATATATATATATATATATATATATATATATATATATATATATATATATATATACACATACACATGTCGTTAAACATTTTGTGTGTATTTGTGTATACGTTTTATTAGACGGAACAAATAAAGGAACTACTAATACTCTATAAATTAGAAATTTATTTGAAGTAGGAATTTCTATGTAATTTTCTGAGTATTTTAATTGTTAGTCTTTTGGTAAAATTAGATGTTTATAACGTGTGAAGTGACGCTATGCCTCTGTTAGTTATATTCATTTGTGCAACATTACACAATGACTTCAATTTGAATAACCATTCTAATGTACAATACAAACGAGAGTTTCAGGTAGTGTTTGTCTCGGTGGTCGCAGTGGTAACCATAGTGGCTGTTTTATAAGAGCATGTACTCCTCAGTGGTATCATGCACAAATTGAAGTGGTCTAAACGGCAAGTTTGTTATTACTTCCGGTCGTTCGAATTGCGCAAATCCTGCCCTCGGGTACGGCCTCGGACATGGAGCTGGACCGATATCGTGGTTCTAACGGTGTTCAGATATAACGCCTGGGATAGAAAATTTTCTAGTGCGTAGTTGAATTACGGTCGTAAGCTTTTGCTTACATGCCAGATCACCAATCATTCATCGACATTATTTGTTGTGTAACTGGAGTCATTCTGTCGATATTGATTTCCGGTTGTTTGCGCCGAGAAAATAAATAAATAACGGTACGTTTAACGTTGATACGCTATGAGATAAATTCTCTATACATTTCAGATATTTTATTATCATTTTTACGATAGAACATGAGAAACTCATACACTTACACATACATCCACGTATACGAATAAGTATATGTATATATATATATATATATATATATATATATATATATATGTATGTATGTATGTATGTATGTATACATCCTTTTTTGTGTTTTTTTTAATAGCTTTTATAAAATTTTTTTGCAATTTTTGTTTCATTATTCATATTCAATAATGTTCAATGAAGTAAGAATGAAAAATTGAAATTTTAAAGAATCTAATTTGAATATTAATAAATAATGTTGATCATTTACTACAGACATTTCAAATTGTATCAAATCTACCATTAAAAATGTAAATGTTATTTACATTTATAAAATATTTTACGTACACGAAATAAACAGTTATGAACGTCTTGTTTAAATTAACGCTTCAGCAATAATACGATAGCTTCGGGGAACTCCTTTTGCGTTCTGCAAAATATAATGTTATGCTAGGATGGTCTGTGAAGACTACCTATGCACTTGAGAAGAAAACCAGACAGAAACGTGCATAAACGTGAATTTTAGTTAAAGTTGAAGTGGATAATAAGTACGGACGGTGTGTTCATCTGCATATTTATTCCGCAGGATATAAGGAAAACTCATTTGGTGGCGCATCGTTATACCAAACATATCATAATAACTGCTTCAAAATGAACTAAGTAAATCTTATCTTGTAGAATAATGTTTCATTGTACAATATTTTTTCAACAGTCTTTCAAAAGATATTTATGTAAATTTGTATAAAATGACGTGAAACAATTTAAAACTAAATAACGAAACAATGAATGATATAATGATCTTTAGAATTCATAAAATTGATTTTTAATTTAATTGTATTATCTTGATGAATAGTACGTTTTATATAAACTAGTTAAGGTATGTATATATTTTGTAAAAAAATATAAAATTTTAATAAAAAAATATCGAACAATCAGTTTAAATAGAGTATTGGCGAATTTCTAATTCCATGATTTTCTATTAGATTGTAATAGATCATCATTTTCTAATAGATCATCCCAAAATTGTTTTTTTTCAGAACGTTCAAATTAAAAAATTAGAAGTGAATTATTAAAGTTTTTGAAGTATTGCTCAAATAATATGAATATTGTATATAAAGTATTTGTCTTAAATATTTTGTATGTTTTTTATTTAAATTGTTTACTGATAATGAGTTATAATATTTAATTGTAAGATTTATATTAGAATTTATTAAAAATAAAATTATTTATTTTGTTTCTCGCCTGTCAACTAAAAATTTTGAAATTCATTAACTGCATAAATGTCGAATGACACGTTTAATGTTGATTGACGTTTCTTAATGTTCTTAACTGAATTTGACATCATATAATTGAGTCTAATGGCATAAACGGTGCCTGAGTCTAATGATATTAATTATAAAGTAACGGATAAGCGAAGTAACCGGAAAGGGAAATTTCGAATCGCAAAAACCCTTGTTTATAAAAATAAAATTTATAATTTAATTCTAACATAAATATTTCTTTAAGATTTATTAACAATTATAGTTTAAAAATTCTAAAATAAGTATGTATTTCATCAAATGTAAAAATTTATTCAAATTTTTGGAAGTATATTAAATATTTTTTGAAAAGCATCTTTATAAATGAATGACTAGTATCTAATAAAATTAAAATGATTTTATTTTACATTTTCTTTTTAAGAAAAAAATGTGACTTTGTGAAAGTGAAGATTAAACTTATATATTGCTATTTTTTAATAAATAATTTTTATTTTTTTTAACTTTAAATGATATTAGTTTGAATCATTTCGTTAAAAAAGGTCTAATCGTATTATGCTTTATTTCAAATTATTAATATCTGCTTTTAATTGGAAATTATTATACAGTTTTTTTAAAAAAAATATATCAAAAATATAACATTAAGTAAATTTATCAATAATTTTGGGCGAAATTTTTGATAAGATAGAAGTTTTATTTGTATATTTTCATGTTTGTTATTTAAATAACAAATAGTATACAGATTATATACAGATTATAATTCGTACATTAATTTACAAAAAAATCAGCTTGAGTGTAAGTTATAAATCTTGTTTACGTTTTTTAAACATTAATATTAACATCTTTAGAGATTAACGAAACAAAATTTAAAATGAATTTCAATTTTAAAAAGTAGCAAATAATAACTAAAAAAAAATTCTCTTTAAAGTAAATTCTTTTTAAATTGAATATATTTTTTTAATGTACGTATTTTTTTAAAAAAATATTTGCATAACTGAATTATTCATCTAAAACGACGAGATTTTATAAAATAATTCAATAACATTTATTGCTTATTTTATTATTCAATACTTAATTCCATTATCATAAGATATTTATATTATACAATGTATACTATTTTTTGTTGTAACTTATTTATATATATTTCTACTTATCTTTATTCCAATAAAATATTTTTTCTTTTTCATTGTATATATATATATATATATATATATATATATATATATATATATGCATAATTATTTGTATCTAAACGTTTCATAATGTTTGAATCGATTATATTATTGTTTTAAAAACATAATATGTATTTTGTGGGGTTAATTATTTTTAGAATTTTTATTCTTCAATATAATAATTTCTTAAGACAATGAGTTTATGAAAGATCAAATAACGTCTTTGATTTATTCTAATATATGAAGGTATATGCATGTTATATATATATATATATATATATATATATAGAGAGAGAGAGAGAGAGAGAGAGATAAAGAGCATGTACTAAGGGAGGTTATTAGTTGATGCAACAATAATTAAATATCATTACTATGCCTTGAATTTGTAGATTATGAAAAAGTCTTCAACTCAGTCAATACGTAAGCTATATTAAATTTAATGAAGAATTAACGACTTGAAGAAGTGTTTGTTGAGCTCTTAACAAATATTTATAGAAATTCTACATCACTCATACAAGTATAGAAAAAAACAGGGAAATTTGAAATTATGAAGAGGGTGTAACAGAGTGATGCGATATTATGAAAAATATTTACATCTTCACCAGAAATATTTAAGGAAATAAAAAATAAATGGAGAGATAATTAGCCAATTAAAATTTTCTGTCGACATTATTATTTTTTCGACAAGTTCAGTTGAATTTGAAAAAATAAAAAAAGAATTGTATAAAGAAAGTCAAATTATAGGTTTTCTGATAAAACATGATAAAATAAAAATAATGTTCAATGAATTTTCAGACCAAAGAAGAATCAAACTAAAAAAAAGAGAAACAGAAGTTAAAAAATATTTATATCTGATAAAACTTAATAACACTAAAGAAACATAAAGTTGGATATTCTTCTATGTTCAAAAGGAAAAATCGATATTATATCATCTTATCTGTGACAGTGAAACCTGGGTCTTGAATGTCATAATAATTCAAAGAGTCTGGACAATTCAAAGAAGAATGAAAAGATGTGTATAGAGAATAAGACGAAAAATTAAGAAGATAAATGAATGGATTAGAGAGAAAACAAAAGTCACTAATGTTATGGTAGACATGAACATTTAAAAATAGAAATGAATCTATCATATAATGAGAAGACGTGACTACCGGTAGACGGAAGAGGTTATTGATTGAGATGATAAATATATAAGAGACCCAGGGAATAATCTAATGGATAAATGAGACAAATAAACAAAGAAATTTGTTGAAATGGACTGGAAGAGGAAAGTATTGGAGTAGCCAAAGTGGAAAGTTTTGGAATAAACTTTCATTTAACAGCAGATTGAGAGGAGCTTCTGGGTCATTATACATACACACACACTTTATATACATATATATATATATATATATATATATATATATATATATATATATATATATATATATATATATATATATATATATATATATATATATATATATATATAAAGAACTAGTGGTGATGTATTATTTCTTGACATACGGGGAAGTTTATTTGATTCCCAATCAAAGAAATAGGGTCAGCGGCTATAGTTTAGATAAAAACAACATTACCAAGAAGTACATACTGAATGAAAAATCTTTATCGACTAATTTGGTCAGCATGATATGACTAAATATCAATGAATGGTAACATTTATTAATTTTTTTGTTTAGCAAAGTACTTTATATAAGCTGATATGATAATGATGTTTTATTTATATATATATATATATATATATATATATATATATATATATATATATATATATATATATATATATATATAATATATATATATATATATATATATATATATATATATATATATATATATAAAAATGACATTTAGAAAAATACAATTTATATTATTTATTGAAATATTATATAGATTTTATTTTAACTACTCAAATATTAATTATTTTAGTAATATAATTATTGAGTGTTTTGACAATATTAAGTAAATTATATTATTCATTTAAATCGGGATAATAAATAATTCACAATATGTAGTTCAGAGAAATAATTGTCTAATTTCTTTACCACTTTATAATGAGGAAAAATAAAATATATTCAAATAAAGAGATTGAATCTTAATAAATAATTATAGAAAGTATACTTAAAAATAAACGTGTTAAGATTATTATTATATTTTATTTACGTTACTTTAACTTCTCCACAAAGAAGTTTGCAATCTTTTGTTTAAAATTCAGAAAAGTTTTGTAAAAAGTATTGTTTTATACTTATAGTAGTTAGTTTTGAAACTAAATAGAAAATAAAGGAAATGAAAATATATTGTATATGACTATAAGAACTAAAAGAGAATAATGAACTATCGATTTTCATTGTTTGTATATATTTTTAACAAAGAACAATATTATACTGATCAATATAAGTTTTATAATATAAATGCTTTGTATTTTATAAACATAAATATTTCAAACTGTCGTTTTTACTGTTTATAAATTTCAAAACACAAATAAAAAATACTTGTATTGTCAAAAATTATTAATTTTTGTATAATAATTGGAGATAGGATATAGTAAAAACAATTCTTTCAAAAAAATCCTTCTGAAGATAATAAAAAGACCAAAAGTAATACTAATATTTATAATATTATTTCATTATATGAATATTGGTTTACAAAGTCATTTTAGATAAGATACTTTATTTTTACAGAATAGCTATGTAATTTTATTTTCGTCTGTTTTTTCTGTTTTGTAGAACATCGAATAGAAAACTATAATAGAGGGTCATCCAAATGCCTAGATTTGTGTTTTATTAAAAAGAAACAAAAGAAACTATTTACATATCTACTTATACACCACCCTATACACAAGTTTCTTTTTAGTAAAACACAAATTTAGACGTCACATTTGGATGACCCTATAAAAATTGAAAAATTATTGAGGAATTGAAATATATGAATGTAAAAAAAATAATTTGAATATAAAAACTTATCTATTATTTTTCAATGATTGATTTATAAAGAATTTTAAAGGAAATTTTAGAAGAAATATTATCAGCATAAATTATATATTGATAGTGAATATAATATGAATTAAAGTATTTTGAATCTTTTGCACAATCACTTTTATATAAATTGATTATTATCCTCAATATACGAGGTCAGACAATTAAATAATGTGACAAAATTCAAAAATCGAGTATATTTAAAAATTAAGGTACATCGCTGCGATCCCCTTCAAAGTAGTCCCCTCCCGCATCTATACACTTATTCCAGCGAGTTTTCCAGTTTTCGTAACAATTCTGGAACACTTCTTGTGGGACCTCTCCGAGTACCCTCGTCACAGATTCTTGGATATCTTCAACGGAGTCAAAATGTCGACCTTTGACGAATTTTTTCATATGGGGGAATAGGAAAAAGTCGCAGGGTGACATGTCCGGTGAATAGGGCGGTTGTGGTAACGTTGCGATGTCTTTAGACGCCAAAAACTGAGAGACACTGAACGCACTGTGACAGGGAGCATTGTCGAGATGCAGAACCCAAGTCTTCGCGATCTCTGGACGAACTCTGAGCACCCTTTTTCGTAATTTTTCGAGCACATTGCGGTAGAATACTTGATTTACGGTTTGCCCAGGTGGTACGAATTCTTTGTGAACCACCCCTTTGCTGTCGAAGAAGCAAATCAACATGGTTTTCACTTTGGACTTGCTCATTCTCGCCTTCTTTGGCCTTGGTGCTCCAGGGAACAGCCACTGTTGGCTTTGTCGTTTAGTTTCGGGGTCATATTGAAAGAACCAACTTTCATCACCAGTAATAACTCGATCGAGAAGAGTAGGATCACTTTCAACCTGCTCGAGACAATCTTGAGCGATGTTCATTCAATTTCTCTGTTCCATTTTCGTGACATGCACTACTCGCGCGTTGTTACAAAACACTAAACAGCTGGCGAAGAAATGATCGTACGAGGGTGGTCAAGGTCTCAATCGAGAGAGTAGGGATCTGCTATTACGGTGGCGGAGTTACAGGTTCGCAGTGTTACCACAGGCCGAGAAAAAAAATCGGTCGCATTACTTAATTGTCTGACCTCGTAAGATATTGAAAAATTGTCATAGTTACTCATTGTTCACTATGTTATTTATAACAACAATAGGCTAATGCATATTTAGATAAAAATGCTATTATCTTCAGAGAATTGTGTTATAAGATCTGGAAAAACAGATTTTATAATATAATTATCTGACGATGTTAGCATCGCCATAAAAATGCATATTAGCTTATTGCTGTTATAATTAAGAAAGTATGTAAGATATTATTTAACATTTTATTCAATCTTGTGGTGCTGAGGATTATAATGTATTTGTAGAAAAATCGTAATTAATTTGTAAAAAGGTAATATTAAATTATACTTGAAATATCTGAAAACTTTTTTTAAAGTTTAACAACTAATTTAATATCGATTTTAAAGTTTATATACATATATATATATATATATATATATATATATACAGAGAGAGAGAGAGAGAGAGAAGGTTTAATGACTTTCAATACAGCTTGTCATGAGGATAGTTGTATTCGACCCTATAAATAACACAAGCGGAGCTCTTAGACGAGGTGAAGACAACTTGCTTAAAGGAGTAACCTCATACAGAAAAATTCTCAATGGTCATTCCGGTCAGCATAGCTAGTATGATCTTGTATGAATAGTAAGATTCAATAGAATTTTTATTCAATAGTGGATTTATATAAGCTGATAAAATAGTTTGTGTACATTTATACACACACAGACATATATATATATATATATATATATATATATATATATATATCACACATCACATCATAAAGCCCATATCAATCCACTATTGGACGAAAGCCTCAATGAATGCTAATATATATATATATATATATATATAAATATGGAAACATTAAATATGGGGTCATAAATTTCAGAATAATTCAGCGGTTTCAAACAACACAAACTAGCATGAAAAGATAAATGTTAAGAATAGCATGTAGATATAGAAAGAAAACCCAATAGATCGTAAAGAAAACAAAAATTAAGGACGTGATAGTAAAAGTGAAGAGTTAGAAATAGAAGTAAGTTGATCATATGGCAAAAAGAGATCATTGAAAGATAACAACAATTATTAATTAGAAATCTAAATATATAAAAATATTGAGGAAGATACACAACAATAGATGGAATAGCGACAGAATAAAATTTGTTGGAATGAATTCTAAACGAAGGAATTAGATTGATCGAAGAGAAAAGTTTAAGGAGAGGCCTATATCTAACAGTGGATGGAAAGAGGCTGATTATGATATTCCTAACGGACATGGAGTGACATATCAATGTCTACGTTATGGAAGAATTTCTTTAGATTCCTGGTCAAAAAAGTACGACTGTTTAATATATATATATATATATAATATATATATATATATATATATATATATATATATATATATTATGTGTGTGTGTGTGCGTAAAATTCAATTGATATATATTTATATGTTTATATAATATGTTTTTTCTATAAATTAAGTTTTGAGTATGTATTTATATTAAAATATATGTTCATAGCAGATGTGCATTCGTTTATGTGTTAGACAGTTGACTATTCGTATATTGAATATAGAGCTTTTTGCGCTTTAAATGTGAGTATTCTGACCACGAAAGTTTAGCCTTTGTCAAAGTGAAGAGGGTCTATGTGGCTTTTATAGTTGGTTACGTATTTTGTTGTCGTTGAAGTTTAGTAAAATTGTATTTTTATCAATTTGGTGGGTTTGTAAAAGTGATTCGTTATATTTAAGTTATTTTTTTATAAAATATACAATTGTTAAAAAATATAAATTTAGTTATTAAATTGATAAAATATGTACATCTGTTTATAAGGTACTTACATTAATATAATTTAAATTTTTTGTTTCAGTTAAATATACATACATATATAGATGTTTTTAAAAGTGTGATAGAACTTTAAATTGAATTCATATCAAAAGTTCTATCTAACCTAAAAAACATTATTTATACATACATGTGTGTGTTTACATATATATATATATATATATATATATATATATATATATATATAAACGTACGATAAAGATGTTTTTTTTAAAAATTAGATAGAATTTTCGATAAGGATTCAATTCAAATTTATATTACTTTTAAAAAACACTTAATTATATATATATATATTTAATTAAAGAATGTTTTCATAGATAAAAAAATTAAATATGAATCGCATTTAAAAATAGATATATATTTATTATTTATTAAAAATAAAATATGTTTATATAAAAATAAAAATAATAATTAGATTATACCTGAAGTTAATTAAAACATATATATAAAGCAAATAAAATTGAATATTTAAAATTTATTAGAATGAAAAGTTTTTCAGATAGGAGCAAAGTTATTTTTAAACAATAATATTATTAGTTAACACAGTAAATTGCTAAGCAGAAAAGAACATAATGTTGTTGGTAGTCAGCAACTTTGGTATTATATTGAGAGTTTACTTAACAAGAAACACCGGTGTTCATTATTTCAATTGAAAACAATTTTCTTAAATATTTTCTTGAGATATATAATATAACTTTTAAAGAAAATTTTTGAACTTTTAAAAAATATAAGAATTGTTCATATTGATGTTTTCTACTATAAAAATAATGTAATAGAAAATATTTCAAATTGTATTTAAAAAATGAGTAAAATATAATGAAATAAAAATTATAAAAATAATGATAAATATTTTTGATTTCATTAAATCAATTTAAAAATTAATTTATTAATATCAATGCTCTATTTTCATTATGTCTTTTGTTGTATATAAATATAAGTTAATTTCTTAATATTATAAATATAAATAATTTTAAAATAATAAAAATATAATTGATTAAGGAGTAAATATTCAATATTTTTTAATTTTTTTGTTCATATTATTTTCTTATATTTTTTCATAAATATATTGTAATTTGCAAATTAAATACATAACAATTAATATGAGAGATTGAAAAATAATTATGTAGAGTTTATTATTAGATGTATAGAAAGTTTATAATACGTTAAAATTTGAAAATAAATAAGGTATTACAGAAGAGTGATTAATTACAACAAAGCGAAATGGGTAAAAGCTTAGCACGTGACTGACAAAGCTCGGACTGTTTGTTAAAAGTTTCTTGAACAATTTCTACCATTCCTGTTGTTTGAATGATATCACATGAACCCAACGAACTAAATATAATATACGTATAAATGTTAAAACAAATGTAATTAAATGAGTGCCTTATGTTCTAACTAAAGAAGTGTAGATTCTAATTTTTAAATTATTTATTTGGAAAATATGTACATCAACTACCTGTGTTTATTAGAAAAATTAAAAGTTTATTTTCATAAATTTTATTTTTCCGACACTTTAATTTTTTGGAAAATATTATTAAAATTGTAATAAAAAATTAAAATAATTATATGCATACAATTTATTTAAGCAGGATTAAATATGACCTAGTAATAAAAAAGAAGAATAAGTTATTGATATCTTAGAAGTTAAAATTTTATATTTTATTTGAAGTTATATATATTGTATTATTTTATCTTAAAACTTATTCCTTGTTATTTCGCTAACTTTTTTTAATTGAAGTTTATTTATAGAGAGTTTTGAAACAAAGTTTTAATAATTTTAATTCGAAAAATCAATTTAGCTACCGTTATTCTTATAGAAGCTAAGATTTTCATAAAAAAATATTAAAGATGAGTTTTAATATTAAATAAATATAACCGTGAAAGTCAACATAACTTTTCATATTTAACATTCTTATTATAACGCGAATATCCATTTATAAAAGATATATTATTTTCTTTACAATCACAAAATTAAGCTTCTTATTTTTTTTATTTATTAATATTTACACTATGGATTTCCGAATTGCTATATTTGAAAATGATTTAATTTAAAGACAATTTATTAATTGTAGATGTAAAAATGGACATACCTCTTAATTCGTATTTTTCTAGAAAAATAATATTTAATTTGATATATTACCTTTATACCTAAAACTAATATATTTTATTTTGCTTTATTAACAATTATTTTATGATTGATAGAAAAAAAGCATTATAACGTTAATAGTTATAAATTTTATTTTATTAAATTTTGAATCTAAAAAGTAATAAATTTGTGAACTAAAAATATTACTAAAATAAATGTTTATTTTATGTATTTAGAAAAAACTAAATATTGATAAAAGTGTAACTTTATGCATTGTAATTTTGAAATATTTCATTGTTAATTTAATTTATAATTATTTATTAATAAAAATGTGTATTCATATAAACACTACCTCTATCTATTCATCTATGTATCTATATGCATATATATATATATATATATATATATATATATATATATATATATATATATATGCATATAGATATAGTTGGTCTCAGAAGTATTGACCCACTCTACATATTAAAAATTTGTTATAAATTTTAGTGATTTTGAATCAATTAGAGAAATTAAAAATTATAATAATACAGAAAATTAAGAAATAGTTTTAAAATATTTCATATTTAACGTATTGACTGTCGAGCCATAAATTCCAATAGTATTACGGAAATCAATTGTAATCGGTAGCAGCAGATTCAATAAAAATGCATAAAAATAGTAAATAATAATATTTATAATTTTGAAAATATAATTAATATTAAAAAATGATCTAAAATAAAAATATATATATGTAAATATACTTTTTTAATAAAGTAAAATCTATTGGACATATAATAATGTAATTCATTGAAACACAACAATAAAATATGTAGGTTGTAATCGTAGTCTTTATACTCTTTTTTTGCGATTTTTAGTTACCTATTTATTTTGTTTTTGGATATATTCTTTATAATAATTTTTACAATATTTTCTAGTGTTGCATACTCCTTATTTTTTTTACATTTACTTCGTGATGTAGTCTTCTTATAATTTTTGCAACTGGGAATAAAACTCTTCTTGGCATTATATTGAGTATGTAACGAAAAGATTTCCAAATATATATATCCAAAATACTGAGAATAAAATATTATCGACTGATATCTTCTTAAGCCAACGTAACCACTGGTAGTTGAAAGTTATATAAAACTATTACGTAGCGTAATATAGCCTAATTTAATTGTATTAAGTAAAATGATATTATTATGTGCTCTTAGTACTAAAAATTTCACTTTGGTGTTTTAGGCAAACATAGATATTTCGATTGGAAACCAACGTATTAAGGGGTTATACGCACTTGCGAGGCGCAAAAATGACGTTTTTTTAGGAATTTTTTTTAGAAACAGTATTTTGCAATTACAAATTATGGTTATTTGAATAGATCCTACTTTCAAGAATAAAATAACATGTCGATCATAAAAAAATATTGAAGTGCACCGCTCCTGCAGACGATGTCCCGAACGACCTCCAAAAAAAGGCGCTTGGCGGTGATCAGCATATCGGCGGTTTGGATTATTTGAAATCAAAAAATATGGTCAATTCTTTTAAAGGATAGATTAATGCAGGTATTGAACGAAGGAATAATAAAAATTTTCATTTTTGACAAAATGGCGTCTACTTGAAAAAAATTTTTTGTTTTTTACTAAAATTTTCGCTCCAAATTGTTTAAAAAAAATAGTAATAATTTTTGTAAACCTTATTCATTCGTTCAATACCTGAGGAATATATTTGAGAAGATTGTGTGAAAATTGGAGACCGATCGGTTCAGCCATTTCTGAGATATCGAGATCACCGACTATGAAAACACCGTTTTGAGATAAACGTGTTTGAAGTTTCGGAAGTAGTTTACACATAGTTAAATTTTTTTTACAAATTCAGATGTATGTCCGAAAATATTTATCGGATTTACTTCAAATTTTCAGAGAATATACTCAAATATATGTGCATTCCGAAAATGCAAAAAAAAAATCGATTTTTTGAAATTTCTAACTGCGTATAACCCCTTAAGTAGATTAAAAATAGTAACAGAAATTTAATGTGCAAAAATCGACAATAAAACAACAAAATTATTGAGGTATACGCCAATTATTCTTAGAAAAAAGTGAATTTCAAATATATTTTCTGGTCATCTTTTTAGTAAATGTTTACTGAAGATATCACTTGAATATTTTACTGAAACTAATTGAATTGAAAGCATTGAAAAATTATAAAATTGATTAAAGTATGGAGAATGTATTTAAATACTAAGAGAAAGTAACTTAATGAATTTAACTAAGAGAAACTGTTATTTTTTTTATTAAAAAAAACGATACTCGAATAGAGAAACCACGCAGTGCTGTGAAAAATATTATGAAACTAATAATAGTTTAATTAACAAGCTGCGTACTGGTAGGCAAAATGTTCAAGTGAGAATTGTAAATGACAAATTACAAGACGCGTGAAATGAATCTTAATATAATTGCAAGAAAAATTTGTACAGAAATACAAAAAGCCATTGACAAAAATATAAGTGTTAACATTATTATACGAATAATAATAAAAATAAGTTTTAATGGTGCTATTGCTCAAAAAATAAGCATTAGTAAGTAAAGTGAATAGAAATTAAAGAATTTAATTGATCAATTAATGTGTGATTAAGTCAAATAGATAATGACCCTTAATAGATAATGACTTTCGATTTAAGTGTGGTATATTTTGAACCTCACTAATACATATTTGTATTATAATAACATATTTTTTAATTTCTTTATAAATTTAATAACATTTTGAATTTTTTTTAGATATGTTGTGTGATTTAATACTTTGTGAACAAATCTCTCTCTCTCTCTCTCTATATATATAGAGAGAGAGAGAGAGAGAAAGAACGAGAGAGAAAGAGAGAGAAGGAGGAGAGACAGAGAGACAGGCAGAGATAATATACTATACTTCATTGTTGTTTCAGTTTTTATCAAATTAATTTTTATCATTTTAGTTCATTATTAAATTTTCCTATAAATACTCAATTTTTAAATTTACGTATTTTGAAATACGTTTGCAGAGTAAATAATGTTAATGAATATAAATAAAATACAGAGAAGCTTTTTATTATTGACAACGTACACAAAATCACATTTGAAGTTATTAATTCAGTTGATGTAATTGTGCATAAATTGTTCAGTAAATAATAATTTATAATTTTTTTTATAAGAATATTAAAATAATATTGCTTTTAGTAATGAAATAATTTCATTTAATTGCATATTTTCAATCTTGATTATTGCAATTCTTTGACTTTAATAATCTCTTTTAAATAAAACCAATCTTTTTTCCTGTCCATAATCCGGATTGAGAACTACAATATTTATTCTTTTTCTTGTTACGTTTCTCTTTTTATACTCGTATATATATATATATATATATATATATATATATATATATATATAAAATACATCAAATGATAATCTGGCTTTTAAATAGAAAATGTTAATTGTCGAATATCACGAAGTTAATTTTCATAAATAATATCTTTAACTGAAATTTAATTTTAAAATGAATTAAGTCACGCGTCTGCAATTTACAGCTTGCGGGTCATTCTATTCATTTGAATATATAATTCAATCTGCGAATATACATTTTGTGTTTTTATACAGAATAAAGTAATATATAAATTTAATGTATTTTTTTTAATTATTTATTTAAAATTTATTTCTTATTTTGGAATAACAGTTGTTAATAAACACATGATAAAAGCAGAATAATTAATGTTGTTTATATTTTGAGATATACAAATATTTTTAAATTATTATGTAAATAATTTATGTAATGAAAAATAAGTCATTACAAATTATATAAAGGTCAAATATATATATATATATATATATATATATGTAAATATTTAAAAAAGTAATTATATAAAATGGAGTTGATTTAAAATTTTAATAGGTATTTTGATTTTTATATTTATATTATTAAGTTAATTAAAATAATAGAAAATTTTAGAAGTTAATTATTTGAATTCACGTGGAACTAATTCTAGTCTTAAATTAATTTTTTTAAAAATATTTATTATTAATAAATTTAATCGCATATTTTTCTCGTAAATATTTGCTAATATGTTTATAAAATTAAAAAGTGACTTTGAAAAAAATATATTTTTTACATTTCTACACTTTTGAAAGAGCATTCATAAAAAAATTAAATTAAGATTAAATATTAAAAAAATAAAAATATCATATGAGCCGTTGTATTAGAACGTGGTATAAATCCATTTATTCATACAATGAGATATTTAAAGATTTGCGTTTGAACTAACTAAAAAATATTGGCAAATGTTAATAAATTCGGATTATGTTTTTATTTATAAATTTTTATATAATATAACTAAAAACATTTCTTAATAAGTTTGATTTGTTGTTTACTTAATAATTTGTTATTATTGAAAATGTTATAAGTTCATTTGCAGCTAAACAAATGGATATTTCCTTTAACAATTTTATTAATTAATATTATACAATAAAATTTAACAAGTTTATAGTTTTAAAAACATAATCCGAATTTATTAACGTTTGCCAATATTTGTTAATTCAAACGTAAACCTTAAAATATCTCAATATATGAAAAAATGGACATATACCACTTATTAATACAACGGATCATATATCAATGTATGAATAAATTGACTTATATCACTTTAAAAAAAACATTTTTGCGATAACATTTTACACTAAATTTCTTTTGATTAATTTATAAGAATATTGTACACCATTGACTGTGTTATTAAAAATATAAAGAGAGGACATCTA
Source organism: Neoneuromus ignobilis (assembly GCA_029203775.1). Taxonomy (NCBI): domain Eukaryota; kingdom Metazoa; phylum Arthropoda; class Insecta; order Megaloptera; family Corydalidae; genus Neoneuromus; species Neoneuromus ignobilis. Next base: position 41,692,230 of record CP092090.1, read on the forward strand.
TGTCTCACTAAAACTGTCACTGACTCATTTTTTTCAAAAATGAACTTATATCACTTTTTAAAATAACAGTTCGTATATTAAAATTATATTTTCGCTCTGTAAGACAGCAATGCTAGCTGCAAAAATAAGTTTGTAAATTGGAAATTAATAAAAATGTTTAAATGAAAATAAAATTTGTATTATATTTTTTTAAAATAACACTTCTATTTGACTGCCGTTAGAGAAGGTAAGATAAATTTACTAGAAAAATGTTTCTATTAAAATTATTACTAAGAAAAAACTATAAGTTTAGTACTGAGTTTATATTCTAAGTTGTGCAGTTTTATTGAAATGTTAAAATGAATTCAGATGAAATATGATTAAGAGGTTTAGTAAAGCAAAGATTAAAATATAATACTTATTCTATAAGGAATACAAATGATAATACTTTATTATTTCACTAAAATAAAAATACCCTAAAAATTAACGAACATAAATATAAAAATGTTAATTTGTAACAATCCTATTTTTCAAAACCTCTGATGTGTTGATTTAATTGAATTTTAAAATATTAAAATCATCATTATGAATCATCATTTTTATCGAAAATAATTTCGCTGACAATTGTTCAATTACAAAAAATTTACTAATTTGAAATAAATATTGTAACCGTTTAATTAATTCTATTGAGTTAAATATACTCGAATACATTTATATAAGTCACTAAATATTATTTATATTTACATAAAATGATTGAAAATTAACTAATTAATCTAAATTAGTTTAAATTGTTTATTATGTAAAAATGTTTATAGATACATGTTATTATTTATTGTAATTAAGTACAAATGAAGATATTGATTTATAATTATATATTCAATTTTATATATATATATATATATATATATATATATATATATATATATATATATATTTATTGAATAAAACGAACAACATGCGATTTTTAATCAAATCTAATTTGTATTTTTTCGTGACTGAAAACCCTTTAATTAGCATTAATTGAATACGATTAATTATTAATTCACAATATTTTATATGGGAAGATTAAATAAAACGGAAATGATATTATAATTATATTTAATATGTTAAAAAGTAGATTAGTAATATGAAAGTTGTTAATTATCCTAATCAACAAATAAGATTATTATATTTTCTTGTTTACTTTCAATTTAAAATTGATTATTTGTTTAATATACGTTTGTTAAATAAACACATGAACAAGTTTGTTCTTTCTAAAAATCTGAAAACAACATTAGTACAAAAGCAATGTTTGTAGTGGCCTTTCAAATTAAATGCACCGTTTTATTTTCGGATTCATTGCCGGTAAACATAACAGTAGTGGCAGCCTGTTTGTGAGTAAATTATTCTCTTCTATACGCATGGCGTCATCTCACCAACGTCCTTTCGCCTCCACGTTTTTATTTGCTTATAAATTTCATTGCTCAAGTGTGGGGGAGACTAAGTACTGTTGAATATATAGGGTATATTTTTATTGCTCTATTATTATAGGGGATATCGTATATTTAAATATAAACTGTTGCGATAATATAAAAATGGAATGGTATTAAAGAAATTTGATTATTTTTAGAATAATCACCTACACATAAACGGATAAATAAAATTTTATGTATGCATTTTTACACATACCTGTATATATATATATATATATATATATATATATATATATATATGTATATATATATATATATATATATACAATGACTTGAAAGAACTTTTATGAACGCTCGATAATTTTATTTAAAACTCTATTTGGAAAAATTGAAAGAAAATAATTAAAAAAATAATGTATGTATTTAATAATATACTTCATTTTTAACATAAATAAAATGAATATAAAATGCTATGAAGTTCTTATCGTATCGTAATTAAATTTCATTGCAAATATGTAAACACTTATGCTGCTAATAAAAATATATTAACAAAAACAAGATAACTAATATTATTTATGGCTTCTTCTGGATTTTATTACTTGTTTTCTTTTCTCTGATGTACTAGTAACCAATTTTTCAAAATACTTCAATCAAGTTTTCCTCATTGTTACTGAACGTTAGTTCAAAGTTCTTCTATAAAATTAGAAATGTTGTTTCTATAGATAATTTTGATGTTTTTAAAAAGTTTAGCATAAACTATAGATAATGTATATATATATATATATATATATATATATATATATATGTATGTAATCAAATGTGACGTATAGATTTATGTTTTATTAAAAAGAAACATGTATATAGGGTGGTGTATAGAGAAAAATGTGTGTAGTTTCTTTTTTTCTTTTTAATAAAACACAAATCTAAACTTCACATTTGAATGACCCTATAATATGTTAATTTTTATATTATTTTAAAATTATACCCTTTTAGAAAAAAATATTCTAATATAGATTGGTAGTAAAAAATAACAAAGAATTTGATTGCTCTTTTTCTTTTTTTCTTTGCATTATACTTAATATTTACACATTAATTTACTAAGTAAACTTTTTTTTGATCATTAAGGGAGAATCTAATATCATTAATTGTCTAGCTCCAATTACATTATCGTTTTGTTTATGACAATTTTCTGATCTCTTCTTATTTTTATGCATCCTGTTTTCAAATGAAACAAGTTTTAAGATATAGGATAATGTGACGTAGGTGTAATTAAAATAGATGATAAGTATCACATTACATTTTTTCGGGTAGATCTAAAAACTGCTTAGAGTGAATTGATGAAATAAACTTTTATTTATTTTTTTAATCAACCAATTTAAATTAAAATAATTTTAAATTTTTAAACATTATTTAACATTTATTGATATTTCGAAATTAAAACACTAAAAACCAAGCAAATTTCCATTTAAATCCCTTATTTATTTTATGTTATAAATTTGATATAAAAAATATCTATAAATTTGATATTTTCTTAAATATTTTTTTCGTTTTATTCATTTGAAGTCATATTTTAAACGTCCACTCTATTAAAAGTTTTCATTGAATTTTATATTTTCAATTCACACTTCCTATTAAGCAAAGTAATCATCGTAGTATAATGTAATAAAATATTGTTAATAATAGACCGTCGTCTAAATTAAACGTATTGTTTATTTAGAAAACATATTCTGTTATATTTGCTTACATTCAGATATTAGCAAGCTCTTCTATTATAATTATTTAACCTAGAAACGAGAAGTTGCAACACTAACAGAAAGCAATCAAATGTAGTTTATGCACTGCAGTAGTTTGCTACAGTTTGTATATAAACTATTTTAACACAATGTTTAAAATGGAACGCATTAAATACTGGTAACAAATTTCGTACATAAAAAATAATACATAAAAACGTCTTTAGAATAATAGCTCATTATTCAGAATCTAGTTATTTTATATACTTAAATACTATTTCTTCACATTTTATGCATATTATATGATATATTTTCAATATCATCTATGACAAAAGACGAATATAAAGAGTAGATATTTTTCACAAATATATTTTTATATTCCATATTTTCAAACAAATCATAAACAAATTTTTATTAAATTTTTGTTATTTTAAATATTTGAGATTAATTTAAATAATTATCTCTATATAATATATATATATATATATATATATATATATATATATATATATATATATATATATATATATATATATATATATATATATATATATATATATATATATATATATATATATATATATATATATATATATATATATATATATATATATATATATATATATATATATATATATATATATATATATATATATATATATACAAATATCATCAGCATCTTTTTATTTATTGCTGGATGAAGACATCTTCCAAAACTTTCCACTTCAATCGATCTAATTCCTTTCTCTTCCAGACAATTTTGACATTTTTTTATATCTTTGTTCCAGCTACTTTTGGGTTTCTTTCTGATTTATATCCAATAATCAATAATTTCTCTTGTTCACCGATGATTCTCTGTTCGTGTTATATGATCAGCCCATTACCATTTTAAACTTCTCACTTTTGTTATAAAGTCCTTACCTTTTTTTCATTTCTGATCTATCTGTCTCTCTTTGTGTTTCTAAGTGTTATTCTTAACATACATTTTTCCATGCCTCTTCGTGTTGTTTGAAATTGCTAAATTATTTAAGATCTATATTTCATTGTTACAGGTGAAAACAGATAGGATATATTATTTAAAAAAAATCTTTTTAGACTGATAAGACTGTCAGACTTTATAATATAAAATTTTCATCTGAACTGATGCTATCCTATTTTTATTCTCATTTTCACCTTATCTACAAATGTTCGTTAACTGTTCATGAGTTATCCCAAATATACACATTTTTCAGTATCTTCTATTTCTATTCCTTTTAGTTCAATTTTTTTGGATTTGAAAATTCATGAAACATTACTTTTGTCTTTCTATGCTTTATAAAACTGTTTTTCTATTTGTTTTACCTTATTCTTCTATTATTTTTTGAAGTTTATCTGGGATTGTTGAGAACATAATATTTTTTACAAATTTTAATCACTTCATTCACTTTTTTCCTTCAAATTCCTAGTTTAGTTTCTTAAACAGTTCTTCTAACGCCGATATAAATAGTTTTGGTAATATTGAATTGTCCTGTCTCACTCTTTTTATAATTTAAATTTTTTCTCTCTCTTTGTGTAGTTGCATGGAGGATGTCATATTTATATAAATATTTTTCAAAAGTTCAATATATGATTTTTCAATTTCTTTATACTTTAATCCATTTACTATTGCTTATATACTCGTATAATACAAACTAAGTAGAAGGTTTGTTCATAATTTATAAATCTAAGATAGAGTGATATTTATTAATTGTTATATTGACTAATAACTTCCCTTACTACTGGAATATGATCAATTGTGCTAAATTCACTTCGAATTTCTGCTTCTTCTCATAGCTGTAAGAAATTCAGTTAACTTTATAACCATCTTGAAGTAAATTGTTGACATTATATACGTTTTCGGAAATGGACTAATTGGTCGATATTTCTTCAAGTTTTCATTTTATTCTTTTTGTGAATAAGAATTCCTACAGTTTCGTTCCATTCATTTCGTATAGTTCTTTTTCTAGATAACCAGAAAAAATATTAACTGAAGATTTATCACTTTCTCCTTACATTTATTTCAAAATTTCTGTTGTAATCCCGTCATTCCTAACAGTTATTTGATTTTTAAAATTTCTAACGATATTTGAAACTTCTGCTAGTATTAGTGAAATATTTGGTCATGTATATCTGTTTTTTTACATTCTTCTCTCTTTCTCTCTCTCTCTCTCTTTATATATATGTATATGTATATACATTTAATATATATATATATATATATATATATATATATATACACATATATATATATATATGAATCTAGTTAAAATTTTCATTGTTATTTTTCAAATAACAAAGTTTTTCGTAATAAAATTACAAAAAGTATACGCTGTTATTGTTGCAAACGTAAAGAAAAGAAAAATTAAACTAAGCAAATTGTTAAAATTACATTTTTAATGATAACATATAAGAAGAAAAAGACTCGAAACTCGTGATTATATAATAACATAGTATACTTTTAATTTTAATTAAAAATAATTTGTAAAGGAAAAAACGATGAAAAGATAACGTTAAAATGTCGAGTAGAAGAAGATGACAAAGTTCTTAACAACACACTTGAGAACAGAGAACCGTGTAATTTACACATGTTACACAAAAAAGATGTTCAACATAAAACATTAACAAATTATTTGCTACGGTATGTATCACTGTGAAAAAGAATTAAATATGAATGTTGTTGAACTCAAGTTCATATCCACGTTAGTGTAAAATCATAAATAAACAATTTATATAATACAAACACAGATGTATATATATATATATATATATAAATGTTAATAACCAACATACATATACAGTCTGATTATAAATAGGTTTTATATATTTTTGTATATTATTTAATATACTCTAGCAACAAAATAATTGGCTCTATTTATTTACTACACTAATAGTCTAACATCACAAATCATGCATCGTTGGAATCTGTGGGACGCTGAATTTGCCAGATTAAAAATGGTTATGTTAGTATATAGTTCAACTAATACTAAATTCAACATTTTCAAAAATAAATTACATACTAATTTCACACAATAGACCATTGATCTTGAGTTTATTCAGTTTTTTCACTGTCCAAAATGATATTTAAAAAAATACTATTTTAAAATATGTGCATAAGAATAGTATATAGAGTAATAAAAATAAAATCAACACAAACAACTATAGCAGACATAAGAAATACAATAATGTAATACATACAGGTATTCAATCCATCAAACTAAAGTAAACCCAATAAACTCTAAAAAAAATAAATTAAAAAGTATGTAATATTCAAAAATTTAAAAGTATGTAATGATAATGTCAATTAATTTTTTTAAAGGGATATGAATCAAATACACGAACTATGTAAAAAACAATAAATCATATCTCTTTACTTAACAATGGTATAATTCTTAGATACAGACAAATAAACATATATTCATTGCATATAGGTAATAAAATAACAAATTAAAAGTCGACCAATAATTGGAGACGTATTGAACAAAGATAAGAAAATACGAAAGAAATTACATTCTTAGAAATTATGTTCGAATTAACGATGGAATTATTGTAGTTTACCAGTAGCTGGTTAAATGATGATTAATTTATATATATATATATATATATATATATATATATATATATATATATATATATATAAGTTTATATATATATATATATATATATATATAAGTTTATCACAATACCTTTTCATAGAAGCATAAGAAAAATTGTTTGAGACAAAAAACAGTAATTCTGAAGAAATAAAAGTGTAAGGATAAATATTTAGTCATCTGCGATTTGCTGACGATATTATTATACTCTTAAGAATCTCAGATGAGTTTAAGGAATGAATAAAAAAATTGGACAAAACGAATCACAAAATAGTTTTATAATAAATTACAGCAAAATAAAAGTGATAAACAATAAATTTATTGATTATAAACATTCGAATTAAAAGAAACAGAAATTAAAGAATTTAAATTCTATCTGTATTTACATTAGTTTACTATTAGTTTTACATAAATGAATTATCACCTCAATACAACAAGATATTATCGAAGTATTCAATAATTATTTATTCGTAACTATATTTATAAGCGTTGCATTATAAGCGCTTCAAAAATAATGGCGTTGCTATCGAAATGCATATCAACTTATGAATAAAAAACAATGACTTAATAAGAAATTTAACAAAAAGGCTCTGACGATGATGGCATCGCTATCGAAATGCGTATCAGCAGACATATTTATAAACAATAAGTGTTTAATGAACACTTTATAACCATTGTGGTGTTGGGGTTATAATTTATTTGTGTTAAAATGACAACATTTAAAATTAATATTATTTATTATAAAATTGTGGTTAATTCACTTTCACATAAATGAATGATTATCTCCAACAGCATAAGACATTACAAAAGTGTTCAATATTTACTTAATATTTATTTTGTTTGTTTATAAAAAGAATAGACTAATGTGTATTTTGATGACCATGCCATTATCATCAAAGCACTGTCTAGAATAATTTTTAGTTAAAAATAGTTAGTATTTATACAATACTATGTATCTTTTTAAATGTAACTCCAAATAATGATTGACTTTTTCTTTTTTATTTTAATACGTATATATAATGTGTATTTATAATACGAGGGTCGTTTGATAAGTATGGTAAATTTATTTACTGTTTAATTTAATTAAATTTTTCAATTTAGTTTTTCTTAATTTTTTACCATACTTATCAAATAATTCTCGTACATCTGTTTGTTTGTCTGTATCTAAGAATTCTGTCATTTTTAAGTAGATATGTTAGTTATCAATATATATTTAATATTAATATTAGGAAATGAATAAAAATTTATTTAAGAATTTGAAGAAAAATAATTAATTATATAATCTACAGAATAAAGAATATTAATCTAGAAAATAGTTTTATTGTGAACTTTTATGTAAACTTATCAATATAATGATTTATTAAATAGCTAATTTTTTAAAACAATATTTAAAAATGTATTATTTATTAAAATATTAAACTTTTTTGAACTCGTTATTTATTCATCCTTTGAATTTTTCAATGTAAATTAAATATTTTATTACACATATTCAGTTATGTAAAAAATGAAAATAATTAAATTTTTAAATTACTTTTGTAATATTTCAAGTCATATTTTTTCTATTTATTCAGGTAATGTAAAGATAAATATAAAAAATATTTTGTTTGCAATAAAAACATTTCATTATCTTGATTTATTTTCTACTTGTCAGTTTATTCTTTTCTGTTTTCCACGTCATTGATTTGCCATTTTATTTATATATTTAGGTCGTTAATTGTGTATTTACATAATAGAATAGTAAATCTGAAAATACTTTATGAGTACTCAGATATAATTTTAGTAGTACTATAAATGATTTATAAATCATAATAAATAGCTTAATTGTGTTATATAATTATAAATTGCTAGAGATAAATTTATAATTTATTACATAAAGACGAATTCTCACCTCCAATTACCTACATATGTTAATAGCAAAATGTTAATATATGTACTATTTAATATATGGTTATGTACCCAATTTACAAAATCCATTCACTTTATCAACACAAAATGAAATTATTATGAATTAAAATATAAAATTTAAAGTTTATATTTTTAATAAAATTCGCAGAAATGTTTTGTTTTTCATAATCTGTATATATGTGTTCGTATATAATTACTTTTATTTTAATTTAGGATGACAGTTTGAATAAATAGCAGAAATAAATTATATTTTCTAAAAAATGTAAGCTTAATAAAACTACAGATGTTATAATTGGATAGAGAAGAAAAATTATACTTTAGAAATATAATAATATGATTTATTGAAATAATTATCTACGAAATTTTATGAATTTATTTTAAGAATTTTTTATTTTATATTTATAAGATTTATTGATGTAAAATGTAGATTCATAAGTAATAAATATAGGATTGATTGTGACAGCAATTAAATGTGAATTTTTCAACAAACGTCCCACGAGGAATATCATATTAGAGTGTATATATATATATATATATATATGTTTGTGTGTATGTTTGTGAATGTGTGTGCGTCTATTTGTACTTATCTGTATGTATATATATATATATATATATATATATATATATATATATATATATATATATATATATATATAAAAGGTAAGGTGAACTGCGAATTTCTGTTTGTTGATAAATTATTTAAGGTAATTAAGTTAAATGCTTTTTGAACTTCTGGCAATGTTTTAAAATCTTCAAATAACATAGAAAATATATTTCTTCGTGACGTGAACGTCTTAACCGATTGAAACATTACTAGAAAGTGAATGCGGAATACGGCAAAGGGATTTCATTGCAATTACTCGAGCAGAGATGAAGAGCTTAGATACTAAAACCTATTCTCATAGATTATCCTGGCCATGTACCCCAGTTGCATGCAGCAATCGTTTTCCCGCTTTTACTTCACAGTGTGTACGTCTGCAGAAAACTGAAACGGTAAAACCGACGTGTAGTGTACATTCTTTGGCTCCCGTGTACAGTCAGCACCATTTGAACATCTGGAGCATTTTCCTCTTTGTGGTGAAACCGGCTTACACCGTGTTAAATGTCGGAATACATTAATATTTATTTTAAACCATTTTACAAGGCGTAATATTTGCCATGAAACGCTGGTAATTTTTTTTCCTCTAATTCAATTTGTAAATGCGTTACTGTTTGTGTACAATTTGAATTAATTTTTACGTATTGTTGTTTTTAAATGTATTCTTTTGTGTTATTTGGTTTTAAAAAAATATTATTTGTTTTATACAATATCGTTTTTATGGAAGCGTATATATATATATATATATATATATATATATATATATATATATATATATATATTTGCATTCAACAATACGTACAATTTTCTCACCCATACTCCTATATATACCCTATATATATATATATATATATATATATATATATATATATATATATATATATATATATATATATATATATATATATATATATATATATATATATATATATATATATTATTACATCACATATCCTGATATCTGTCATTATTATGATTTATATTCATATTAAAACCTAGAATTTCTTTTTAAAATTTTAAAGTTTTGTTAGTATAAACACTTTTAAAGATTTTTATGTTGGCAAAAAAAACAAATACTATAAAATATGTCTTCAGTACTAAAATTCGTATTTAATACCTAAAGTAGTAAAATATCTACTATTAAAGTTTTTATGAATCAAAGAATTTCAAATTATAGATATTTTACATACACAACACACACACACACACACACATATATATGTATATATATATATATAATACATTTAACCCTCCTATAACACGGTTAATTCGTTCTGTGTTGTATCGAAACCGTGTTAAGCGAAACTTAGAAGTAATACGAATCAGGAGAATACGTTTCGTGTTATATTGAAACCGTGTTCTCAGTGTGTCGTGCTATGTTGAAACCGTGTTGAGCAAATCTTAAAATAGTAAAAATCTGAAAAATGCGTTCCGTATTATATTGAAACCATGTTATAAGATATAAAGTCTTACAAAAGCGGATATATCGTTGTGTAACATAAATATACATTTTTAAAAGAGAACATTTTATTTGTAATGACTTTAAGAGTTCATACAGCGATATTAAAATTCAAAAATGAAATAAACAAAAATTTCACATTTTAGTAAAACTAAAAATACAAATTTCAGCAGTAACAAAGACTTAATTCAAATCATCTACTATCAATTTTTATCATCACTGTCATCTAAAACAGAAAAAAACTGCATTAAAATAATTGTGTTATATGAGAATTGTTAAAGTTCATTAATTTGCGTTATACAGAACCTGTGTTATTAAAATATTGTGGTATAGAAGGCCTATCAAAATTTTTCTGCCGTGTTATATTTAAATCGTGTTTTCAGAGTATCATATTATAAGAGGGTTGAGTGTATATACTCGTATATATATATATATATATATATATATATATATATATATAAATGACTGGGTAGCATAGTTGTTTGCATTACCGCGTGTCATGTGGGAGATTGCATTCGATTTCCAGTCGAAGAGTCCCTCATTTTCAAGGCTTGAACATGAAGCTGATATTCTCAGCTTGTAAAAAAACAACTGTCGAAAAATTCTGATAAGAAAATACTCTATTGAGCTGGCATTTTCAAGATGATCTGGGACTGAAATGTGTTCCAAATAGGGTAGGCAAAGCTCTCTTAGCCGAAGGTGAAGACAACCTACCTACGGGAGTAAATCCTGAATAAAAAAATTCTCACCAAGTCGCCTGGTCAACGTGGTAAGTATGACTAATCACCGTCGAATGAATGACATTCGACGAGGCTCTCGCACAGCAGTGGGCTGATGTAGGCACTTGATGTAATGTAGTATATATATATATATATATATATATATATATATATATATATACATGCTAGATTATTAGAAGCACATGAAAACAAGATTATTTAAAATTATGAAAACAATAAGACAAGGGGTTGTAATATCATCAAAAATATATTCAATGACGCAGGAAATACTGGTTAAAACACTAAACTAAAAATCTGAAGAAAAAAAGTATAGTGCGTGATACTTACTCGTATTCATCTATGATATAGTGATGACATCATTAATTTCACAATAACCTTAGATAAGTTGGAAAAAAGAATAGTAGGGTTCGGCAAAATAAGTGAAAAATTGGTCTTTTGATAAATCATAGCAAGAAAAAAGTAATGTACTCTGAATTTATGGATAAGACGAAAATACAAATAAAAGGAATAAAATTAGAATTTTAATACGATGTTTATTTGGAATAGTTAATTAATAATAAAAATATTTGTAGATAAAGGTATATGTTTATAGAATAAAATAATAAAAATGGGATTTTTTCAATGCACTCTACTTGTTCTCATTTATGGTAGTGAAATATTGGTCTTAAATTTCAAGATAATTTAATAGCTCTAGATAACTGAAAAGCGCATTTTAGGATTGACATTTAAAAATAAAAAGAGAAAAGATTCTATATAAAAAATCTAAATTTATGAATATTTTAACAATAGTGAAGAATTTAAACAGAAATGGACTGGTTATATGCCAAGAAAAAAGATCTAAGATGACTAAGGGACATTATTGATTGAGAATTCAAAGATATCAAATCGGAGGAAGAGACTGGAAAAAAATAGATAGATGTGACAGATTTAAGACAATTTGAAGATATGGAAGGAACTGAGAGACATTGGGTCGTCGGGAATGGAAAGTTTTGAAATCAAGATTTATCTAAATGTATACTGAAATAGATTGTTGATATATATATATATATATATATATATATATATATATATATATATATACATATATATATATATATATATATATATATATATATATATATATATATATATATATATATATATATATATATATATATATATATATATATATATATATATATATATATATAAGTGTGTATATCTGTGTTTTAGTATACATAATTTAGATATGAACAAAAAAAAGTTTCACATGTATCTGAACATGATTTATTTTACGAAAACAAATTGTACAAACATCTCTTATTTAAGGATTTAAATTTATTCATAAAAATTAGAGGTAAAATAATATTCTAGTGAAAATATTTTTTTTATAAAATTTACAACCGCTTTGAATTCAAAGTTAAATTTATATATAAGTATCTTTTCATTATTATGGAATTAATTTGACTCAGTATCTTTTATATCTAATTAAATTTTTAATGTATTTATATGAATGTATAGGGTCATCCAAATTGATGCCTAGATTTGTGTTTAATTAAAAAGAAATATGTTTATGAGTGGTGTCTAGGGAAATATGTGTAAGTTTTTAATGAAAAAAATCTAGGCGTCACATTTGGATGAACTGTATATTATGTTCGAAATTATTTTTTAATACCTTTTATAAAGTTAATAGCTTTCAAACATCAAAAATTGTTTAGCAAAAATCTTATCAAAATTTGAAATATTTATTATATAACTATGATTTTATATTGTTTGAAAACTTTTATTTTCAAATTTATTACTCATTATTAAAGTTTCTCCTCTATTGTAAATAATAGAAATTTATACGTAAGCATATAATACGCACAGATACAGAATACACACACACACATATATAATATATATATGTGTTTGTGTGTGTGTGTATGTACTTATATCAAATACGAATTTCATTTTCTTAATAGATTGTCAGCCTTTGATGATAGATTTTTTAAAAGTTAATTTAAAATGTCAACCGTCTTAGAATGGAACAGTTCAGTTTTTAAATTTTTTTTATATAAATTTAATGAAATATTTTCAATAAAATTTTTGTGATTTTTTAAGAGAAAAGATGTTTTAATACTTTTGAACACAATGTCAAAGTTTTGTTCCTTTGGAAAGATTTCTTATTCTGTTTTTTAGAAGAGTTTCTCATATGTTATATTTAAACTCAATTGTACAATAGTAATACTTATTTTGTTTGTTTGCTTTTTTTATTTTTTTATTTACCTATGTATTTATCTATCCAATCATCGATTTAGTGGTTGTCGAAAAGTCATGACGTATTTTGACTATGGTTTTCAAATCTCATTTATTTACATAACGTACAAAGTTTAATTAATTATGTATTTACCGTTTTGTTCGATGACTTTTTACCATCCTTCGATGAGTTTCATAATTCTACATTCGTAGAAAGATTTGTCTTTATTAACGAAAAACTGGACAAGGTGATGTTTTATAACCTTATCGGAATGGACCGATTTACTACGTAAAGAGTTGTGCAAAGACTAAAATATTTATAAGTTTGACAGCGCAAAATTGTACGAGTTCGCTGGGTGCAGCAGCACATCTCACCCAAGCTTCAGTAGTTTTTGACGGGTGACTAAACTTGTGTATGGTCTCGCGTTGTTATGTTGGAACACAACTCCTTTGCAATTAACGAGTTTTGGGATCTTCTGGATGATGAATTTGTTCATACGCGCATTCAAATGAACTTCATTAGAAACCCAAATGTCTAACATGCTTATATATTCTAACTTTTTTAAATGGTCGTGAAGGATGAAATGATGAATATTTAATGTTTCCAAAATCTCACGTGTCGTGTAACGTGGGTTTGACTCGATCAATGCCTTTATTTTGTCATCATCAACTTCGATTAGCTTTCCTAAGCGAGGAGCGTCGTTAACATTAAAATCACCAGCACATAATTTCGCGAACCATCTTTGGCACTGATGTTCCTTTAGGGCATGATTACCGTAAACTTTACGCAACTTATCACAAGCTTACCGTACATTCTTCCCTTTACGGAAATAAAACAGCAAAATATAGCGAAAATTAACAATTTGATCTTTCATCTTGTTATAAAATCTATAAAACTCAACGAAATCGCTCAAACTTTTGATCTGAATGAAGGTAGAAGTGTCAGTTATTAAACGACATAACAATTATTGGAATGTAAATGACTCTGCTACTATAAAAAAAACAGTGTCATCTTTTGCAAAAATCCGACATACCTTTTCTGACAACCCAATATAGAAATTCAAATAAAACTCTATATTTTTTAATGAATGTTTGTTATCATGATACTTTTCTAAAATACTTCTGAATTTTTCAACAATTTTAGTTTTTATGCAGCTAAACGTAAATCTTTCTTGTCAACATTTATCTTAAAAGTGTTGAACAAAGTAATTACATTTACTTATTTTACTTCAACAATAAATCTAACTTGTATAGAGTTACGAGAAATAAAAAATAATTAAAGTATTTTGTAACAAAAGTTAAAAATCTTTAAGAATTATATATGTAATGAACTTATAGGGAATAATGTATTTAATAAACTGTTATTTTTTTGTTAAAAAAATTTAAATTAACTGCTATTGAGGTAAAAAAATTAATAATTATTAATATTTTTAGACTTATACATATTGTAAACACTCATAAAAATACTTCTAATCTGATTATAATTTAAATTTTAATGAATATTTATAAATTAAATAGAATTTGATACAGACAGAAAATAAGTCTTATTAATGACTGTATATATTGAAAATGAATTAATTACAAAAAATACAATTACTAAAGATAAAACGGTTGCAAACGTTTGTGTTACTTTGACTTCTTAATTAGAGCTGCAAGCGTCTTTTTTTGATTAAGATGTACGTATTGATAAATATAACATTTTTCTTTCCATTAATAGAATTATTTATTTTGTTAAAAGAGTGTCTATTTATACGAGATAATTCAAGAGAACACTGGCTGATCTTTAAGATAAGATTTCATGCTATATTATTCTTTTTATCCGTTTAATTAATTTGAGCACAATGTATTTAAAATGTAGATATGTTTTATTTAATTATGAACTGAATATCTTTTGTTTCAATTTTTTTATAAATTAAGAAACTCTTCAGTATTTTAAAATACATTTGTATTTTTTGTAATTTAATTCTATTTTTATTTATTCAATTTTAGAATTATTATTCATTTGTACTTAGAATTAAAGTGTAAATATAAATTTAATGTTTATTTTAAATATAAAAAGTAATGAATTTTAAAATAAATAAAACGTTTTCAAAATTAAATGTAATGAAAAATATTTTTCTTAAAAATCTTTTTTCATGTTATTTTTATTATGAGTATTTTATCATGATAATTTCTATTCAACATTATTTTATTTTAAAAGTTGCTTTGAAATAAATAATTTTATTACATATATACATATATATATATATATATATATATATATATATATATATATATATATATTAGGTAAATCGGAAAGAAATGTCGTTTTTTTGTGCCGTTTTGAAACCAATTTGTTCGTGTGGCTGCCGTCTAGTAAATATGTCAATATTGGTATTATTTCGAAGCTGTGTTCATATTGTTACTCTTTTCATTTCATTTTTTTTATTGTTACTGATAGTAAAAATATTAGGATCAGAGATCGCAGAGATGCAGTTGCGGTGTATTTTGTTATTTTTGTTTGATAAAGGATTAAAGTCCAAAGAAGTTACAAAAAATGTTAATGAAAATTATGTCGAAATCTTGAATATCCGTGAATGCCAACGCTGGTCAAACAATTTAAAAACGACGACAGAAATCTTAAGGATAAGCCAAGATTGGGAAGACCACAAAAATCGATGACGACATGTTAAAATCACTGATGGAATCAGATCCGCTCAAAATCATTAAAGAATTGTCGCAGGACATCGCCTATCTCTGGTCGACTATAAAAAGTAATTTAAAAAGGCTCGGCAAAAACAAAGACAGGGGGTTTGGGATACGCACGATCTATCGCCGTCGGCTTTAGATTAGCGAGTAACCATTTGCTCTTTGCTGCTGATCGGGTATGAAACCGATCCGTTTCTGAAAAGAATTGTTACTGGAGATAAAAAATGGATCCTTTGTAACAATTCACATAAAAAAAACAATGGTTTTCTCCAGGTCAAACACCGGTTTCAACACTTCAACCATCTCTGACTTTAAAAAAGGTTATTTTATGTATCTGGTGGGATATTTCGGGTGTGATTTATTATGAGTTATTAAAACCTGGTCAGTCTATCACAGCCGAGATCTACTGTGCGCAATTAGAAAGATTAAAGGCGGAATTACTAAAAAACGATCCGTTCTGGTGAATAATCAACGGCGCATTTTACAGCACGACAATGCGAGGCCCAGGAATTACCCAGGGAAAAAAATAAGGAACTGGATTCAGAGCTGCTACCCTCATCCATCTTACTCTTCCGATATTGCGCCTTCTGATTATTATTTATTCCGAAGTATGGAGCATTCGTTTCGAGATAAAAAAATTAATTCGAATAATGATGTTTGAAAACACTTGGATGCCTTTTTCAAGTTAAAGCAACTAGAATTTTATAAAAGAGGCATCAAAAAATTGCCTGAATTGTGGCAAAATATTATAAATAACCATGGAAATTATCTATTGGAATAAATATTCTGTATTTTTTTTTGTAAATATTTTTTTTCACATTGTAAAAAAACATTTCTTTCCGCTTTACCTAATATATATATATATATATATATATATATATATATATATATATATATATATATATATATATATATATATATGAAACGAGGGTTCTCGAGTACTTATCGAAAAAAATTATATGGTTTTCCAGTGATCGTTTCAGAAGTTTAAATGAAAATAAAATATAAATATTTAATTAAATAATTATTTCTTTATTTTATTTTTAAGCCTAATGGCATTGATGATTGAACACAATTTCACTCATATAACCTCCACGACTTCGTTTAACTTAGTGCATTCGTTTAGTCCAATTTTAGTCACTCTTTTACATATTTGTAGTCCAATTTCATGAATTATACATTCAATATTTATTATTAATGCTTCTGTTGTTTGTAGTTTATCAGTAGAAACCAATGATTTCACATAATATCATAAAAAATAATCCAATGAAGTTATATTATATGATTTTAGTGGTCAACTGATGAGTTCATTTCGTGAAATAATAAACTCATTAAATCTTTGTTTCAATAAATCTATTGAAGTTCTAACAATTTATAAGCGTTGTTTAAATGTTAAACATTTCATGATAATTTGCAAAACTATATTGAGTTCAAATGTTAAAATAAGCTAAAAAAAATTCAAACATGGCTGCCACCAGTTGTCAAAATTCTGACATTCTTATTAGAAAACTCTATGTTATTAAATACAATATCTGCGGCGATTATGAATTTTGTAATAATAAACAATTAGTGTCTTTTTTTTTCTTGTCAACAACGATTATTATACGAGAGTGTCCAGTTAATTTATTTACTGATTTTTATAAATATTATTTCATTAGGAAATATAAAATATTAAATTGTGCTGTGAGCCGGCAGACGTATTCCAACTGCTCTATCATAGACAATTCATGTACGTGAACAGTAGGAGACGATTGTCCAAATATCTATTATCATCATACATTAAAATAAAAATCAAAGAGAGTATTTAGTGACATCATTTTGAATAATTGATAATAATAATTAACTTTTACTAAATATATTCTACTAGATTTAAAAAGAATACTTTTTCTATAGCACTGAAAATGAATCATATTAAGTGTTAATCAGATGAATTAATTGTGAAAGTTTTGTAAATTTTATTACGATAATAATTTTATTATTTGGTTTCAAAAACTTTTTCCAACTAAATTAATAATAGATTAAATTTGTAATATATAATACATATTTTATATATATTTATATAGTGTTTTAATTTACGCTTTCTTCTTTTACAGGTGAGTTTCTAACTACATTTACAATATATAACTTTGGTAAGATTTTTTGAACTAATAAATAAACATACAGACACACATAAAACATCTACATATACACTTACCCACCCACACACATACACACACACACACACACACACACACACACATATATATATATATATATATATATATATATATATCAATAGATGTGTGTGTTTGCATGTTTATGTAATATACATAACATGTTATTTTATTTTTATAAACGTTTTACAAAAAATTATATTTCAAAAATTATTTTAGGTACAAATAATTAAAGTATTAAAAATGTTTTATTGAACTTAGCTTTGTACTACAAAAATACTGATTAAAATACTAATGAAAATATTATATATATTGCATAGAAATTTTGTCATTGTTTATATTTTGTAATAATCTGTTAGTCTGTTTAAAATTTATGACACTAATTTATTTACGAGATTAATCGAAGATTGTTCAGATAATTTATAAATTAAAATTTGTATATTTTTCCATATTTTTTGAAAATGTTGATTAAAGTTTGTCAAATAATATTATTTATTAATAAATTAATGGACTATGTTTTTTTTATTTAAAATATAATCATTATTAAACGTCAATAATTTTAAATTCATTTTACTGATCGAGTTATTTAATAAATTTATTAAGTAATATAAAATATGTCGAATTGAAAATTGAACTTTACATAAGAGGGTCGTTTGATAAGTATGGTAAATTTGTTTGTTTAATTTAGTTAATTAATTAATTTAATTAAATTTTTCAATTCGGTTTTTCTTACTTTTTTACTATACTTATCAATCGACCCTCGAATATATGTAAAATTTTTATTTTGTAAAAATATCTCATATTTGTGAATTTTAATTTATTATTTTATAGATTATTAATAATTGCTGTGTTTGTTCAGTAATTTGAAATATTTTGAAGGTCGTATATTTAATATTAGTCAAACATTGTTTTGGTAATGAATAATGTAAACGTGTATATCTATATATATATATATATATATATATATATATATATATATATATATATATATATATATATATAAATCTATGTACATATATATGTGAGTGTGTGTGTGTGGTAAAATAAATTTCACAAATGATTAGTTTCCAATGCTTAAGTTCCCATTTCCGGCGCTACTGATGTTGTTGAGATTAGGTTGAATAGATGGGGTATATCTAAGTTTTTGTTCTCACGTGTGAGCAGATTGCAAATTAGATACAACAAAAACATCGTTTACAGAACCCACTGTTATATTCGTTCATCTCATCCCCAAACGAGACAGAAAATACATTGGACGTGTATCTACCGCAAGTGATTCTTGTTTTTCTGAAAGTTAATTTATTCACTTTACGATTACAAATAACTGTTAGAATGAAACAAACGATGTGTCCAGAATGTGATTTCACATCTATCATCTTTGTCGAGAAATATTTAATGTTTCCGTATAAGAATTGTGTGGAAAACTTAACAATGTTATTTTTACGGTGAAATACTCTTTTGTTAGTTCATTACGATGGCTGGATGGATGGGACAACGTAGAATGGCGTACTTCGTTCGATGCCCGGAGAGAAATTTTAATAATGAACGCAACAAAACTTTAAATTATCATCACGGCCAGCATATTAAAGGGCTTGCCCCTCTATACGAGCTCACGAGCGAAAAGTGTGATAAAGGTGACGGCATTTTCAAAAGGAATGACTAAATTACCGGAACAATTCGTTTTTATGACAGCAATCATTGTTGTCGTCATGCGGGCCAAGTGTCTTTTTCACCATTTTTTTCACGGCCTTTAAAAAATATGATAATGTGGTGTGATATTTTCATTCAGTCATTCATATTTTACGCTATTTAATTTTAATATTACGGTTAGCAGTAAGGCGATATGTTTAAATAAAATAGAATAGTGAAATAAGCTTTAATTATAACATCTGCATGAACGTAACATAAAATTCAAACAAAAACGAGCATGATATTTCATTCCGGTTCGTTAATTACGGATGTATTCAGTAAACATTCACAACTTTCAGATTAATTACGCTATTTTAAAACAGTAAAAACTGAAGGTATAAAAAACAATGATAAATGACTATGATTGAGAAAGAACACCGTAATACTGTTTTATAGACTTTTAAAAATGCCGAGATAATAATTTTTATTACACGAAGTACTAATTCGTAGTAAAAAGATTTTCATGTTCTCAAAAAAAAAAATATTAACTTTACTATTAATAACGCTAGTCTTGTGAAAATAAATAAATATATATTCAAAATACACGAAAATATCCTCCTTTTATCAACAACTCATTTTTAAATATACTTGATTATATAAAGATGCAGAGAAAAACATTTCATTTGAAAAAGTGTACCGTGAAATTTATCCAACTTTATTATTTTTGGAAATTGTATGTACAATATTTTTATTAATTCTCTTCTGAAATATAAGTAAAGTACGTTTATATTTTTAAATTTGTTTCTTTAAATGGAAGCATTATATAAATTATTACTCTTATTTAATATAAAGAGTTTGACGAAATGTGTTTATTTAAAATTTAGAAAAAAAATTTGAATTTTTTTCAAAAACAAAATTATACTTTTATTTAGGGATTTTAAAGAATAAAATTTATTTTTGTTACACAAAAAAATGTCCTCATACCATATATTTCACTAAATATATTCTATTTTATTTTTTATTTTACTAATCTATTTTTATATAAATATAGAAATACCAGAACATTCCTCTTGTCAAATATATTTAAATTTCATTTGGGTATTTTTTCCATTTTATTGAATTAATATTTCTTATGCATTAAATAAAAAAATATTTTTAATATAACAAATTTTAATTAGATTTAGCGTAAGTTGAATTTTTGTTTATATTAGAAGTAATAT
>CP092090.1:41716067-41753567 GCA_029203775.1 Neoneuromus ignobilis
AAAATGATTGTATCTACTAACATGATAATGACCTCAAACGTACATAAAAAATAAAGCAATATCTACAATACAAAATTAACATATTGGAATGGCTAGAGCAGACTCTGGATCAGAATCTTATTGAGTATTTATGAGGTTATTTGAACTCAACAATTAACAGGTGTGCGATATAGAAATGAAAGAACTTTATTCGAAATCTAAAGAAACATGGAAAATATACAATTAGATTACCTAAGAATACTGATAGAAGTCATAATTTAGGTAAGAGGAATACATAATAAATATTAGTGACGAAGATTTTCTACCAAGATAAAAAATATTTTTAATAAAAGTGAATAAATATTTGTCATCGATATTTTTACATATTTTCAGGAAAAAATATTTTTCTTGAAACGATAAAATTTTAGCTTAATTTATTTTTTTTATTATAAGTTAAGAATAACAGAGACAATTAAATTATTATTTGTTTTCATTGTGTCATTTTTTTTGGTTTTGTAATAAATCTCTCAACTAATAATAGGATAAAAATAGGAATATGAATAGTTTTGTCCCTGATTTTACATATGTATATATATATATAGGGTTTTCCTATAAGAATGTTAGAGCTTTGACAGCTGGTGGCAGCCATGTTTGATTTTTTAAGCTCATTTTAATATTTCAACTCAGTATAGTTTGGAAAATTATCATGGAACGTTTAATACTTTAACAACGCTTAAAAATTGTAAAAAATTATAAAAATCAATGCTCTGCTCGTAAAATTATCGTACACTTCGTGAAATTTCACACTATCGTCCAAGTAACATGCAATTTTTCGAATTGATGAAAAAATTAAAACCAATTTTAATCTACATGATAGAGGACAGTGCCTTTAAAATTAAGAAATCCAAGATGTGAAGCCAATATTGCTTCTGTTAGTAAAATTTTAAAATGAAGCTGGAGATTACGTTTTAGTAAATGGAACCATGATTAATTATTTTTTTCCGAAAATGATTGAAAATGGTTTGCACGATATCTGATTTCAACAGAAAGGTGTTATGTGCCATTCATTTACGGAAATAATAGACTTATTGAAACAAAATTTTAATAAGTTCATTATTTCACGAAATGGACCCATCCACTGGCCATCAAGATCATGTGATATAACTCCATTGAATTATTTTCTGTGGAGTTATGTAAAATTATTGGTTTATGCTGATAAACCATAAACAACAGAACGAATAAATATAAACATTGAACGAATAATTTATGAAATTGGACCACAGTTATGTGAAAGAGTGACTAAAAATTTGACTAAACGAATGCACTATACCAAGAAAAGTTGTGGTGGTCATATAAGTGAAATTGTGTTCCATCATTAATGCCATAGAATATGCTTAAAAATAAAAAATAAAAATACTTGTTCTATTTCCATTTAAATTTTTGAAGCGCATATTGGAAAACCCTATATATGTGTGTATGTATGTGGTTGTATGTATTAAAATATAGTGAGAGAGAAAGGTAAGAGTGGATACATGTAATAATGTAAATGTATGCATATAAATGTGTAGGGATAGACTAAAATCTGTATATTAGAAAACATTTACTATAATAATATTTAGAAACGTAATCGAATATCTAGTGAAATAATGGTACGCTTAAAATAAACAAAAGTTATAATTATAGTTCATAAGTACAGTTTGCGTTGGTTATGGTTAAAGCGAACATTACGTAAATAAATCAGTACTATGCATTAAGCGGCTTAACTAGATTCAAAAATTGGTTCCCTCGTCATTAACGTATATTAGAAGTGGTTTACTAATGTTAAAACTTTCAAATTAGATTTAAGCTCATTAGTATTACATACAAGGCAGTGATCTGTGACATTAACATGAAACCAGGTTGTTTGTTCGAATTTACTCTAACTATGTTCTGATAATAAATTAGTTTTAGAATTAGCGTGAATGGATACATTAAAATAATCTAATACCATTTCCTAGTTACATATGTATTCATATGTCTTATATATATATTTGTATATTTTTTTAACGTAAAAAAATAATATTTTTTTAAAAATATACACACTTATGTACAAATAAAAAAGTTTACAATTATTATACCAAATTTATTATTTATATTGTAAAATATTTCTTTAAGTGAGATATTTTAAAAAGTTTTATTTATTTTAATTAAAATTAATTATGGTCTATGTAATTTGTTATGAAAATAAAATAAATCTTAATTTTCAATTACAATTGTAAAAAAGTTAATGAAACATAAAAGTATCAGATATAGTAAATAATTAATGAAGTAAATATATTATGAATTATAACTTTTAAATAATATTAGTTTAATTTTAATAAAAGAAATGTTTATGTATTTTGTATAAATACTTTTATATTACATTTTATTTCATTGGATATAAATGTAATTTGTTTTTTATTTTCATAAAAAATAAATTGAAAATTAAATTTTAAAAAAATATATATATATATATATATATATATATATATATAATTTTTATATAGTCCCTTTTTGTTTTATTTAAAAATTTTAAATTATCTTTAAATATATTAATTTTTTTTAACTTTAAATTTTTAATCTATCTTTAATCCTTATGTTACTAACCGGAATTTTCCACATTATTTACTACCTAGGTACACGTGTAAATCATTACAAAATATCATTATTACGGCCCTGAATTCGTATACCTGGCGGCGTCTATTGTTATTATCTATTGTTTATATTCCGATCATTTTATTTTATTCTCAGTTTCGCTACATTTTTCATGCAGCATCGCATAAACGGAGAAGAAATACTCGCAAGTCATGTGTACAATGCCAGAAAACTATTTGTGATGAACATTTTTCGATGTATTTAGTTTGAGTTTGTAAAAATTATCCATCACCTTCCGAAAAATTACATTTTTTGGCTTATTTTTTTTTGAAGATACAATAAAGTGCTATAATTAAAACGTAGTATTTACTTATTTTTCATTTATTTAATTTATTCCTGCCTTTTACAAAATACCTATGGGTACACGTGTACCCGGGTAGTAATTAGAGGGGTACATCAGTTAAATGTCATTTGAATTAATATTTTTTTAATGAAAAAATATAAATATCTAAATCTTCTTGAAATTTCCCAAATAATGGGGCTCTGACTGGGCAAAACGATCCTTCCCATAGAAATTTATTGATTTCAACGCAAAGGCGAAAATGGGTACATGTGTATCCGGGTAGTAACATAACGGTTAAAATTACTGTTATTTTTTTAATTTGTAAAAGTATTATTGATATAATTTGTTTTATAATTTTTATAAAAAAAGGTGATGAAAATTTGAAATCTCGAAATAGATTACATTTTAAGCTGTATAAAAATATAAATTTTAATTTTTTTAATGTTGCTTGCTAGTTATTTGTAAATGAGATATTACACATAAAATATTTCATTTAATTAAAAATCCAGTTGTTTAAAACATATAACATTATAATTGATTTATACAATAGAGAAAACAATATAGAATAATAATTCATTTCATTAAAATTTCAGTGAATATCATGCTTCTATAGGGTGACGCAAATGAGACTAAAAGATAATAAATGATAGTAAGCCAGTACACATGTACGTCTAAACACTTCAGTCTCATTTGTGGCGCTCTATTGTAATATATAGGATCATCCAAATGCGAAGCCTAGATTTGTGTTTTATTAAAAATGAACATGTGTATAGTTTATTTTGTTTCTTTTTAATGAAATACAAATCTAGGTGTCATATTTGGATGACTTTATATAACGAAAAATGGTAAACAATCAAACAATTTGACATACATATACCAATATTTATAAAAATATTTTTGATAAATATTGAATTCTTTAATTTAAGTTCATAATATATATATATATATATATATATATATATATATATGTGTGTGTGTGTGTGTGTGTGAATGTTATTCACGAAAAAAAATAATTTATTGTAAGAAAACTACAGAATAAAACAGCAATCCCCTTAAAAAACACTCTAAATTGTTTACTAATGAGTATACTCGTAACGTCATGAAATTTGACAGAGATGTTATTGACAGGTGTACTTATTAAAAAAAAATTACAACATAACATTCCACGTAGCGCGTAGTATAAATGAGAAAGCTCCGTTAGTTTTCAGAATGATGGTATATATATATATATATATATATATATATATATATATATATATTTATATAATGTATTAGTGTTAATGCATAGATTAATATTGTGTTTTTTTTACTCAAGAATATTTGAAAATTAAAGTAATTTTAAATATCTATGTGCAATTTTGTCATTTTAATATAAAAGAGTTTTAATCAACTATAGGTATTTTAAATATTTTTAAAAAATTATGCTGATTATACAGAAAAAAATATTAATAGCTTAAATGATTTCGCTTAATCCACGTATAAAACTCTATTTTACAAATATTATATTCTTTATAAATATATGCAATAAAACATTTTTCATATATTAATTTAAAAAAAGTACGTAAAAATATTTCAGTATGTGTTACATGTCAAATATATACAAATTATACAAAATTGCATGTTGTCACAGATCATTACACACGTTCTATATAAACGGTTAAATCGAAACAGCCAATGACACAGAACATAAAAAAGAAAACAAGAACTGTCCTGTTTAATACTTGACGAACTATCCGAGGGATATTCATTTTATGCCTTCGTTGTACCCGACGTCAAGCTCGTTCTACAGGAAAAGCGTTTTAACAAAAAAGAACTGTTGGATACGAAAGGTAGAAAACAGATAACTAGTCACGGACAGTAAAATAAATGATCCAGTTAAAAGAAATTGTTTGCCAACCAGAATCAGTTGTATGGAAAATAGAAACTTTACATACCTGAACAATTATTGTGTTTCTTGTTTGTATTTTGACATATTTCTCATAACAAATGTACATATTCACAAACAAGTGTATATATTCACACAAATAATATATATATATATATATATATATATATATATATATATATATATATCTGTATGTACGAGTATAAATATGAAAATGAAAAAATATTTCCTTTTGTTTACAGGATTTAGAGTTTTTCTTTTAAAGTGTATAAACATCACATTCTTAATAATTTATTTTTGTTTATTATATATATTCAACGTATAATTTATTATAAAAATATTTAGAATTATTTTTTTTTATTTATTTACAACAGACATATGTATATATTTATATAATAATTTTTTATACTTGTTTTATAATATCTAGGTATTGAAAAATTAATTCTTGACATTTTTCAAATTTGAGATATATGATTATCAAACTTAAGATATATGATTCAAATTGATTTTCTGATATACAGCATTTAAAATTTAGTTATACACACACACAGGTATATATATATATATATATATATATATATATATATGTAATTAATTGGTAAAATTAAGTGGCTATGTTTTTTTATTACATTGAATTAAATTATAAGAATTATAAGAATTTTTAAATTATAATTTTTAATAAAAAAATAATCATATTTTAAGTTATTTCATAATTTTTAATTTTTATTAACTACTTTTTAAGATTTATCTATAGCTAAAACTGATTTCATTTTTTCCTTTTTCCTCGATGATTTTTTTATTGTATTTGTATCTTTTTTGAACATTTATGCTTCTTAATAACTTGTATTATTGCATGTCGTATTTCTAAATCGAATTTAAATACGTCAGCTAAACACAAAACTCAAGTATATTGACTTTTTTTCAGAGTCAGTTCTTTGAAATCATGTCATATGATTTGTATTATTATCTTGTAGGAATTTTGATGTTTCTCACTTCAATAGTTATAAAAATTGCCAACAAAGGGTTCTCAATCTTCGTTTGATGTTTTATCTTAGCTACATATTTTTGTTTCATAAATAAATAAATTTATTTATCTCACGTAGCTAAGCTTTATCATATTTTAATGGTCTCTTGCAAGTACGTCATAGAAACGATACCCTTTTCGAATATAACTTTTAGTAAATCTTTAATGCATACATGTAAATATTTCATAAATAAATAAATTTCTTACACCTGACGCAGGTACATATCTCCATATCATAATGTTGACCTATTGAACATTTATCATAGGTGTGATGCTTTTTAAGGTAAAAGCTTTGAAAATTTTTCGATGGACTTACGGAGTTTCTGAGATATTAAAATTCTTAAATGTTTTACAAAAAGTTCAAAAATTCTAACTACATAATTATTACTATAAAACACGATTCAAATATCTTTTTGTTCTAAAAACAAGTTAATTTAATTATTATTTTATTTTAATATTAATTTTATTAGATCAGACAATTTGGATCAATAGATTTCATCTTAGTTGTTTTGATATGAACCATTCCGGTTTTTTCTTTGTTTGTTTTTTCACTGAACATCTATTTATATTAATTTTAGATATTTTCAGTCCAGCTAGTAGAAATATTGTACGTATTTAATATTTTATTAATATCATTAACAATTTTATATTGCAAGAATGTTGGTTGTGTAGGTTCTATCTATTTATTTCATGTTGCATTTTTTTGGCGTGTTTTGAATTTACTTTTCAATTATCACAAAATTTCAAATCATTCAATGTTTGTTTGAATAGCGTATCAAGAATAATTATTTTTTTTACAAGTTTACTTTATAAAGTGTCTTTAGATGATTTGATAAATGACAGTTTTATTTAATTTTTTTTATTTTAGCATTATTTTTAAAATGATTAATTTGAAAACAAGAAAGCAAAATATATGACATTTATCTTAT
Organism: Neoneuromus ignobilis; assembly: GCA_029203775.1. Lineage (NCBI taxonomy): Eukaryota > Metazoa > Arthropoda > Insecta > Megaloptera > Corydalidae > Neoneuromus > Neoneuromus ignobilis. The sequence continues at coordinate 41,722,841 of CP092090.1, forward strand.
TTAAAACATTTAATTATAATATAAGATGGCCCAAATAAAACTAAAAGATATTAAAATACAATAAATTATAATAAGCAAGTTAATGAATATCTAAACCCTTCAGCTTTATTTGGGATAATTTATATAGGATGTTTTTTAAGCGCAAAAGAACTTTAAATTGAATCCCTATCTAAAGTTCTATCTAACCAAAAAATCATTTTATATATATATATATATATATATATATATATATATATATATAAATGTGTGTGTGTATATATGTGAGTGTATGTATATAGAAAGGTATGATGATTATTTTAGGTTGAATAGAACTTTCGATAGAAATTCAATTACAAGTTCTACCATATTTAAAAAACCTCCTATATATGATATTTTAAATAATTTATAAATATTTGTTGAAGAAATCAAGATGTTAATTGTTTTTAAATTGAAATTAATATATAAACAAGTTTAAATATTAAGTTGAATTTTATCAATAATTGAAAAAATATTTAAATAATATTAATTTTACATAATTGTAAAATACATTAACTTTGTGCTGCTTCAAATTTATTTCTAGATTTTTTAATATAAAATTAATCTATTAATATAATATATATGTATATATATATTATATATATATATATATATATATATATATACATATATATATATATATAAAATTTAAATATATAAATTAATATTATAATTACGAACTGTTCCATTTCTCTATTTAAATTTGTGTAAATCTAGATACTCAACTTCACTCACTTCTATTATCACTCGACCTTTATAAGAGTCCTTATTTACCACCAAACACAACAATAGTTCTCTGATAAAAATAGATTACTAACAATTCATTAATCCTTGTAATCAATACCTTGTGACCAATGTAGTCACCTTTAATCTTAGCTCCGGTATCGTCCTTGTCGCTAAGGCCACACATTAATTTAGATATATAGCCACGAATCTAACGTCTCAAACTACGTCAAGAGAGAACTAATGGATTTTGTAATTAGTTTCGTCTTCTTTGTGTGGACGGGAGTTGAACCACTGCTATCGGAACACCATTAACGTTACCGTATAAGTCTCGCGGGGACGGGTGGGGATTAGCTGACTTGAGTTTTTCCCTTTGAAATAACGTCGTTTAGTATAGTGAAAGGAATTGTATGTTATGTTAGATATTTATACGACAAAGACACTAGAGAACAAATAAATGTCTTAAAGATTTAATACTTTGATGTTTATTACAAATAAACAATATTCAGCATAATTTTCATTACTTTTAAACCGGAAAATATCCTGCCTATATACATATACATATATATATATATATATATATATATATATATATATATATATATATTTATAAAATATATAAAGCGTATGAAAAATCTGAAATCCATAGTAAAAATGAGTTTTTTTTTATAGGTAATGAATGGTGGTATTAACATTAAAAGATAAAGTGGAGATATTTCTTCTTTGTAGTCGTCACTTATATACTCAGAAATAATAGACGAATTTAATAGCAAGTGTCTTGAAAATAATAAAAAAACATATTTTCTCTGTATGGTACTAGATATGACTTATACTCGTATATGAGTATAATTTATACATAACATATATATATATATATATATATATATATATATATATATATATATATATATATATATAAATATGTATAAATATGTATAAATATGTATAAATATGTATATATATATATGTATATATATATGTATATATATATATATGTATATATATATATATATATATGTGTGTGTGTGTGTGTGCGTGTGTGTATTAGATATATTAGTGTTTTTTTAAAAAAATATAGGGCTATCCAAATGTGACGCCTAGATTTGTGTTTTATTTGAAAGAAACAGAAGAAATTATACACATATTTTTGTATATATCACCCTATATACACATGTTTATTTTTAGTAAAAACACAATCTAGGCGTCCCATTTGGATGATGCTATATATTTGGTTGCCTTTTATTTAACTTTTATGACTGACTATAATTCGATAGACTATAACACAATATAGTACGTATAGATCATATTTTTTTAGTTCTAGTTAGTTTGAGAAGTTTTTATTTTCTTAGAAATATCAATTTGTGAGTTATAAACAACTTTTCTAGTTTTTATATCGATAAAGATGATACTTGAATTGTGTTCGATTATTTATTTTTTATCATGTAATTATTTAAGAAAGTTATGAGAGTATTGTAGTATCTAAATATTTTTAACAATATATGAACTAGATGTTTTATGCGATTATGGATAATATTGGAGAGCCCAAATGAGATTAAAGAGTTTAGATATACATTTACTTATTTACTAGCATTCACTATTCTATACTATTTTTTAGTCTTTAATTTCATTTGAAACACCTATATAATGAATAATCAATAAACTTAGGATTGTATTTATTATATGAATATTAAACATACATTGACGTTTATCTAAAAGAAAATATTTTAAAAATATAATATTTTGTATATATATATATATATATATATATATATATATATATATATATATATATATATATATATATATATATATATATATATATATATATATATATATATATATATATATATATATATATATATATATATATATTTGTATATATATATATATATATATATATATATATATATATATACTGTTAGTTCTCTTTTTATGTGGATATTTTTTATGCGGTTTTAAAGTTATGCGATGCATATTTCATGCAAATTCGGGGTTTACTCTTTGAATATACATACGCATTGCATGATTAATTATTACTTTAGCACATGAAATTTGTAGAGAAGGTTTTGATACCTTTGGCCAGGGATGATGTCACCGAATTGCTTATGGATAATGTCTTAAGTAACAATGATATCATTAGTATAACTTTATATATCGTCGAAAATCCAGAAAGCGATAGTGATGAGGAAGAAAACCTCTCTTCCTTCACTGCAAATATAATTCGAGAAGGTCTTCAACATTGAAATAATTTGGAAAATCATTTTCTTGTTAATGACATAAATTCTAAACGAGCCTTTAAATTCCAGCATGAGCTGAAGAACTGTATGTCTGGATATCGCAAATTGTATAAAAAATTAATAAAATCATCATCGGGAAGTTTAATTACTGATTACATTGTTAGATGGAAAAAAGGAACTTTGAACTAGAATGAAGTTAATTTTAATTTTGCTTGTGAAAAGCCATTGCCTTTACCGTACAAATCTGATGTGAAAACTTTCTCTTCTAGTGATGAAAATGATTTGGTACCAGTTTGCAAACGGTGCAAAACATTGTCAGATAGTGACAATAATTCTGATGAAAAAATGTAAAAAGGATTATTACTTTTCAATAAAATCAAATGAATAAAATTTGAAAACAAATTTATTTTAAGTTTCTGATCAATTTTCTTCGGATTTTCGAAGGATTTTTTTAGGTATTTCTATTTTCTTGACCTTCTATAAACTTTTTATGCGATTTTAGGTTAATTTTAACTCTTTTATTTGGTTTTATGCGACTTTAGGAAATTATGAAACGTATTCTTAATTCTTCAACATAAGTTAAGTCTTTTTTGTGCGATTTTTTTATATGAGATTTTCTGTGGGACGTATCTACCGCATAAAAAGAGACTCGACTGTAATATATGTAATAAATGAATAGGTCAAAATGAAATTTTGGTAGAGTCCTTCATTCAACAGTGGATTGAAAAGGAGTGATGATGATCATGATAATTAATATACATAAATAAACAAATTTGTACAATCAATGGTGTTTTTATTAATTTATTAATTTTAAATTTATATATATATATATATATATATATATATATAAAGAGAGAGAGAGAAACAGCAGATAGACAAAGAATAGAAACGTTACTAAATTCTATAAATTAAATTTCTGTTGTCCATTGTTGTTTTTTTTTTGCTACATAACGAATGCATTTCTATTTTTAACTTGTGTGCTGTGTGTGTGTGTGTGTGCCGTGTGTGTGTGTGCTGTGTGTGTGCTGTGTGTGTGTGCTGTGTGTGTGTGTGTGTGTGTGTGTGTGTGTGTGTGTGTGTGTGTGTGTGTGTGTGCTGTGTGTGTGTGTGCTGTGTGTGTGTGCTGTGTGTGTGTGCTGTGTGTGTGTGTGTGTGTGTGTGTGTGTGTGTGTGTGTGTGTGTGTGTGTGTGTGTGCTGTGTGTGTGTGTGTGCTGTGTGTGTGTGTGTGTGTGTGTGTGCTGTGTGTGCGTGTGCTGTGTGTGTGCTGTGTGTGTGTGCTGTGTGTGTGTGTGCTGTGTGTGTGTGTGTGTGTGTGCTGTGTGTGTGTAATTTTAAAATATGAATATATTTATATTAACCCAGCGATCGACGAAAACTTCATTCAATATTGTTATCGTTCACTATAACTTGCTTGGTGGGTTAATAAGAATTTTTTTTCGAAATTTACTTTTTAGATAGGTGTTCTTACTTCTACTAAAAATCCTTGCCTGCTTTGTTTCTCTGATTGGGAATCAAACGCAATCTCCCACACAACAAGCGAAGGTGCGAGACACTACACCATAGGTCGTTAATTTATATATATATATATATATATATATATATATATATATATATATATATTAATATATAAACGACCAGTAGTGTAGTGACTTGCATTACCGTCTGTCGTGCAGGAGAGTACGTTCGATCACAGGTCGAATAAATAGGGCAGGCGGGTCTCTTTAGTCTCTCTGAAGGCGACGTGCCTAAGGGAGTAAACTCTGAATGAAAAATTCTCACCAGCCCTCCTGATCAACATAGTGAGTTTGATCAAGTACCAGAGAATTTGACATTTAATGAAGCTTTTGCGTATTAGTGGACTGACATAAGCTGATATGATGATAATATATAGATATATACAGTACATATATATGTGTATACATATATATATATATATATATATATATATATATATATATATTAATTTTCAAAATTTTGAATATTTTTATATGTATTTGTGTTCATAAACATTTTTTTAAATCAAGTAATTTGTGTTTAAATTGTTATTGACCTTGAATAGTATTTTAAATATATTCAAACAAAATAGGTTTATTTGATTTAATTTAGCAGTTTACATTAGAAAGCAGTTCTTTATCATTCCGATTTTATATGTGTACCTCAGGTAAATAAAACTTCGCTAATTCTTCTTGGCAAGCTATTTATTTATTTCCACATACGCTTTGGGATTTTATCTCCATTCTTCTTCTGTTCTTCTTTAAAGTGTTAGTAATGATGATGCTACAGTAATAAAAGTAGGTTTAATTGAATTTTAGTCTGATAAGTAAAGAGTTAATTCGTTATCATTTGATTTAATATTTGGTTGTCCATTCTTGTAAGTAGGATAATTTAAAAAAATACTCATTTTGAATTTTTTCTGTATTAATTTACAATCAAGTATAATGTAGTTTATATAATAGAAAAATATAACCGCTTTTACTGATATTTTTTATATAACATATTGTTAATAATTGCTGTGGAAGTCCATAATTTTTTTTATTATAATAAATAATTAATATTATTTATTTTTGTTTTGTAATTTAATTTTGTTATCATACAAAATATATCCTTTAATTTCCATTGGAATATTATTGTTTTTTTTCAATTTCTTAACATGATCAATTATGATTTTTTTAAATGTTCACTCAAATTTTATCGAAACTAATGATATTTTTACTGTAATTCTAATTAAAATTTACTTTACGTAACACACATCACGTAATTTGTGTATATATTTAGTATATCGTTTATTTTTAAAGATTGTTGACTGTGAATCAAGTTATCAATATTTCTTAAGTTTTCACCCAATTTTTATTTTTTTACAATATTTTCGGTTTTTGTTACAATATAGCTGTTATTTAAATCTAATTGTTTTCTAATATTGTATAGAATATCCACTAAATAAATACAATATATTTAAATGGTATACAAAGGAAGACAACGAGAATCAACCTTAGTTAAATTGTATTTTCTAGTACAAGTATTATAGATACTTTGTAAATGTCTTGGTGGGTGAGGAGTACCTAATAAAACAAAAGATGATATTCTTGATTTTACAGTACCTGTTACGATCCTTAGGCCGGGAAACCATTATTTACACACAGTTCCAAAATAACAAATAAAAGATGATATATAATGGCAAACATATTATTTTCCAAAAGATATCACGTGCTATTATTTTATTTTCTTAGTTTTTAAAAATAAAATTTAATAAATCCTTTTTACTGTTTTAAAGTATATAATTTGTACTTTAATTTTAATGTAAAGTAATATCTTTTTATTATTTTAATTTATATTAGTAATGTAACTTTTTGTAGAATTATATTATATGATCAATTACTGTCATGTAACATATATATATGCCATAAGTTACATAGATTTCTAAAAGAAATTTATTTTTTCTATTAGAATTAAAATAATTATACTTTCTAATAGATGCAGATTTACTGACTTAAAATGTATATAATGGAACCTAAAAATGTATGTTTTATGTGACATAATATATATTAAAACTTGTTATATATTAAGTATAAAATATTTTTTCTGAAGTACAGAATAGACGATTATAACTGACGTAATATATTTAATATTTATTTTATTAAAAATATGTGAATGTAAGTTGGAGAAAAGTAAATAAATATAATTAATTAATTTATGTCTTTTTAATAATACACATATTTGTGTAGATATACATACATACATATATCTCGAACTTTTATTTTCTTTTATAAAAGATTCTGTGCAATTGTAGAAAGTTTAACAACATATATAATGAGAGCACGATTGCCTTTATAAAAGACATAAAAAAAATTAAATATTAACAAACAGTAATGGAAGAAAATGATTTTAATTGTTTATATATATATATATATATATATATATATATATATATATATATATATATATATATATATATATATATATATATATATTTAAGCATAGATAAGAAATATATACACATATTTGTTATTATAAACTTTGAATATATAGTCATCCAAATGTGACAACTAAATTTGTGTTATATTAAAAAGAAACTTTACACATGTTTCTTTATGAATCACCCTATACACATGTTTGTAACCTATGCGTCACATTTGGATGACTCTGTATAATATTGAAAATTTAAATTTTAACTTTTCTCGAATCTTTGTTTGTATATTGATTTTAAAATGAATATTTAAATTTAAAATAATATTTATTTTTTTGAAATTATTTATTTCAATTAATGAACAAGTCGAAATGTTCTTTAAATATCTAGAAATTAAATGAATAATTTCATTTAAAAGTAATATAACTGAGAGATAATAAAGTGAAGATAAAAATCAATTTTAGAACCATATAAATGCGTCATTCGTGCAATATTGAAATGAACTGCATCGTTAGAAAGTTTATACCTACTGTAACGTTACGCATATTACAATAATATGTGTTTGTTAACTACGACTACGGAAACTATTTCGACTGCACACGCATACACTGAAAAGAGACACTAATTTTAAGAGCTTTAGTGGTAGGAGAAACGTACCTTCGCAGAGGGACAAAACTTTAAGTAATTCTCAAATGGCGTAAATGAGAAATAATGTTTATTGTGCTCACAGGAGACTACTCTACCGGATTCCTAGCCAACTACTTACAGCGACAACTTCACGAAGTTGTTTGTACCGCTCGCACAAAACTTTAAAATCTAAGTCCTGAGTTGTTTTACTCATATATACATATAATTTTACATACGTATACAAAGTATGTAACGTACAATTACCTTTCCTCTGGGAAAAATAAAAAGTCTCGAGTCCATTTACGAGGATATGCGATTAACAGCGGACTGACGGACGAATAGACACATTATGAAAACGTTATTTGAAAATATGAAACTGGGGAGAAGTCTCGAGGGTGTAGTTTTATATATTTAAAGATCATTTGAGGCCACTCTACACTTCTTTCGATTTATGCGAAATTGTAATCAAAAATTTTATATTTTCATCATCTGCAATATTTAATTTCAATATGGCGAATGTTAGCATTGGGAATTTTGATCACAATTTATAACACTTTTATATTGATTTTATCGAACAAGTTAAATAAAATACACAAATTGTCATTAATAGAATATGCGTTCATATACTCATGATATGTAAACAAATATAAAGTAAATTAATAATAGAATTGGTATATTTATATTATTTAATACTTACATCTATATACATAGAGATTTATATATATATATATATATATATATATATATATATATATATATAGAGAGAGAGAGAGAGAGAGGTTTAATATATATATATATATATATATATATATATATATATATATATATATATATATATATATATATATATGTGTGTGTGTGTGTGTGTGTGTGTGTACAATAGTATCAATTTAAGTTGTTATATTTTTAAAAAGTTATTATTTTATAAAACTTTTTCATTTAGTATTTTTTATTTCATTTATTGTTTTCTTACTTGGTTTTGTTATTTTGTTAAAAAAGTATTAATCAAAGACTAATCTTATTTTAGTTTTATGTAAATAATTAATTATAACATATATTTCTGAACTGTAATGTTTTTTGTTTATTATAGTTCGTAGCCCAAATCATAAAATATATCTTATATTTTAAATTTCTTAATAGTTACTCCAAATAGTAATATTTAGTTCAATGAGATTCTTTTACAGTATAGACAACATAAAACGTTTTAAATTTCAGTTAGTTATTTAAAATGTATATTTAATATTTAATAAATAATGTAAGATATACCACAGAAAGAGATTTATATTTATCACTTATAATAATTTATTTATGATTAAATCTCATAGTATTTTACTAACTTTATTATAATTAAAAAATAAATTTTAAAAGTAACAAAACGTTTTTATTGGTTGTAATGCATGTAAATAATAATTATAGACAAATATAGAGTGATCTAAAGGAAATCGAAGAGTTAAGGCATATATTTACTTTCTTCCTATTATTTATTATTTTTTACTATACCTCAGTCTCATTCAGGCCATATATTGTATAAATATTAAGTTTACCAGAAAGTTCTGTCCGTTTTTGAAATATAAAAAAAATACATTTTCCATATATTTATTATTATTTACTAAACAATTTAATTTTTTCTTCGTTACTAATGACCTCTTCCTAGCGTGATGGTTTTGTGAATTCCATTTCTGTAGAATGACTCATCTTTGAAATTTGAGATGACATTATCGGACAGAACTTTTCGGTAGACCTAATATATATATATATATATATATATATATATATATATATATATATATATTATATGTGCCTATGCAATCTATTTCAAGTGTTCGAACTTTGATTGTACAGACAATGTTACTAGTGATGTCTTTTGAAATAGTGTTTTTTTTTATCAAAACTTCATTTATAACTATGTTCAGTTTGATTGAATTACAATGCATGTGTCATTAGCTGTGATGTTAAATGGCATATTATCTTTTTGACGCTTCTCAAAGAAACTTCATCGCATAAAATAGTTTACTAGTTGTATAAAAAGTTAAAAAACGTAAAAAAAATGTTGCAAAATGGTATATGTGACTGTCGTCCTTCAATTAATTTGAGGGAAGAAAAATGCTGAATTAATCGGATTTTATCTTTTGTAAGATTACTAGTAGGTATCATTTGTATTAGTAAATAATATAGAAGCATTAGTATCTAATTTTGACAAAAGATTTATAACGAAATAAAGTCTGTGTACTATTTTTTCAATATAAATTCTGTAAATATTTTCTATTCACAAAATTTAACTTTAATTTAAAAGGAAACCAATTAAACAGAATTTTGAATATTAAAATAGATTTTACTGATGTCTTTGCAGGTATTTCAAAAAAATAGTTCCTTTTATGATTATAATGATGTATAGTTTTTGGGATAATTGTATTTCTTAAGAAGAAATATAGTTTAAATAATTAATATTGAAAATTATAAATATCAAAACAAAAATTAATTTTTTAATTTTTTAATTTATAATATTATATATATATTTATATATATATATATATTTATATATATATATATATATATATATATATATATATATAACATAAATAATTTATCAAAATTAAAAAATGGACATTTAAAATTATTTTCAAGAAACTAAATAAAAACTGCTCATAAATTATTATTTTTTTAAATATGGATCATTGATATTTTTTGTTAATATCTTTGTATTAAACAGTTTTAAAACGAGATAAACAGTCTAAATACCCGATTTTTCATAAATATGTTATCTATCTAATAAAATATGATACTATTTTTAATCAAAATTTACTAATTCAGTAGTGTGTATTGACATTTTTTCAAACGAGCGTTAAAAGTGATTTCATCCTGCTTAGCAGTGAAATAATTAAAAAATGAAAAATCAAGTATGACTACTCCCTCCGTAAAATGTGCAATTAGGTAATAAAAAGATTTTTTTAATTGAGAATACTGCTAGATTGAGATGTAAACATCTTAAGTGCATAGCCCAAACATATATAGTTTGTTAAAAATCCAACAAAGTATTATGATTTCTTTTCAATAAAAATAAATAAAAACTGATTTTTTTTATGATTTTTTCCATTTTTAGTCCAATATTTTGAATAATTATACATACTTCATTTTTTTAAAAAAATTGCCCATTGTGGGGTTGTAATGCTGTGTATATATGTAATATAATTAAATACAAGCCTATTTTAAATAAAATAAGTTTCTAGTAGTTAAAAATTGCATTTGAATTTCTATTTATAGGCATTTGGTGAACCTAAAAATTAAATAAATAGAGGAGAAAAATATTTATTCGTTTTTAAAGTAAACCAAAAAATTTGATTTTTTGACTTATAAATAATATTTTAAATTATTTTTAATATATTTAGTGTAGTTAATATACCTTTAATATTTTTATAAAAAATATAAAATCATGTATTAGTCAACAGAGACAATTTTTGAAATTCGTTTCTAGAACTGCATCAACTATTGAATATTCGTTGTTAGTTTTGACCCTCACGACGTCACACAAAAGAACGAAGACTTCTTGTGGCGCCGAGGGCATTGATTTTTATATGTCTACGCCGTCGCGTTCACTTGTCTAACACGGGTGAATTCACAAGATTCTAAAAAGCTCTCAAATAAACAAACTGCGGTTTATTCGTCTCTTTTTAGTAATGATTTCGTATATGTGTCGCAAATCTTCTACTTCATTCTCGTTTAGGTTTGTTCTTGTCATTTCCTACGATGTCGCACTTCGTTGTAAAAAAATAAAAAGAAAGTCTTGCCTGTTAACGTAAAAAAAACACATTTTTGTTCGATCTCGAAATATTTTTCTTTTTGTAAATTTCAGATTATGACGAAGTATATGATAGAATGTATAGTTCACAAGAAATAAGCCTTTAAAAAAATAAGAAAAGATACAATAAAGCATATCCGTTTTTAAAACAAGCGCTTTTGTATATTTTTATACTCACAAATACATGAAATATTATGTATTTCTATATACATAATATATACATATATATATATATATATATATATATATATATATATATATATGTATGTATGTCTGTGTGTGTATGTATGTGTATATGTACCTTGGTATATATTTACATACCTAAAAAACATAAATAGAAAATTTCATTAATATTAGCACGATTATATAGTTTTATTTTTGTATAATATAGTGACGGAAATTTAATTAACGAATTCAATTAGATATCTCTATTTGTTTTGTAACTGTAGTGAATTTACTTTCATATAAACGGACATCATTTCAACACCATGATGTATTAAAAAAATGTTAAATTATTCAGATTTTATAATACGGCACTTTAATGCTGATAGCATATCCATCGAAATACTTTTCAACTTATTAGCAAATAAAATGAATAGTAAGTAAATTATTGAATATTTTTTCAATATTTTATGGAGTTTTAGTGATAAATTATTTTGTCTTATTAAATATTATATTTTCATATATTTTTGAGTTTTTCTTCGAATAGTTGTTATTTTTAAATTTATTTAAAATCGAATATAATTAAAATTAAAAATATTTCACCATATTTAAAAAGTGCTAGAGAAATTTTTTAAATATTTATTTTCGTCATTTTGGAATACTGTTAAAATGTAAGGTTAATGAAAATTATAGAGTTGAATAAGATTTTCAGATATTAGTAAATAAAGTGAAAAGTTATTAATTATTTAACACTTTTTCAATAACTTGTAAAGTTAGGGTGATAATTTATGTTATGTCCAATTAGATATTTTTTACATATTTACAATTTTTTTTAATCACTTAGTTTTTATTTTGAAACTCATTTAAATCAAATATTGATAATTCCAAAATATTTTACTAAAGAAATTGATTAAAAAATTTTTTCGGCAGTTTACAATGCAGTTAAAATGTAAGCTTAATTTAATTTATGAAATTGAATAAGATTAATATTTAACTCTTATTTTAGTATTAAAATATAGTTTTATTTAAATATTTAAAGTAGTAGAGCAATTTTTAATATTTATATATATATATATATATATATATATATATATATATACATACGTACAATAAAGCATATATATATATATATATATATATATATATATACACATAATATTATCACTTATATTTAGGTTCTATAAAACAGTTTTTTTATTATAAAAAGAGTTGTTAATTTTATTATAGAATTTTTGTACGTAACCATTAAAGTTTTCGTAATGGAAGGTTTATTATATTCGAGTTATTTTTTTGTAGAAACTACCATAATAAAATCATAAAGAGCTACTGAAAATGCTATCATGTAAACGTATATTTTTCTAAGTGTGTTTTTTATATTATTTGGTTTATGTAGTTGGTGTATATTAGTATAGGTTAAATTCAAAATGAAAAAAGTTATGTGTATTTAGTTTTAGTTTTTAATTGTGTTAAATATTTTATAACTTTTAAACAATTAATATAAACGTTTGTATCATAAATTAAATTATTGATCTAATATTTTTTTTCATAAAAAAAATCATTTTACTTTATATTATAATTTTACTTGTTATTATTTGCAATTAACAACGGATTATCATCCAATAAAAAAATTAATGTATTTTTTTAATTGATTAAAAGACAAGGATTTTATTATATTCATAATATTGTTAATCTATCATTAACTATAACAAAATATTTCAGTTCATATTTTTTTCATCCAATTGTAATACAAATTTATTTGAAAAGTTTTCCTTTATTTTTTATGAAAGTTTTATATTCATTTAATAATAAACATATAATAACAGTTATATTTTCAATAGATTTTTTTTCAAGAAGAATAAAATGAATACGTTTTGGATAAAACCCAAAATTAAATAATATTTTTATAAAAAATGTGAGCTGTACCTAAAATTAAAAATATGTCGAGCGGATAAAGTTTCTTACAGAGAATTTCGTGCAGTACTTTCTCAAAGTTTTATAACTTTGAAAAGAATTTTTTTTGTAAAGTTATTATTTCTTGTAAATATATGAGTTTTATTAAAATTTGTTTGGTGTTTTGGAAGATCGTTCAAAAAATCACTACTCGAATATTATGTAAAGTCATTTCAGAAGTAGTCTATTAAGTTATTAAATTTAAATACAGTACAAAAGAAAAATTATATTAAAATTATGAACATTTACGAACTTATAAGTTCATAACACTGAAAAATATGTATCAAATTAAATTATCAATTTAATTTCAAATTTATAAAAAAAATCAATTTAATAAAAAATAATTTACAAAAATTCAATGCTATAAAATTGTAATAGAACATTGACAAAAAATTGAAGAAATATATAAAATAATGTTAATATATTTAATAAATTTATTTTAAAATATACTAAAATAATCATTAGTATCCAGTAATGATAATAAAAAAAATACAATATTTACAAAATATTTTTTAAATTAAAACAATGAAGATAATTAAAAAATGATTACAAATATTTAGTTTTAAAAATTATTTTTTTGGTAACTGTATTTATAGAAAAATAATTTAATTTAAATCATAAATAGAAAAGATTCTATGAAAAATAATTATTTGTGCAGAAAATAATTTTTAAAATGATAAAAAATTTATTTAGTAATTGTTTTAACTTATACCATTTTTTTCTAAAAAAAAGTAAAATAACTTGTTTGTATTTTATTTAAGTAAATTTAAATATCCATCTTGATATAAAATGAAAATATTTTATAATAGACGCGGATACTACTAATTTAATAATGTTGATATTAAAATATTTCTCTCTGTAAAATGTATTTCAAAACCACTTAAAGTTTTAAGAGCAATTGTATTTTATGTGAGCTCAGTTAAGAAATTTTAAACTTTACTCCATTACACATTTTGAATGCGCTAACTCTATAGAAAGTTGAATGAAGTTTCAATAGATTCAGTATTAGATAGAACTACCGTTTACTTGCATTTCTATAACAAACTAGGTGTTTGAATGTTCCGGATATATATACGAGTATATTTATGATATCGTGTATGTATATGTGTGTGTATATACATACATATCCCTTTTCCAAACATATTATACATATATATATATATATATATATATATATATATATATTATATACACAGTTAACCCTTCTATAACACGGTTTATTCGTTCCATGTTATATCGAAACCATGCTAAGCGAAACTTAGAAGTAATACAGATCAAGGGAATGCGTTTCGTGTTTTTAGAGTGCCGTGTTATATCGACACCGTATTTTGAGGGAAATTTAGAAATAATGCAAATCTGAGAAATACGTTCCGAGTTGTATTGAATTCGTGTTATAAGATGTAGTCATACAAGAGCAAATATATCGTTCTATAACATAAATTTACATACATAAATTTATTCCAAATTCTAATTATTTTAAAATCTAAGACTTAATACATTTAAATTAAAATAAATAAAAAAATAAAATAAACAAAAATTCAACATTTCATGAAAACTAAACCCTAACCTGTTTATTAGATATGTAGTAGTGACGGGGGAATTCCCTGTTTATTTCAACCAAAACAGTCTGATGAAATAATTCGGGCTATATGAGGGTTGTTCAAGGTTATTAAATTGTGCTATATGGAAACCGTGTTATAAGGGGGCTGTTGCAACTTTTGCACCATATTATATGGAAACCGTGTTTTCGGAATACAGTATTATAAGAGGGTTGACTGTATATAGGCGACCTATTTGAGAGAATATCTTGAGTAAAAAAATCTCATTAATTCGAGTAGTTAACAGGGTTAGTATGATATAACAAAGTGTCAATGAATGATTACATCCAAGGAGTATTTTCTCTCTTTCTCTTCTCTTTCGTTCTCTTTCTCTCTCTCTCTCTCTCTATATATATATATATATATATATATATACAACTATCAGCCTCTTTTTGTCCACTGGTGGATGAAGGCCTCTCCTAAAATTTTCCACTTCAATCGATCCAATGCCTTTTTTGTAATCTATTCCGACGAATTTTATTATATATATCTCTCTCTCATCTAACTATCGATTTGTTCAGAAACTTTTTATATATCTAGATTCAAAATTAGTAATTTCTTTTGTCTTTTGGTGATCTTGTCTTTTTGCCATATGATTGTCCAATTTCCATTTTAAATTTCTCACATTTGCCTTAACATCCGTAACTTTTGTTCTCTTTTTGATTAATTTAGTTTTCTTTCTATATTTTTGTGTTATTCCCATCTCTGTATTATCTAGAGATGCTGAATTATTCTGGCATTCAAAATTGCATGCACGAATATATATGTTGTTTCAAATAAAATTCCGAATATGAAATGAAAGTATCTTATTTTTAAAAATCATCAAAGATATTTGTTAAAAATAATATGTTAGTTTTATTTTTTTTTAATGTTTTTCTAAGTTAAAAATTACATTTTGAAAAATATTCTTACTTCTAAAATTAATAAAACATTTGAAATTTTTTTGTATATTTTGTGATTCTTTTATATTTGAAAAATTATTTCAGACTTTAGAACAAATATTTTTTTTTTTGGAAATAGATGAATATGGTTGATCTAAAAATGTTTCACATCTAAGTTCTGTTAACTTTTGTATCTGAAGCAGTGAAATTTTACGTTGTCTTAAAGAAAATTTTCTTTTGTTTGTTACTACACTTTGCACTTTTGCTAATATCATTCTAATTTTATTGTTATAATATTTTTTACATGTTTATGTTATCAGCTTAAATTAGTATTTTAACACTCGATATATTAACTGGTTAAAATGACAAATTTCAAAATTGCACCAAGGAAAATAAAAAATAAAGTAAGGGAGCTACTGTAACTACTATTTATTATATCATGTCATTTCAATATTTAAGTGAAACATATAATTTCTTATTACTAAAAGTTCTTTTTTTATTATTGCTTGTACTAATTGATTAAAAATTATATTTTTTTTTGTTTAAATACCAACCGGTCAAAATAATCGGTTGGTATATATAGGTTTATATAAATTATTGATATATCTAGTGTTAAATCTACTGTTTTGTACAAAACTGTTAGATATTTCATTAAGTTTGTCTTAAAAGTTAATGTTACTAATCTGAATTTCTCAAATCAATTTCGACAATACAAATGTCTTACTCGACCAAAATTCATTATTAATTTTGAAGTGAAAAAATTAATAAACTTGTTGAAATTGTGGTTTATTTTACTTTCTTCACATTATTAAATTATTATTCTATAAATTATTAAATTATTATTTTTCAAATTTTTTCAAGAAGAATTCTCTCGATAATAAAAATCATCATTTTTATATTTACTTATTAAACTCAAAATAATTACTATGAATATTTCGTATAATTTTATGTATGTAATTTTATACTGTAGTAATATTTTCATAATAATGTACGGTTATCCAGATGTAACGTCTAGATTTGTATTTTATTAAAAACAAACAATACACATGTTTCCCTACACACCATTCTGTACACATGTTTGGTTTTAATAAAAAAAATATAAGCATCACATTGATATGACTCTCTATAATGACTTACATTAAACAATGTATTTAATATTGAACATTTATTAAATATTAGTATATTTCTATTATTAATATTTTTTTACAATAATTAATTTTAATGTTGTTTCAGATACTATTACGTGAAATTCAAAAGGTAAGGGTATATTTTAATATATATATATATATAAATAGTGTTTAATTTTTATGATATAAAATATTTAACAATGATATTTAAAGTAATATAAAGTTAACGTAATAATAAGAAAAATTAGGTATGACACTCCATAATAATAGAAAAAAGATTATTCATTTTCGAATACTATTCAATTAATACTATTAAATATTAATACTATTCAATTTTTTAATTGAAAAATCTACATTCGATTAAGAAAACGCAAAAAAAGAAAGATTTCAAAAAAGGAATATTTATTTCGATTTATTTATACACATATTAAATTCAATAAGTAAGTAATAGTAAAGTGATGAAAAAATTTGATTATATTTTTTTAAAAAAGAAGAAATTTTCTTAAGTCAATTTGTTGAAATAAATCATTTGTTGAGTATATAATATAAAATGGAATTAGGGAGCATTTATAATTATATAAAACAAACTAACGGAAGTTTACTTGGGTTATGGAGCAACGATTAATAATTGTGTAGGTTAGTTTTTGATTTTAATGAAAAATTTCATTACAAAGTTATAGACAATGTTTAACGAATATCTTTGTATTATTTTTCTTATATATAAATATGATTTTCTTATGTAATAAAGTATGCTAAGAAGAGATTGAAAACAGAAATTAACAAAATATTCAAGAATGTTTTTATTTTAAAAAAGACTTTGCTATTGTACATGTAGAAAAAAAATATAATAATATATATAAATAATAAATATTAATATTCAGTTAATTTAGAAAAAACTTATATTAATCAAACATTGGAAAATGTTTGAATTTGTTATTCAATTAAAAAGTATCAGCTTAAGAAAGAAAATATTCTTTAAACATACGAATAATTTATTATGTATATATAAATATATATATATATATATATACACGCGGTTCGTTTGATAAGTATGGTAAATTTATTTATTGTTTAATTTATTAAAAATTTTTTTTTATTATTTTACCAACTTATCAAACGACCCTCGTATAATATATATATATATGAATTTATATATATATATATTCTTATATATATATATATATATTAGGTTGTCAAACGACTCCCTTCGTAAATTTGTATATATGAATTTATATATGTACAAAAAAATATAAGGGAGATATATATATATAATATATATATATATATATATATATATATATATATATATATATATATATATATATATATATATATATATATATATATATATATATATATATATATATATATATATATATATATATATATATATATATGTATATATATATGCACTTTTATTAATATATCTAAGTGGAAGTTATTTATAAAAAAAGTCTATTTAAAATGTATTATAATAAGCACCGTAACCATAATTAAAATAATGTTTTACTGAAAAAATAAGATTTCATTATGGCTTCATATTAAATTCGAAGAATTTAAGTATCAGTGATATATATTTATTACTCGTATATTTGATACGAGTAATATAATAGCGTATTTTTAATATATCTCTGTGATTTCATTTTGATTTTTTTTACATTTTATTCAAATTACTATCAAAAAAAATTTTAATTTAATATTATTATTGTCAATTCATTTGTATTATATTTACAAAGAATATGAAAAGAAAATTAAAGTAAAATCATATTATTTTTTGAAAAAAAAATATTGGTCATTTTTATTTTATTATAAATTTTATTTGATAATATATTAATATAGACGATGAAAATAGGAATAAATATCTTTTTTAGAATACTGTGTCATTATATATATATATATATATATATATATATATATATATATATATATATATATATACATTAAAGTATGATTCTATTTTCTTAAATTTTTTAAAAAATGTTAAACTATATTTCGATGTAATTTTATTAATATTTTTAATTTTTTCTATTAAAATTAATAAAAGAATTTAAAAAGCCAAATAATTAAAAAAATAATCAAATTAAGGATTTATATACAATAATTATGAATACAAAACGTTAATAAATTATATTTAAAATATATTTATATTATATATATTTAATAAATATCGATAAATATTATATTATATATAAATTATTTTTAATGTAAGCTGTTTAAAATTGGATTTAGAAATTTACAAACTATTCAAAAATATTTTATTTTATTTTACCTTATTAAAACTGTATATACGAGGTCGTTTGATATATAATAATAAATATAAATAATAAATATTAATATTCAGTTAATTTTTAATTAAACTTATATTAATCAAACACAAAGTTTCAGCCATTTCTATTTCTTTGTTTTGACAATTATTCAATCAAGGAAAAGTGGTTGTCAAAGAAACGAAAAAGAATTTTCGCGTGTTGATTAAACACTACTTCATTAAATGCAAAATAGGAGACTAAACAGAATGATAAACATTATATATACCTTCGATTAGTGCGGTTTATAAGTATGGTTTCAAAATTATTGATTGTTTATGAGCAAAGAGACGATGAAATTTGGAGTTTGTTTTATTACCACTCCAGATATCATTGATCAAACCATCATATATATGGTGATGGATGACAGAAGATGAATATATGAGATTATATATACATATATATTGTGAACGGGTACATAATATTTTGCACCAACATTTGGACATGAAAAAACTTCCGCCAGGTGGGTGCCGCGATTGTCACGACGATCAAAAACGAAAGTGTTGCAAAACGGTTTGCAGCTGTTTAGCGAAATCATAACTTTAATATCGTTTATCATGTAGATGAAACATATATACATATACATCCTGAGACCATATAGCATATATAATGGGTTATCAAGGGGGAATCTATATATATAGGCGAAGATAATACCTTCGGCCGGGAAGGTTATGGCGACATATATTATATATAATATTTATATACTATTTGGAAAACTTTTATTAATATATTAAGTGCATATTATTCATTGTTATTGGAAAAGTTCTATTTAAAATGTATTATATTAGCACCGTAACCATAATTAAAATAATGTTTTATCACGACAACGCACCAGATCACACCTCAGCAGTTGTTAAATTCAAAACTAATTTAAATAGGGTTCCAAATCGTATTTATTATTCGTATATTTGATCGGACTATTATAATATGAAGAAATTTTTAAAATATCTTTATTCGAACGATTTGATTTGACTTTTTACAGACCTGGACAAATCTTATTATCGGAAGGGATCAAAATTTTAATTTAAGCGTTGGATGAAGTGTCAATTCATTTGTATTATATTTACAAAGAATATGAAAAATAAAACGATTTATTCAAAAAAATGAAGCATTTTATTTTTACACGGACTTAAAAACAATATAATACATTTTTATTTTATTTTCCTTTTTTATTTGATAATATATTCTCTCTCTCGATGAAAATAGGAATAAATATCTGTTGTCTTTTACTGTCTCATTCTATATATATATATATATATATATATATATATATATATATATATATATATATATATATATATATAATTTAAGTATGATTCTATTTTTTAAAATTGATTAGCAATTAAGCTCATTTGTAATTTTTATAATATTTTTAATTTTTTTCTAGAAAATTACAAACTATTAAAATTATTGTAATTAAAATATAATAAAGGACATATAAATAATTATAAATTAAGAAATTATATGTAAAAATATATTAAGCATTTAATAAATATCGATAAAATTATAGCGAAATTCTATATTGTAAGCTTTGAGAAAATGGATTCGTTATTTACAGCTTGTATATACAATATATATATATATATATATATATATATATATATATATATATATATTTATATATAACCTAAATTTAAACTGTTTAATGGTATTAAAAGATGTACTTTTATCTAATTTTACTTACAACAATGGAGTTTAAGAAAGAGTCAGTTGTTTCTTAACGAAAATACTTTAATAATAAATCCATTCTTATTGTTTTCTAAATATGATGTTTATGTGAGAGAAAATCAGATAATTGTGTACATTTTGTAACCGTAAAAAGGAAAAATAAGGAAATTGAAGATTTGAAACATTTACCTACGGGTGGGCTTTATTTGTTTTGTTGTGACACAAAAACAAACACAAAACAGTCGGAGCGTTACGGAATGTTTAATTAACTCGTTTAATTACTTTCATTATTTGGATTCAATCAAGAGTAAACTCGATATAGTTTTTCTGAATTGTTTAATTTGAATTAAAAGTGTTTTTTGGGAAAATGAGAAAACAAGCTTCGATTTATCGCTGCCATGTTCTCTGAGATATATTTTTATTATTTACTGAATGAAAAAAAATAATGAATTTAGCTCTTATCGAATTGTTTTTATTTTGTACATACCTTTTACATAAATATAAAAAGATGTTTAAATTGTTATCTATAGGTCATCAAATATTATCCTATCGTATGTTTGATTAAATTAAAATCATTTTTTTATTTATTATTTATATAATTTGAAAGCTTTCGTAGTAATTTTTTGTCTTTTTCTTGGATTAGTACTGAATACAAATTAAATATTGAAATAATAAATATAATCAATAATATAAATGTAAATTTAAATTCAAGTTCTGTTATATATATACGAGGTCAGACAATTAAGTAATGCGACAAAATTCAAAAATCGAGTATATTTAAAAATTAAGGTACATCGCTGCGATCCCCTTCAAAGTAGTCCCCTCCCGCATCTATACACTTATTCCAGCGAGTTTTCCAGCTTTCGTAACAATTCTGGAACACTTCTTGTGGGACCTCTCCGAGTACCCTCGTCACAGATTCTTGGATATCTTCAACGGAGTCAAAATGTCGACCTTTGACGAATTTTTTTTTATGGGGGAATAGGAAAAAGTCGCAGGGTGACATGTCCGGTGAATAGGGCGGTAATGGTAACGTTGCGTGAATTTTCTAACACCAAAAACTGAGAGACTAGAGACAGGGTTTTAATAATGCTGACAGGTAGCATTGTCGTTATGCAGAACCGAAGTCTTCGCGATCTCTGGACGCACTCTGAGCACCCTTTTTCGTATTTTTTCGAGCACATTGCGGTAGAATAGTTGATTTACGGTTTGTCCAGGTGGTAACTTATGAAATTTTTCGAAGAAGCAAATCAACATGGTTTTCACTTTAGACTTGCTCATTCTCGTCTTTGACGCTCTCACATGATTTATAAATATACCGATATACCTATATACTCAGGGCATCACTACCATACACTTTAAGCACTTTTTCATAAGTTTCTGTCGCGGTTTCGCCGAGTTTTGCACAAAATTTTATCGCGCACCGTTGCATTTTCGTGACATGCACTACTCGCGCGTTGTTACAAAACACTAAACAGCTGGCGAAGAAATGATCGTACGAGGGTGGTCAAGCGTATTTTTAATATATCTCAATCGAGAGAGTAGGGATCTGCTATTACGGTGGCGGAGTTACAGATTCGCAGTGTTACCACAGGCCGAGAAAAAAAATCGGTCGCATTACTTAATTGTCTGACCTCGTATATATATATATATATATATATATATATATATATATATATAAAGAGGATGGAGAGAAACAAGGAATAGAGAGATAATAAAAATGTTATTGAATACTCATTTTATTATTTGTGTATATTAGTTCGTGAATTTTCTAACACTGTTTTTCTAGAGACAGGGTTTTAATAATGCTTTCTTGTTAATTTACTGTAATAATTTTATACTATTTCAATATTACCTGTTTTAATGTACAGGTATTTTAATTATTGTTTATAAATTTTTGACCAATGTTTTTTTTTTCTTCAGTTGATATTATCCATGATATATATATATATATATATATATATATATATATATATATATATATGTCATAATAAGGTGTGTTATTGTTGCTTTCAACTATTTGAATTTCATAATGTAGTAGTATTTATTATTTTTATCACGGATATTCCATCTAAATGCCAAACTACAATTTGTATTTTTTCACAACTTGTTAAGCTAACTACTCGTATATTGTAGTATTTTCACAATAGAAACAGTTAATAGAATCTACATTGTACTTAATATGAACTAAGTAATATTATTAGATGTATATACAATATAAATGACCATCTTCTTTTCAGTTTTAATGGAAATATTGTAATAAAGAATAATGAGTATTAGTTATTTTCTTTATATATATATATATATATATATATATATATATATATATATATATATACACACATATATAATATAATCATCAATTTTGTTCATCAATTGTTGGGTGAAGACCTATTGCAAACCATTCCTTTTTAATATATCCAATGCCATTTTTCTCCACATCACTTCTATGAATTTGTTTAAATCTGTGATTTATCTTCTTATAAGTCTCTTTTTGATTCTTTTTCTATTTTTGGGTTCTCAATCAATAATTTCTCTTATTTATTGATAGTTTACTCCTGTTGTTATCTTACTGGTCTATTATCATTTTAAACTTCTCACTTTTCGTATAACATTAATAATTTTTATTTTCTTTTTATTCCATTCGTTCTTATTCCGGTTTTTACACGTTATTCCTAAAATGCAACTTTTAATATTTTTTTCTAATATGTATAATATATATATATGTATATATATATATATATATATATATATATATATACATACATATACATACATACATGTATATATCATATATATATATATATACATATATATATATATATATATATATATATATATATATATATATATATATATATATATAATGAATATATTGTATTAGCATAAATTCACAGTATTATATTACATAATTTATATTGTTGAAATATTATCTGTGAATAATATATTTATAATAATAATATATATAGTTTTGACATATGTAAATGATTAATTGAGATATGAATTATTTTTAGCGTTTTGACACTGACGTATTTAGTTAAAACAATGGTGTTAGGTGTTAACTAATATAGAATTTACGTTTAACATTACTGTTATCGATATTCATTTCCTTTATTAAATGTATTATATTACATTGAATTCTAAAGAACGTTTGAGCATACATTGATAAAATTAAAGTTTATACATTTATAGTCTACATCTAGAACGAACATTTTTGGAAATGATAAATTTCAACATATACATATATATAAAATATGTATCCGTTATTATAATATACGATATATATATATATATATATATATATATATATATATATATATATATATATATATATATGTATGTATATAATATCTTCAAATAAGTATAAAAATTTTGAGTAAAAATATAAAAAACAAAGAGTATTTCTTTGTAAATCGTTCTATTAAAATAATTTTATAAATATTTAGTATGTATTTAAAGAAGTGAATAGTAAGTGATCGTATTTCTTTTTCTGTATTTGTCATTTTAATTAAAATATGTTTTTATTTTTATTATAGAATTTTTACTCTACATATGTATATATATATATATATATATATATATATATATATATATATATATATATATATGTATATATATATACGTATATATATATATATATATATATATATGTATATGTATATATATATATATATATATATATATATATGAATGTATGTATGTATGTGTGTATATATACATATATATGTGTATGTTTATTTAATTATGTGGCGTAGTGACGAAAAAGAGGTTAATATCAAACAACATATTTTTTTTTTGCTTAAATAAAGAACTGTGTTACATAATAAAATGTTAAATTTTAAAAATATATTTTAATAATTTTGTCTAATACTTAGAGTTCTTTAAAAATATATGTTTTTTAAATAATCTTATAAAATTTTTAATTGTTAAAATATTTTATGAATATATTGCAAATATATTATTACTGCATTTCTGTCTTCTATTGAATGAACCGCTTTCCCAAAATATCTCATTTCTAGCGATTCATGACATCTTTTTCATTCATTCTACACCGATACATTTTCATATGTCTGTGTTCCACAAGTGACTTTTAGACTTTTTATATTTCTAGATTCCCAGTCAATTATTTCTTGCTATATGATAGGCCTATTTTCATTTGAAAATGTTTACTTTTGTTGCGTCCGTATCTTTTTTTGGAATTATTTTTTTTTATCTTAACGATGCATATTTTCATACTTCCTTGTGTTGCCTGTAGTCATTAAATTATTCTGGTATTTAAAATCCAAGTGTCACCACTATATACAATTAGTAACAAGTATGATACAATGATAAAAAATTAAAATAGAGGGAAATTCGACTTCATGATGTAAACATTTTTACACATTGTATGATTTAAATTTTTTTCTTGTGTTTATTTCATCATCATCATATATATATATATATTGTATTTATATTTATGATTACGTTCTAATAGACAAATATGTATACATACATCAATGTTGAGTGTTATTTAAAAATACCAATCAATTAATTATATTAACAATTTCATGTTTTGTTTTTAACGCCTAAAGTGTTATATAATACAAATAACATGAATACTGGATATTGATTTGTTTAAAAAAAATCTTTTATTTGTTTTAATATATTACAATACTAATTTTTCTTTTAATAATTTTAAGGTGATATTGTTTCATTATAAATAATAATTATTGATAATTGTAAATAGACGTTGATTCTTAGTAACTTACGTTGATGCTTAGTAACTAAAAATTGTATCTTAATTTTGTAATCTAGGTTATAAATTATTTTATATTTTTGAATGAAATAAATATTTGTTTCTCTATTTACTTGATATATATATATATATATATATATATATATATATATATATATATATATATATATATATTTATAAAGAGGTAATATGTATTAAATTTTGTATAAATAATTGTAATTTAAAATGTATAACTTGTATTGAAGATAATTTTAAATGTAATTACATCTAATGTTCTTAATATGTTTAATTAACATTTAAGTTAGTAGTCAAATATTTATAAATATACATACACTCATTTATGCGTGCTATATGGTTATATATGTCTAAACGTATGTATATATATACATATAATATTTATTACAGTTGACGGGTTGGAAATAAAATGTTTTTCTTTGATGATTATAAATGGGCTTCCAAAAATACAAAAGCGATTTAGTTACATGCATGGTTTCCCCGTCACTAACTTGTCCCTTTTAATCATGTGATTTTTGGAAACTTAGTTGCGTTGATTTTTCCGTGAAAAAGAGATAGTCAATTTTACACTTGACATAATTCTCAAATATTATATGAATTTAAAATCATAACTTGATTCAAATGTACGAAGGAAAATTGTCTGGATATATAATTTAAATTTTTCAAGTTCAATAATTCAGAAATTAAAATAAATAAAATACAATATTTAAATACTTTTTTTACATATGAATAAACCTTCTTATGTACTAGTATGGCCATAAAATATATATTAAAAATGTGATAAAAATATTTTTTAAAGTATTCTCAGAAAATTATATATATTAGAATTTTGTGTTATAAATTATTTGTAAGTTAATGATAATTATTTTATTAATAAGTTAAGAGACTTATATTAATTTAAATATTTTTTCGGTGGTGTTTGTTAAAACGAATATATAATAATTTTTTTTTGATATGAACGTAAATTCACTTTAACGGAAACAAATTAACTCTCAATGCCACAAAATGTTATAACAGTGTTTAATAATCACTTATTGTTATTTTGTTCTTTCAGAAACTGATGCATATTTCGATAGTCATACCGTCATCGTCATAATATTGCATTATGAAATCTAGAAAATATATTTTATAATGTACATTTTTTAAAAATCTAAATTTGAAGAGGTTTCTCTGATTGTTATTTGGAAAGAAGTGATTTTCGTATTTATAATTTTCAATGAATTCAATATATTTATTAAATGAATTATGTATATTATTATGTACTGCATATCATAAGACCTTTTTATAAATCTGTTAAAAATAAAAAATATATATCAAATACTTAGCTAAATTTCAGGTATATTAAAAAACATGTCTTATTTTCTTGTACGATAGAAATAGTTTTTTTACTTGTTGTTGTAAGAGATTTTTGATATTTTATTTAAAACACATTAGGTCTATAAAATATAAATTATATTATATAATAAATCTATACTTTAATGTTGAAGATTTTTTTTGATGTGTATTAGAAATAAAATATAAAACATCAAGAAATATATGTATATATCTTAATATATATATATATATCTTGCAAGCAAAAAAAACATTGATAAAAGTTGGAATAACTATTTTCGTTATATTAAGAATTTAATTGGTTTCTAGTTTCTATAATATGTTTGTATTTGCAATGTAATCTTTCAAGTCTTTAGTGTACATTCGAATTAAGAGTTTCTTAGTACTTTATCCTTTTCAAGTATACGATAATATTTTAATTTATTTGAAAGTGTCAGTAATTTATTGTTAAGTGTCAGTGTATAAGTCATTGTTATTTTTTATATATTTACTTTATTAGTCTTATTATTTTAACAGTAATAATAATATTAATTTAATAAATTAAACGTAGATTCATATTGTTATAAAAATTTTATAAATTCAATTAAAATAATGATTTTATCAAAATGTCAGTTGTCAATATCATAATTGATTTTTATAAATATCGTAAATATATTTAGCATTTAAATGTTGTTTAATATTTTTGATTAATAATTTTAATAAAATCACAGAAAAACTATCTGAAAAAAACCTTCGTAATTATTTTAGGTATTCTACAAAATTTAATTTATCTTATAATACTATATATTTAAGACGTTATATAGAATGTATTTAGAATTGTTTTTCCAATTTAAATACATAAAGTAAATATATGAATGAATTTTAACCCCAACACTACAATAATTTAAAGTGTTCAATAATCACTTATTGTTCACTTATTATTTATAATTATATAATCTATAATTATATAGGCTGATGCATTTCGATGGCGACGCCATCATCGTCAGAGCCTTTGAAAGGCTCTGACAATAATGGCATAAAATTAATTTGTGTAAAGTGAATCATCCACAGTTCCAAAACAAAAAATAAGTAAATATACGACTTAAGTATTTAAATAAAAATACAGTAAATTTTAAACTAGAAACTGTGTTAAATATATTAATGATGATATACTATTATTTGTTTTGTACTTATTTACATTCACACAATTTAATTTACATTCACACAAATTATTACCCTAACACAACAATATATCAATAAGTGTTCAATAATTATTTATTTTTTACTTTGTTTATTTAAAATAATGATAGGCTGATCGGTATTTCAATGACAGTACTACCTTCATCATAACATAATGACCTGATGATAATGGCATTGCCGTTGAAATGTACATTAGCTTATCGTTGTTATAAACGAACAAAGTGAACAATTAGTATTTATTGAACTCTGACTAATATATTGTGAGATTAGGGTGATAATTCATTTATGTAAAAATAATATGCTATATTAAATAAATGAATTGCTAGATCGTTCCTAAGGTTATTTTAACAAACATAAGATTATTAAATAAGAAAGATACATATTTCCATTTGCTGCAGTTATCTAGTTATAAAGTAGTTAGAAACAATTTCGTGTAAAAGTAGAACAAATATTATTCAATGATATAAATATTTGTTTTAAAACACTGAGCGATAAATTCTTTATCGAGTTTTAACGTTTCAAAGTTGTTCTTGTTACAACTCTGTAACCACGTTCTTTTTAACCGAACGTGACCCGACTGCAACCGTCTATGATCTATGTTTCGAATCAGAATTCCGGATCACGTCGTGGCTAGAAAAAAACAACGGCCTATATCATGGCCAAATGACGGCGCGATTTCTCTGGTTGTTCATGCTAGCCTGTCCAGATCCACTCAAGATTTGATATATGCCGAGTCATTGATTCGGAATGTGACGTCGTTGCATTACAATCATCACTTCGTGATATTCACATTTTCCTTTTTTACCATTTATATATATATATATATATATATATATATATATATATATATATATATACATATTGTGTATGCTTGTGTGTGTGTTGCTGTGTGCGTGTGTGTGTATTTATATATATAAATGTATCTAATTTGTATGACAATGTTTAGCTTGAAAGGTTAATTTTAAAATAAGTCTGCTATTTTTCAAAAATAATTTAGTATATATTACGAATATCATATTTGCATGAAACGTTTTTAATCTGATAAAGCGTTTGGTACAGTTTTTGTAATGGCAGATAAAAAAAAGATTGAAAAGAAGACTTACTTTAATATTTTGTGGAATTGAAATTTGATTAAATTATATTTGGTGTCATAAATAAATTTGACCTTACTCTATTCAAATTTTGATGCAGATAAATTTAAAACTTTTGATTATTTTTTTCATATAGTGATTAAAATTTCCAAATATCTACAAAATATATATATTTACACACAATCCATACATTGTCAAAAAAATTCCATAATTTTAATCCACACATTTTTTTTCTTGCAGAATTTTATGTTTATTTGTTTAATGTATTTTCAACTTTGTATTTAAAAACACCGTGAAAAAATAATGAACAATAATAATTATAAATTATATAGAATGTTTAAAAGAAATTAGAATATAACTCAGCTTTTTTTAATGTCTTAATATTCGTAATATTTTTGATGGAAAATAAATTTAAATCAACACATACCAAAATCTATTAAAAAATGTTCTCATTTCAAATTGTAATGACAGTTATTCACTAAATATTAAATTTAGGTGCATATAATTATATTTTACTATTTTTCAATGGATAACCAATATATATATATATATAACCAATACAATATATATATATATATATATATATATATATATATATATATATATATATATATATATATATATATATATATATTGTACCAGAAGTCTCCATACACCTACAATTTTTTTCTTTTTTAATATTTTTTTATACTTTATAATATTTTTTTAATAATTTGTAATGTGATTTAAAAGTATTTTCTAACCTCAGGAAATATTTCAATTTAAAATATTCTAGTGTAAAAAAAAGAAATCTGCTAGAGAAATTAAAATTAAAGTTTAAAATAAAGATAATTAAAAACAAAAAATCCTCCATCTGTATGTATTGAGGAATATAAATTGTTTACAAACAATTTCTAAGAATTTTTTTTATAAATATCTCATTAAAAATCTAAAAAGCAATTTCTACAATACTTAGTGAAGTCCCTATCTTTCTGCGAATCTGTTATATTTTCTCAATATTGTTTGTCTTATTTTCTTTTATTATTAAGCTTCGTTACGTATTGTTGGGTAAAATCTTGATGATACTGATGATTGACATTGCTTATAAAAGGTTTCTTTCTGGGTACTCCACCATGATAATCAGCTTCATTGATTTTATTATATATCGTTTAAGGTATGACTTGCAAATTGTACTCATGTAAAAAATTCTATGTTATTTTTAGAGCTTTATGATATTTTTTTTTGTTTTTAAAGTTGTTCTTTTGTGTATATTTTTTACCTTTGGAGAGTGACCAGTATAATGCTTATTGCATACTAAATTTAACTCTTTATACAGTTGAAATATATACTGAATATTAGAACGTTTTTTATAATCAATTTTATTGATTTGTTGAACAAATTTGC
>CP092090.1:41758567-41761067 GCA_029203775.1 Neoneuromus ignobilis
TCAATAAACTTTTTTGTTCAAAAAAATAAAGTGTCAATTTTTATATGTTTATTTATAGATTTTTGTTTAATTTTTTAAATTAATTCAGTGAAAATTATAATTCAAATAAAATTTGAATCATTCCAAATATTTTTTAAATAAATTATTAAGTACGCAAAATACAATTGCAGACTTATTTAAAAGAAAGTATTGTAACGTATTTATTATTTTTATTATATATTTTCATTTTTATAAAATATATTATTAAAAATGTTATTTCTTTTTTTTATATTGAAAAGAAAATCATATAAAAACTTAGAGTCCTCGAAAAACTTTTAAGTGCAAAAAACTGTTTTTGTCAATAAAGAAAATAATAATTTCGCTGTGAATATTAAGATTATTTTAAATAGTTTATATTTTTATTATTTATCTAATACTTATTATGATACTTTAAAATAATTATATGAATTCAAATAAGCTTTGTTTTCCTTGTAAGTTTTAACATTAAATATATGAAAAAATTACTACGATAAATTTTAAATTTACTTTAATTTTGAAGTTTAAATATGAAAAGTATTTGTAGATTTTTTTCATTTTTCTTTCATTGATTTTTAATAAAGTAAGATACATATTATAATTCTTATTATCTATTTCTATAAAATTAAAAGTTATATTTATATATTTAACTGTGTGTATATACATAATTATTTTATTTGTAGCAAGTTAATTATGAACATAATTTTAATTAAAAAATTCCTTAGGTAAATCTAGATATTTGTAATAAAAGTTATAATTAAGTTTGCTAATTTTACAAGTTTATATTCTCAAATGTTGGTTGTTTGTTAATTTTAAAAGTTTATACTTTTATAAAAATTTTATTAGTAACATTGCAAATCATGTACAAAGATATTAAAACACTTTATTCTAAATATATTTACATAAAATTATAGAAAAATATCGCAACGAATTAAAAATAAATTTATTAATTTTTTTCATTTACATTTAGAATTTAATTTAAATTTATTTTGTATTTCATTTAGTTTCTATAGAAATTATTAATTTGTAAACTTTTAATTCATATTTGAATGTACTGATGTATAATAAATGTACTGATGTATAATAATTTGAAATACTGATGTATTATTTATAATAATAAAGCAATTAAATATAAATTTTATATTTAATTGCTTTATATAAATAATAACTTAATATAATTTAAAAGGTATAATTTTTATAAAGATTTCGAATTAATATTTAAATAAACGGTGTATTAGTGAAAACTAATTAAAATAAAAATAATATGTTTTACTCCAA
This sequence comes from Neoneuromus ignobilis, assembly GCA_029203775.1. NCBI lineage: Eukaryota > Metazoa > Arthropoda > Insecta > Megaloptera > Corydalidae > Neoneuromus > Neoneuromus ignobilis. The sequence continues at coordinate 41,759,861 of CP092090.1, forward strand.
AAAAATATATATTTCGATTAGAATATTAAAACATATATAAAAAGTTTATTTTATGTGATTATTATTTGTTTGAAATTTTGGGATGTCAATAACTTAAATTAATGGTACTTAATCATTTAAAAATTTATATATATATATATATATATATATATATATATATATATATATATTCATAACAATTTTATGAATAAATATATTTCAAAAAGATGATGGTATAGAAAAAGAAGAGGGTAAAGTTTAAGGAAAAGTTTATATTTAATATGAACAAAACTGAATGGCCGTTATTTACGGGAATCTTCATTTGAATATTGAGTGATAGCTCTGAGAACGTCTGTGAGAAGAAGCGGAACGAAGTTGTAAGAGGAAATGCACTGAAGGGTTGATTAATGAATAGCAGTAGTAGCTTCAGAGAACCAGTTCAAAAAAGCTCATATCATCGTACAGCAGAAAGAAGAAAGGCTGGTGATATATGTTGGTTTGATGAATGGTTCGAATGAAATTTCGTTATCCACCGCCCCCAGTCTAGTACGAGAGGATTAAGAAAAGGATAAGAACATGAAGAGAGCGTTGAGAATGGAATATACGATTTTGTGTGTATGATGCTAGTAGTGATTAATGCTTCTATGATATATGTAAAAACTCTTAGTTTTGACATGTTGTATAACGCACATTGGAAACTATAATATTTTTGCTCATTATATATGTTTGCGACATTTTATGTATTTCAAATTGAAAACGAACAAAAATCAATTTGTTTTGTTTGTGATATTTTTTCGAAGTATAACAAAAATTCATTGTGTTATTTTTTACGTGAAATATATTTCAATTATGTTGACTGAATCCTTATCAAAGTAATTAAACTTAATTAAACTTGTTTTGGTAACAATAAAGGTTAGTATACTAAATGAATTGTTAATTAAAATTTTTAATTATTATTTTCATTATTTATTTTCTCCCTGGTTGAAAGCAAATTAATTGCGTAACTTTTCAATTTAGAAAAACAATTTAATTTATTCCATCTTTTTTGGTTTCATACAATTATATACATAAACCTTTTTAAATGTGTTTATTATATATATATATATATATATATATATATATATATATATATATATATATATATATAAGTGAAACTTGTTTTTTTTTTTAAAAAAAATATAGCCCAAAATAATTAAAATTATTTACTGATTTAAAATTAATAAATTAT
>CP092090.1:41766067-41783567 GCA_029203775.1 Neoneuromus ignobilis
ATTTTACTTTTTTACTATTTATGAACATATATATATATATATATATATATATATATATATATATATGAATGTATTTTTTTCTGTGTGAAATTTTTTTTTATAAAATTTTATTAAATTTCGTGAAATAAATCTATTAAGGAGGTTGGTCTGTTAAAAAATATGATAAGATTGGTCTAAAATTTGAATATAATGATCATAGTATTAATCAAATTCTTTAGGAATTTTTTTTGAAATTTTTCTCCATCCCGTTTTAAAAAAAATAAAACATGAAAATTGTGTCTTATAACATGGGCTCTTATGGCGGTGTGGTATAAATTGAAACTTAAGTCATTGAAACTCCACTAAAAAATGACAAGAATTTTTTAAAAGAAGTTTTATTGTAAAGCTTATATTTTTAATAGTATCATCACTCGAGTAAAACAAATCTTCACAATGTCGTTTGCAAGTTTTTAGTTGAAAAAGAATTGTAAATGAATGATTTTAAAGTTAGAGCCAGTACGAACTGTAAAGCTAGAACGAATCACGGCGCAGCACTGTAGGCACGTGACACATACGATGCGCGTGTTAGTCGTGTCCATTACCATGTATACTATACAGAATTATTTATTTGCAGTTGGCAAACATTATTTTAGTCCATACAAAAGTGTAGACCACTACTCCTTACCCCGCGACCCTGTAAGACTATGACCAACCACCTTAATTTTATTATTGAAATATTAATTAATATATGGAATATTATTTACATTAAAAAATATCTTACTTTCATAATTTCAATTTCAGATCATTTGAAAATAAAAAAAAAAATCCAAATAATATTGAAAATAATAAATAAATTTGAAAATTGTAGTTTAGTGATTGAAAATTGAAAATAAATTTAAATAGTATAGATATCAAATACAAAATATTATATTAAACAACAGTAATTAATTTTTCAATCAACATATAGATTAACAATATAATTAAGATATACGAGTATATACAATCAACGTATAGATGTCACACATTAGAAATTAATTTTTCTTCTGTATTAGATAAATTTGATATCAAAAGTTTAGAAATTATTCTTTTCATAACTATATAAATTTATTTGAATTTTGTAAATTAATTTTTTCTTTACATGGCAATTTATTGAATATTGTCTAAAAATTATAGTTTATATAGGTAGTCTAAATAAGACTGAAGAATTTAGACATAATTTAATTACATAATATCCATACTTTATTTTCTTTTAGTCTTATATGGGCCATTCTCTATTTATTGATTTATTTATTTAGAATTATTTAATTTTTTATTTTTTCTCAATTATTTATTTGAGAAAACAAATATATCATTGAAATTAATTTTTTTAAAAATAATATTAGATATCTTTGTAATAGTATAGATAAAAATTAACATCGAATAACCATATTTCACTGATGATTGTAAAATAATACGGATTAATTGAATAGATAATGGAAAATAAAGCTATAAATTTCTACTTGTAAATAATGTGTTTGTGATTCGATTGAATTAAGCTAAGGAAGCTCTCTAGTTTAAAAGTCAGGACAATCAGTATCACGAAAATTAATGTTCAAAATAAAATAAGACAGATATGTATTGTTCAAACCTTTCTATGTTTTTCTCCAAATAGATTTATATATATATATATATATATATATATATATATATATATATATATATTTATCAATATTAGATAAAATAATATATTATTAATTTATAATTATTATTTATTACAAATCTATTAAAGAACAAAATAATTGTTTATCAACATTCAGAAAAAGCGAGATTAAAATTAATATATCTCTCTTTCTCTCCCTTCCTTCTTTTCTATCTATCTATCTATATATGTATAGGGTGGCTCAAATGAAGCTGAAAGGTTTACACATACATTTACTTACTGACAATTATATATTATCTTATATAGAATTTGGGCTATTCTATATATAATTATCGTCATCATCTTCATTATTATATCAGCTTACATTAACTTATTGAATGGTGAAAGTCACATGAAAGATTACCATTCACTGGTATTTGGTCGTACTACGCTAAGTGGTTTAATGATATATATATATATATATATATATATATATATATATATATATATATATATATATATATATAATGTGTGTGTATGTGAGTACGCATGTGTGTATAGATAGATAGATAAAAGATAAAGTTCCATACATAAATATTGAATTCATTCTTGAAAATATTAATTAAATATTTATGATTTTTTTACACAACAAATTCAGCTTGTAAAATTTGCTTATACATTATGAATTGTTATACTTTTTTAAAAATAGACACATTCAAGAAAAATATAACGAAAAACTAAATTAAAAAAATTGAAATAAACTTATTATTCAATAAAAATTAAACTCAATATATTGTTTAGAAAATAAATATTAAATATAGCAAATACTCTATTTATTGATTAGTAGTTTTAATAAATATTAAATCAATTTAGTGTATACTGAATGCTTGTGAAGTGATATTATATTTACTAAATTCATTTTTATGATCGAGAAAATATATTTATAATCTATTAGATTGTTTGATGTAAAAATATGTTGTTTGTGAATAATGTATTATATTAAACTATAATAATAATTAGTATAAATAAATCCGATTCACTGAAATGAACAAAATAATATTACATTCAATGTTGGTTTACGTACTAAGCTAGATTTATGTTTTAATATAAAAATAAATCTTTTTTTATATAGACATGTTTTATGTTTATATCGTAAATAATTTAGAACTCACATTGAACAGTGCTGTACTATAAATTGTTTCATCATTTTTACTGTTTGATTTTTGTAATAAAATGTGCCTTTTTGATGTTGATATAAAACAAAGAATATTGTCGAGGCTAATGATTTATGAGTAATGAATTTTTTCCCAGAATTGAGGAACAAAATACGTTATTCATGGATGATGTTACGTGACTTTTATGGACAGGTGTAGGTGTAACAAAATTGAAAAATTCACCTTAATGTGAAATTTTTCATTATACTACAGTGTAATTTAATATTATACTTGGTAGTGGCTTAAGATTAAATATTATGGAAATATATTACATTTACTTATATGTTTTTTAATATTAATAATATAATTATTGTTAAGAACTTAAATTACTATATATATATATATATATATATATATATATATATATATATATATATATATATATAATGTACCTTTTTCAATAAATATATCATTTGAAACGACAATTTTAAATCATCAATAACAAAGTTAATATTTACTAATACTGATAATATAATATAAATTGAGAATTTCTATTTTATAATGTATATTTGGGTTATAATTTTGTATAAACATTATATATATATATATATATATATATAGAGAGAGAGAGAGAGAGAGAGAGAGAGAGAGTAGTGGATATAATTTTAGGGATAAGAGGTACAATGATATATTTTTCAAAATTTTACAAACCATATTAACATTCATATTATAGCCATGTGTCAGTAAGCACTGTAATTAAATATGCATCTGCAACAATCTTTATTTATTATAATTTAGGTTTTATTTTCTGGAAATTCCTCAAGTTTATTTTAAGTTGCTAAAAATGATTTGTCACATTTATAGGGACATCGTCTGTGTTTTTTTTTTCATTTATTATCTATATAATTTGTTACTTGTGAAAAAATATTAAGATGGGTAATAACCCTTTTACGAGAATATATTAATAATTAATTGTTATAGTTTCAAATGGCCCGAGGTATAAAAAACTGTTCATTAGATGAGAATAAAATAAATATAAAGTTTATGTTGTGAGAAAATTTTTAAAATAAAACGCTGGAATTGTTTTGCATTCAAAAAATATAAGGGAAAATACTTTAAAACCTCAAAATCTATTAAGAAAAATTGGATCAAAATGAAAGGTTAGCATGCAAACAGACCGTTACATTTCACATGTATCAATAAATGGTCTTTTAAATCTTCAAAAGAAATTAAAAAAAAGCTAGGATTAACATAAGTGCTTGTATGGTTCTAAAAGACTAGTTGAAGACGATCTTTTAAGTAGATCAACTGTAAAAATTTCGTATTCGACCAAAAGGAATATTAAAGATCGAATCAAATTTGTTAGAGAACATGAATATTGGAATAGAAATAAAATAAAATTAGGAAATACTTTGTGGATCGATGAAAGTTAAGTTAATAAATAATCCATACGGATAACTATAAAAAGACATCTAAAGAAATAGTTGGGCCCCAACTATACAAAAAATATAGAGGTAGAAATATAAAAGTTTAGGCATTTTTTTACGAAGTCGTATCGATATTTTGCATTGATCAAAATATGGATGGAAAATATTTTATTAATAATATCTCAAAAGAAATAATTCTTTCGTGTATAGAAGAAAATATACCGCCTCGATGAATACAGGAGCAAAATAATGATTAAAAGTACAGTTTTAAATTAGCGAAAATATTTTTTGAAACAAATAATGTAACTGTGATGTAGTGGTGAACGTAGTTTCCGGATCTAAATTTTAAAAAAATCTACAGAAAGATGTTAAGGGAACTGTAGCTAAAAAAAGGCGAAAAATAACAATTAGTTGTGGCTGATAATAAAATTAACATGAGAATCTATTCCATTAGAACGTTGCCAGTGCAACGTTCAATGGAATCAATGCAATAAATGTGAAGAAGTTATTAGTTAGTAGTAATTATTGAGGACAGGCTACAAAATTTTGAAAAAAATAGAAATAAGTTAAAAAAATAGTCAAAAAAGATGCAGTTAGATCATTTGTATGAAAAAATGATTGTCCTCAAAAATATGTCCAGGGTAATTTAATTAATCTCTGCAGGGGTTTCAATGATATTGTATATATTTTTTTAATTTTGATATGAATTTAAATAAAATAATACTGCAATAAATAAACTGTAAATATAATATGTGAATTAATTTCTTTTTTAGTTAGTTTATATTCAATTTCCAAATTTTTCTAGGTTCTCCTAAAAATATGTCCACCACTGTATCTATAAAGAGAGAGAGAGAGATGTGTGTGTGCATACTTATTATAAAATGGTATTTATATACATACAAATATTTTTTATAAAATGTTTTATATTTGTAATAAAGTATGTAAATTAAAATTTTAAGTTAGATATATATATAGAAATATTTAAATAGAATTTTTATTTTTTGCAAAAGTGGTATAGTACAAGAATGTATTTTAAAAAGTACCTTCTTATTAATATTTTCTTATTTTTATTATTCAATAATCGTTCAGTTTTAATCAACTATATACAATATATAAAATAATATGTATTGAAAAAACTACATCCAACTATTTATTTTGTTAATAAATATTTACTATTTCGAAACTATCGTGATAAATATTCAAGAAAATTTTATAGCTTATAATACATTAATCTTTCTATTAAATAGGAAAAATAAATGGATATTTATTATTATTCCGAAAATAATAAATGGATGAATATTTTTTTTATATTAATGTTTGAAGAAATTACAATTACTATTATTTTTATACATAAAAATAATAGTCGAAAATTGAATTTATATATATATATATTATGTTGTCAAGTATCTCCCTTCCGCTTTTTTTTTTTTTTTTTTTGTACATAGCCGCGAAATTCAAAAGACAAAAAGGCGGAAGGGAGATATTTGATAACCTAATATATATATATATATATATATATATATATATATATATATATATATATATATATTGGCAATTTTCTCCCTTCCGCTTTTTTTTTTTTTTTTTTTTTGTACATAGCTGCGAAATTCAAAAGACCAGAAGGCGGAAGGGAGATATTTGCCAACCTAATAATATATATATATATATATATATATATATATACGAGGTGTGATCAAAAAATAAGGTGAATTTTTATTTTTTCAAAGAATATTTATTTATTCATCAATTTTTATTTTGTCCCCTTCAAAGTAATCCCCCTCGGATATAATGCACTTGTGCCAACGCTTTTTCCAATCCTCAAAGCATTTCAAAAAATCATTTTTTGTGATCTTGTTCAGCTCCTCTTTCGATGCCGTCTTTATTTCCTCAATCGTTGCAAACGCCGTCCTTTCATGGGCCTCTTCAGTTTCGGGAACAAGAAGAAGTCACAGGGGGCCAGGTCTGGGGAATACGGTGCCTGCGGCATCATTAGTGTGTTGGTTTTAGCCAAAAATTTGCGCACAAGCAACGATGTGTGAGCAGGGGCGTTATCATGGTGCAAAAGCCAATTTTTGTTCTTCCACAAATTCGGACGTTTCTGGCGGATTGCTTCGCGCAAATTGCGCATAACTTGCAGGCAATATTCCTTATTTACTGTTCTATCCTGTGGCAAGAACTCATGATGCACCACACCCCTGCAATCAAAGAAAACTGTAAGCAAAACCTTCACATTTGATCGAACTTGGCGTGCTTTTTTTGGTCTTGGTGATCCGGAATGCCTCCACTGGGACGATTGAGTCTTAGTTTCGAAGTCATAACCGTATGCCCATGTTTCGTCACCTGTTATGACCCTGTCGAGTAAATCTGGGTCGTCGTTGACGTCATTCAATAGCTCTTGGGCGATGCTCATGCGACGGTTCTTTTGGTCGAAATCGAGCAATTTCGGAACAAACTTCGCTGACACACGTCTCATGTCTAAAACACCCGTTAAAATTGATTGGTACGAACCAAACGAGATGCCAATATCATCGACAATTTCTCTAATGGTAATTCGACGATTCCCTAACACTATTTTCTTCACTTCTTCAACGTTCTCATCAGTTGTTGACGTGCTGGGGCGTCCAGAACGAGGTTTGTCGTTGGTATCTTCTCGGCCTTCTTGGAAGAGTTTATACCACTTGTAAACATTTTTTTGGCTTAAAGTAGACCCATTGTATGCTACTTTCAACATTTCAAGTGTTTTGGAGCACTTGATTCCATTTTTCACACAAAATTTAATGCAAACTCTTTGATCCATGATTTTCGATAGCGGAACATCGTGGAGCCTGCAAAACACTTCTAACTTTTATGCCTCTCACCAACAAACTAAACATGCTACATAGCTGAAATTTGGAACATATATTCGAGACGAGTGTACCAACATAACCAAATAAAAAAATCGAAGATTGAACGGATGTAGCCCGCTAAATTTTAAAATTCACCTTACTTTTTGATCACACCTCGTATATATATATGGCGATAAAACTTTAAATTGAATCCTTATCGAAAGTGTATCTAACCTAAAAAAACAGTTCGTTTATCAAAACTTTTGTGTATACATACATACATACACACACACAGGTATAAAAATTAACAGTGTTTTTCAGATTAGATAGAACTTTTGATAGTGATTAAATTTAAATTTCTATCAGGCTTAAAAAACACTTACATACATATGTGTGTATGTTTACACACACACACACACATACATATATATATATATATATACAATTAGATGTACAGAAATTTTTGTGTTTGTAAAATAATGTTACAAATACGTATATTCGTATTTTTAAAAAATAAAAGAATAAAATTCCTGTTTGTATAATATTTTCAATTCTTTTTACACGGATATAAAAAATAAACATATTATTCTTTTGTGCTTTAATGACATGCAATTAATCTGGCTTTAGAACTGTGCTGGCTGTCAGATTAAAATATCTACACAAGCTTTATATTAAAATATAAAAATACCTAAGCTTCAGTTGAATCTCATTAGTTGTCGTATTTTCTGACTCTCTCGAATTTAATCATTTCAGCTCTACGTGCGTATCTCCTTTTTTATCACTATTTGTTTTATACTTATAAATTGAGACAATTTTATAAATATGTTTTAATAATTTGTTAATTTCGCCATTCATACGATACATATTTATGACCATTTTGGCAACAAAGAACTTTTAAATATTTGTTTACACTTTTGTTTTTTTATGATTAAATGGAAGAGATTAGTGGATGTCCTGGATACTTTAAATACTTTCAATATCAAGTAATTTTTATATATAATGATTGGTGTATTTTTTTTAAATTAATTTTCTTATTATTTCTAATTATATACAAACTATTTTCTGTTGTAATAATATAATTATTGTATTTTCATGTTACTATATTTTCTAAGTTCTTAATTTATTTTATTGATAATTTTGTCCTTTGTAAATTCTCTTACTTAGTAAAATTATATAACTTTCCTGTCTTCAATTGGATGACTTATTTTTTTCTTTTATGGTTGTAATTGGTTATGAAGGATAATTTTAAAAATCTCTTCAATATATAATTAGTTGTGTAAAATGTATTTGCATATATATATATATATATATATATATATATGTATATTAAATATCATTTTAAACTATGGTACATGTACCATTCACTAATAGTGTATATTTGAGAGAACAAGTTTATATATACACTGCCTGACCTAAGAGTATCTTAACTTTAAATTAACTGTATCAGAAGCGATGTCTTTTTAAATAAAGTGTTTTTTCGTTAACACTTTTTCATAATGCATCTCATTTATTATAATTTCAAATGTGACAGTAAATTTTTGACAATGTCAAAAGCTCAGCATGGAACAAAGAGAAAAATTTAAAAAAACATTTTGTTAAATAATTACAATGTGGAATAAAATATTTTGAGAACAAATTTTATCACATATAATAGAACCGTAAATATAAAATATGAAAAACTTAAAATCGTTGGAAGATGATAAATAGAGCTGATGTTTTTTAACCAATCATAAGATAGAAGAAGTAAGTCAATTAATTGAAAATGATTGTTGTATGTCTGACTGATATATAATTGATATTTGTAAATTATAAGTTTATCTCGTTTTGATTCAACATTTGCAATGAAAAATGATCTTTTTTATGCAAAGATTCATCATTGGATGTAATTTTAACATCAGTAGTTACCATAATACTTAGTCTTCCGCATTATTTACCTGATTTGAGATTCTGCGAGTTTTTCTTGCTACCAAAACTTGACATGAAGCAAAAAAAAGCAATTTATTAGCATTTCAGAAATTTTAAAAGTTTATACTGATGCATTTTCCACTAATCTGAAAAAAGAGTACCTGACATGTTTTTAATAGTTACATAGTCGTAATGAAAATTTCATTTATTCAGAAATAATTTATTTTGAATAATCCTTAAGAAAATCATAATAATCATCAAATTAAAAATTTGTTTTTAAAGTTGGAATACTTTTTTGACATATCATGTAATTTTTAAAACTGGCTATTTTGTTTGCTAAATCTTCTGCTCTTGTTTGAATATGAATTATTTATTGGATTTCTAATCTCTAATACCAGAAAACACGAAAATATAAATAAAAGATTAAATTTACTTTGTGTAATATAATTTTATTTTTAATTAAAAAAAGATTAGAGTAATTTTTTGCTTTGAATTTTATTTTTACTAATTCTATTTGATTTAGTTTATAATTAAAAAGCTTAATTACATTAAAACGTGTAATTCAATGAAATTAACAAACAATAAATGTATGTAATTGTTTTAATTGAAACAGATATGACTGTAGTTTTATTGCATATAAATTTTTTCTTGGTACTAATTATAAAGTTGTGTGTATTATTAGTAAAAATATTTAATAATATTGTTCATATACATATTATGTTTAAATGTACTGTATAAAGGTAAATCAATTGTGTTTAATATTAAAAATTATATTCTATGAAATTCACATGCAATATTAAATTCAGTCTACAAAAATATTTTACACGAGCAAAAATGTAAAATAACCCGTACTCATCGTATCGTTTTTAATTAAAATTTCCAATGAGCTTAGTATCGGATGCGCATAAAAGTATTCACAATGGTTTAAAAACATTCACTGTCAGAACTGGTTTGTACGGAATTAATTTGCATCGTAGATAAAATGTTTAAAGTAATACAATGTTTACTTAATAACGAACGATTTAAAATACTATTTAGTGAGTTTGTTGATTTTGTTTTAATGAACGATTACTATTTGTCTAATAGAAACTGTATATTTCAATAACATCGATCAAAATATATTACATATATATTTATTTGTAGATGCAGTTCTATACACACACACATACACACACATATATATACGTATATACGATACGGTCATTTGATATGGTAAAAAAGTAAGAACTAAATTGAAAAATTTAATTAAATTAAACAATAAATAAATTTACCATACTTATCAAACGACCCTAGTATATGTACACATATGTAAGTTATGAATCTAGCTATACATTAATAATACATTTTCTTATTTAGAAAACTACAAACATTTAATTGATATTTCAAAATTATACTAAAGCTTATTTGAAAAATTTGAAATTTTTAAATAAATATAATATTGTGTTTTTAATATTTTATTTTTTTTAATTCTTATTTTTTGTAATTAAATATTTTCTTTTAACCCTTATATAGCAATTTAAAATTTGGTAAAATTTTATGTCTAACTAATTATTTTAAAATATATATCTCTTTCGTTCAAAAAATTAATTGCTATTATATCTATAATAAATGGGATAATATAAATTCTGTAATATTATCGTGCTACATATATATATATATATATATATATATATATATATATATATAGAATATACATATACTCACATCACATACATACATACACTCACACTCACTCACACACACACACACACATATATATATATATATATATATATATATATATATATATTAGATAACTAAGAAAGTTCTTTCATTTTAACATATATCATAATGTCAAAAGTTGTTGATGTATTATATGACTCATTATACTGGGTATATTAACTGAGTAATAAAATACATGCCTTGTTTTATTCGTTCAATAAATTTTGATGTTTTTACATTAATTTAAAATTTAATTTCAACCTTTCAAATTATTTGTACAAAATAATGTAGTAAGTACATATTTATGAGTTGACACTTTTTTCTAACGCTATATAATTTATTAGATTTTTTTTACTATAATGGAGAAGGGAGAGTTGCATTAAGAACGATCTATAGATGGGTTGAAAATTTGCTTTATGAGATAAATCATTGGAAGATGAAGCCAAATCAAACAGACTATCAAATGTGACTATCGATGAATTACAGATAATGATTGAAACAAATTCGAATTTAACGTGTCATACACTTGTTGAAGAGTTCGAAATAAATGATGAAATAATATGAAATAATTTGTATAAAATAGAAAAAAGATGAAAATTAAATAAATGATTACAGCACGCTTTAACTCTTAACAGCAAACTATGTGTATCTTAATATTTGTAAATCTCTTATTTCATTGTTAAAATCGCAAAATAATTTGGATCACATTTTCACTTGTGGCGAAAAATTATTTTTTTATTTCGACGAAGTTACAAAAAAAATGTATACGGCATTTAAAGAAAGGGAGATTACATTAAGAAAATTGTTTCATAGAATAAATCTTTAGAATTTTTCTTATCGAAGCCAGATCAGGCAGATCATCAAATATAAATATCGACGAATTATAGACAATGATTGAAACAAATTTAAATTTAATGTATTAATATCTTGTTGAAAAGTTCAAATTAAACAATATAGAATCATTTATGTAAAATGAAGATGTGGGAATTAAGTAGGTAGGTACCGCACAATTTACCCCTCGAAAATAATTTACAGCGCTCATTAATGCATCTCTTATTTCATGGTTAAAATTGAAGAACATTTTGGGATCAAATTTTTGTCTTTTAAATAATTATGAAATTGAATTATTTTAAAAATAATTTTGTAACCAATTAATTCGTTTTTTGTGTTTATGAAATGAAATATGTATATTTTTGACGAACTATTTGATAATTTATTTAACATAAAATTAAAGACTTATTTATTATTCAGGTAATTTTGTGAAAATTTATATTCAAATATTTGAAACTTTATTGTAGTTTCTAAATAATTAATCCAATAAGATTATACAAGGATTGATGTTGAGTGTCAAATAGTTATTTAAACTGATGGTGATTAAGAGGAAATAAACTTTAATACATTATAATTATCATATTATACATAGTGATTATTAATTTAAATTATAAAAAAATAATTTGTAAATTAGAAATAATTTTAAAACAATTAACATAAATTCCTCAATGTTTTCATTGTTCAATAATTTAATACAATATATTTAATTATATAACAATTACAATAAATAAATAACAAAATCAGTTCAGCTTTTATTGAAGTGCATTTTAAAAAAAATCAGCAATAAAATACTTTTTAAATAAAATAACATCTTATTTTTATTTAAAAACTGCAGTTTTGGAAAGATGTATTTATTAATTTTTAATATATATATATAATTCATACAAATATTTTTTCTGAGTATTTAAAACTTCATATTAACTAAAATACTTTAATTGTTAATTAACAATATTTGATATTATTTCACTAATGAATTTAAAAAATAGGTCATTATTTGTTTTCTGATATCCATTAACTATCTCTAGTACAATCATTATTTTAAAAAAATATAATTGAAATTTTTAAGAATTTTGAAATTAATAATATCAATACTTTTTTATAATATATGGATGTTTTTTCAAGCTTGGTAAAAAATTACATTGAAATCAATTTAAATTTCTACCACACTTATAAAAATATTCTATATAAGTTTTACTGCGTAGAAATATTTGATTATTTATATGTATTGAGTTTTTTAATCATTACTAATAAATGTTGAATAATTTTGAACTTTTTATGTTTTGTTTTTGTTTATATTATCATACAATTATTCTTAATAAAATATGAAATTATTTTTATATTGTATATGTATACATATATAAACGTCGTAATATAATAAATTATTATAAGTTATTTAAATGCTTAAAACAAGATAATATTTAATATAAAAAAGTAGCATGATTTTAAAATGTATTTCGAAAGATTCACCTGTGTGTTTTATTATAATTCTGTAAATAGTATATTTTTATTTCAATATTTTATTATTTTTTTAGAAATTATATACGTATAATGAAAATTGTTCTATTCAAATTAAAGATCAAGTTATGTTAGTAATAAAAATGCAAAATTATTTCATATGTAGGTTTTAATAAAATCTGATAAAATTCAGTACACATGTTTTGTGACTGTAATAAAAAAAACATACTGTATATACCTTATGTGTGAAAATAAATTCACAAAAGATTCAAGATGATATATTATATAAAAAAAGCAACAACTTAAAAACCCAACTTCATAGTCATAAGTACCACATACTGCGTCACGTGTTTGCGAATAAAAAAAATGTATATATATATATATATATTTATATATATATATATATATATATATATATAAATGTATGTGTATACATACGAATGCGCGATATTATCTGCGCATACATCAACGTATATATATAGCGTTCACAATCACAACACAGTTTTAAGATGTCACATTATTCTTTCGGGAAAGAAGAAGTCACTCGAGATGCCGCCGTCGCTTGGTTCTTTCTTCCTTATGGATAACAGCTCCCATGACTCTCACATTTCATCTCGAAGTCGAGTGATACAGATTATGGTGCGCGCTACTAGCCTGAAGGCTTGCTGCAATTTTCGTGTTTTTCTACAAAAGGCTTCAAAACCCTTTATACATACATATATGTAAGTATAAGAACATGTATTTATATATATATATATATATATATATATATATATATATATATATATATAAATAATGTGTATTTATGTGAGGGTATGTTGTAAGTTGAGTTTGAACTGATGATATTTTTACTTATATAAAAGTTCAGAATGAAACTATAAAATGTTGTTACTCTCTTCTTATTCATTTGATAAATAGTTATAAACAGAAAACTGTACTTTAATAGATTTATAAATAATTTAATTGTTATTTAAATAAAGGTTCATATATTATTAGACTTTACGGTAAAATTAATTAAAAAAAAGTATTTTCTCTTTCATTTCAATAAATATATAGTTATTTATTAATTTTTGAAAATATTTTTTTCATTTCACTGTGTAAATTCAAATATGTTTAATTTATTATATTTGTATGTGTTATATTGTGTAATATGAAATGCTGGATTTCTCATCAGTCTCAGTTGATCATACAAGTGATTATTTATATAATTTTTTAATAGTTATAATTGTTTTATGCTCATTTAAAGTTCGTACAGTTCTCAGTAAGTTACTGATATTTTTGAAGAAAATTTTTGGATAATTATATTTTTTTCAGAAATTTTGTATAATGGTGTCGACCAAAGAATCAAGGGTTATTTTTTGTACGAGTTCAAATTAGGCAATAGCGCATGCCGCTCGCAATATCAACAATGTGTTTGGCGATGGTACCGTTAATGAACGAACGGTACAGAGATGGTTCGAAAAATTCTGTTTTGGAGAAAGAATAAGCCTCGCGGAAAACCACCTGTCTTTTTGATGATGACGTTCTTCGAGCGCTGGTGGAAGCTGATCCCTCCCGAATATTGTCTTTCTTGCAGAAGAACTTGGAGTGTGTTGCAAAACCATAAGTAACCATCTCGAGAACATGAGTAAGGTTAAAAACTCGACTAATGGGTTCCACTTAATTTGAATGATCAGCAATTGCAGCGAAAATTTGAAATTTTCAGTTCGCTTTATTTGGGGAACAATAGGACATACTTTTTGAGAAGAATTGTAACCTGCGATGAAAAATGAATCAACTACCACAACAGAAAGTGAACTGGATAGTGGGTTAATCGTGATAAACAACCAGGACACAAACCAAAGGCATATATACATGGCCAAAAGATTATGGTGACAATATAGTGGACTGCAAGGGTTATCGTTCATTATTCATTCTTGAGACCTGGATAAACAATATCTGCAATAAATCATAATGTCTTGAAATTAAAGAAATGCATAGAAAACTTGTCCAAATGGACCCTGCATTAATCGATAGACATGGATCCATCCTTCTTTATGACAATATAAGACCGCATATAGCGGAAATAACCTTGTAAAAGCTGAATGACTTAGGCTACGAGATCCTGCCGCATCCCTCATACTCGCCTGATCTTTCGTCAACAGATTACCACCCTTTATTCCAATTTGGAACATTTTTATTAAGACCTTTCGTAATATGTATGAGGTCGAAATGACCATTACAGACTTTGTGTCTTTTAAAGACCACGACTTTTTCGAAAGAGGAATTTTTTTGCTGGAAGCGCGTTGGCAAAAATATATACAGGTTAATGGTGCTTAGTTTGATTAATAAAATGTTTATTTGAATTAAAAAATTAATTTTTGTTTCTCTTTGAATAATCCGACATTTTATATTACACGACCTAATATATAGAATCATCCAAATATGACGCCTAGATTTGTGTTTTATTAAAAAGGAACAAAAGAAACTAAACATATGTTTACCTATACACCATCCTATATATATATATATATATATATATATATATATATATATATATAGAGAGAGAGAGAGAGAGAGAGGGAAAGAGTGAGAGAGAGAAACAACTTTTCACAATTGGTATAAAAAATTATATGTATTTATAAAATAAATTATATCTTTGTTAAAATTGTTATAAAGGACACAATAATTTGAAACCAAAAAAATAGAGTCTTTGTAAACTGATTGTGTACGTAAGGTCCTGCTATCATTTTTTCCAAGTCGTTGTGTTGGCGTTCATATTTCTGTCATGGGACAATTCTCATCATTCCTTGCCTCGTTTTCATTCTACATACGAGACCGTCGACTCAAAAACGCTACCGTTTATCATATCGTTTAGAGTAGATTCACTTCGATATGTGATATTTATTGAAATACACTTGAGGCTGCATTTTTTATGAAAATAGCTTTGTGAATTTGAATAAACTTTGAAATTGTTGATAGAACGGAACCAATTTCAATATCAAATTGAATAATATAACAATATCAGTTTAGTTATTGATTTTTTTAAATAAATCATATAATGTTTATTGAAATTCATATAATATATATTTCTAGTTTAATCAAAAATATTTATTAAATAATAACATAGGGTACTTAATTTTTTTGACTCTAGTAAACATTGATTGTTATTACTGAAAATAAATGATTTTATACCTTCTAAAATTTTAGACCTTCTAAAATAGTTCAAAAATAGTAATTATTGATTTTTTTTAAAATAAACATAAAATGAATTTTTAATAATACAATAAATATCAATAAATTATTTATATAATTAATTAATTTTTTTTAAAAAAAATCAACAGGAAATTAAATATCACTGATTTTCAAATATATGATAATTTATATTGTAAAAAATGTTTATATGATATAAAAAAGTATATTTATTTAAAAAAATATATATATTTTTTACTATAACGATGGAGTTATTCAAGATATTTTATAGCATAGACTTCTAGTGATTATGAAATTGTTATCAAAATGTAAATCGTCTAATAAATAAAGAAAGCCAACAATGAATAATTATTGAACACTTTTTAAATATTTTGTGGTATCAGGGTGATAGTTCATTTATGTGAAAATTAAATCGCAAATTTTTTGTAATTTATCTAAAACAAATAAATAGTTAAGTTTTAATCTGTATTCATGTATGATGATTTTTATCTTATAATATATATTTTCATACACACACACACACACTCACACTCACACACACACACACACATATATATATATATATATATATATATAAATATATATGTTGGCGTAAATGAGATTTAAACATAATAAAGAATAATAAATGATAGTAAACAATGAAATAAATGTATAAAATTTCTAGTTTCATTTGGACCGCCTATATATGGGTATGTATATGCAGTTATATATATATATATATATATATATATATATATATATATATATATGTGTGTGTGTACATTTTATATACATAAAAGATATTTATAGAGAATTTAATTAGTAGGGATATTATAGAGAATTTCTGAATCAAAAGTACTAAAATTTATAAAGGTGGAAAAATATAAATAAATTTTTAAAAACGAATTTTGTTATTATAGTCAAAGGAAAATATTTCTATTTTGGGAACAGTTTTGTTATATTTACGATACATATGTTGCATAGTATAATATTATAACACCTTCATGGATATCATTTCTGAAAGATCTCATTTCCATTTATATTCATGTAGTAGGAAACTAATCATATTCCCAATTATTATAAACAGTACCGTAGTAAATTTTGAAATATAATTTGAATATTATTATTCATTCAGAAACGTCAATATTATAATATATATATATATATATACATATATATATATATATATATATATATATATATATATATATATATATATATATATATATATATATATATATATATATATATATATATATATATATATATATATATATATATATATATATATATATATATATATATATATATATATATATATATATATATATATATATATATATATATATATATATATATATATATATATACATACACACACACACACATACACACACACACACACACATACACACACTAGTAATAAATTCGCTT
>CP092090.1:41786067-41823567 GCA_029203775.1 Neoneuromus ignobilis
TATATATATATATATATATATAATAGAGTAAATAAGTAGTACACAAATTTAAATTATCTTAGCAAATATTCACTTGTCATCTTTAAAATAGAGAATTGAATACTTATATAAATACAATTATAAGTAATAAATAATTTGGGTTTAATATCATTTTTTCATTTAAAAATTTTCAAATATTCTTTGTTATTAAAAAAAAAACATTCGTTTTGCAATATTTTACTTGAGAATAATTCAAGTTTTCATCAAGATGAGAATTTGTTAACTTAAATTGAAATTACATTGGTAATTAAATATTATTAGATTCTATAAAAAATATTATTTATTTTTACTAAAAAATCGGAAAGGACATTTCGTTAGACCTGATACATATCTATCGAAACGTTCTTCTATTTTTATACTCTCTCGCTCTAATATATATATATATATATATATATATATATATATATATATATATATATATATGACACAAAAATATTCAAAAATTTTAATTGAAAATGTAATTTTTCAGTTTTCATTAATATATAATCATTCGGTATTTAATTATATTAGAATCATAACTGAGGTTATATAAACCATTATATCAATCATAAAATCTCACTATAAATGTAAAGAACGTTATTAAAATTTTTTGAGCAATATATTATGTTACCGATAAAACATTTTGATATCTGAAAGTGAAATCTGATTTAGGTACGCAATGTTTAAAATCTGTGTTGCTTCGTTAGCATAATTATACTCCAGTTCCCAATTTTGGACGAAAAATCGTGCAATTTATATATTTGAAATAATGTTGGTACCAGACAGTTGGCGTAATTGGATGTAGAATAAGATAAGGAAGAATAAAAACGTAATGTAATTATTTAACGTCAATGTACATTGTACATCACTGAGAGAACAGTAAGTTATATATTTTTTTATATAATTTGTATATATTTATTTTTAAATATTTGCAATGTTATTATTTTTCAAATAATATTTTTTGAAATGTATAATAAATCTCATTTACGTTTAATAAAATATTCAATTTCAATTGTCAATTTCAGATTTATTACAGTCATAATATAAATGTTTTTTTTTGCAAATTAATTAAAAATTACAATGCATTAAAATTACTTTTTTAAATTTTATATTTGAGTCAAACATAATTTCGAATTTTGTTCACAAAATAACTCTTGCGAAAAACATGTTTATTTGAATAAAAATAATTTTACGAAAAAAAATAAATTTCGTTTTATCGAATTATTATAAGCGCATGAAATACATAGATTCAAATACTGAACAATAAAAAAGTGTCTACTTTATACTGGTTTCGGAACGAACGGTTGACTTACATTCAAATGATAGTTAAATGGCTGTCAAAGTGAAATCATATTTCGTAGTTGATTTTTGGTTTTTCTATTTTGTTCATTTTATGGATTTTATTTATGATGCGTAACAGTTGTATGCGTTTGTTCATGCAAAAATTATGGTTATATTCTTGAAGGAGGTTTTCGAATATCAGAACATATATCGTATTCTTTTTATATTTTATGAACAATAACATTTTATGTGTAATACATGTCTCATAACAATCACTATAAATCATAGATTATATATCTTTCATCAGAGTTACATTTATAAATAAATATCTTGAATTAATTCAAGTTTAATGTTTGGCAGTTGATTGCAAATTAAAATTTATTATGAATTATTATTAAAAATAGAAAAAATATAATTTTGAAAAAATAGAAATATTTGAATAATAGTTTTGTTAAAACTAATAAAATTAGTTCTAAAAGAATACATTTTATACATTATTACATTAGTTATATAAAATTGTATTATTTTTAATTTAACATTTAAATATACTGATTTTTTTTAAATAAAGGAAAAAATATTTACAAATAATAATTAGAATATATAATGCTGTACTCTGATGATAATGACATTGTCATTGAAATGTGTATCAGACTATCATTGCTATAAACAAACAAAATAAAGAATAGGTAATTATTGAATATTATTGTGGTGTTGGGGTGATAATTCATTTATGTGAAAGTGAATTGGCGAAAATTTCAAAACAAGTAATATTTTATAATAATTTTCCTGAAATATAATTATTTTAATAATTTATATAAATAACTATCAATATTTTTTAAAATGAAAAAAATAACTTTAATAACTATATTTATAATATAATATATTTCGTCTAAAAAAAGGTTTTGTACTATAATATGTTGTATTGTATGATGTAAATTAGTCGAATACATTGTATTTAATGTAATCGAAGTGCATCAGAAAACATAGATTATATTGTAACCACCTACATTAAATACAATATGTTTGATTACTTTGGATTAGACAGCATGAAATATCACGAAATAACTCATTTTCGTAAGGAATTGCTTAAATTACAATACTAGTTTTAATCATAAACTTTATATTGATTAATTTTACAAATGTTTGTAAAATTTAGTTTAGGTATATTAATTTTGTTAACATTTTTTTTAATTTGTAAAATACTTTTATAAATTATAAAAAAATGTTTATATAATAATACAGTCTATTTATATATTTAAAAATAAATAAAATTCTATTAATATAATAAAACGTTGCAGTTATTAAAATAACTCGGATAACTTTAATCCTACTAATCTAAAATTTAATTGAATATTTCAATAAAATATTTTCATATCGAGTAAAATAATATAAATATTTAATAATAGTTCACATGTTCTTCAGAATATTCTACGTCGTATAGGATATAATATTTATATATCTGAACAAGAATTTCATACAACTCCATCCAATCTTACATTCCTTTACGCTATTCATATATGATACAATTTTATTTTTTATTTAGGTTATCTCAGTGTATAGACGATATTGAAGGTTGAGTTTAAGAAAACTGAAATAAAAAAAACTTAGAACATACAAAAGTGAAAGTGTTCAAAAAATTCATTTATACATACATATATACTTATATATACATATGTATATATACATATGTATATATACATATATATATATATATATATATATATATATATAATTTAAATAAATCGAGTAAAATATACATTACATTATATCGTTTCATAAAATTGTATAAAACTTTTCTGTAATTTTTTACAAAAGTATATTTTCTTAATAATGTTGAGTGGATACTTAAATTTCAGCATTTTTCTTTTGATTACAAAGTTCGATTCGTCATTAAAAACTTAACGCTTTAATGACTTCTTTTACACTTTACTAAAAAAGTTAAATGCTGTTAATATTTCCGAGTCCGAAACATGCTTTTGCTCTTATAGTTAAATAAAATGCCTGTTCATGAATGTATTTTCTCGGCAGTCATTTCCAATATAAATACATATTCTAATTTATAAGTAATCATTTTTGGAATAATTGTGTTTTTGTAATAAATATATATGACACATACATACACATATTATATATATATATATATATATATATATATATATATATACAGAAATTCTAATAAACAATTTGTTTAATAAGTAAATAAAAAATTTCTGTCGTTTTTTGTGGGTATCATAATTCAAACAATTGCTTATGCATTGTATGTTTCATTACGTCGGGAAAATTAACTGAGTAGCAAAATACATATCTTGTTTCATTCGTTCATTTCGTCTTGATGAGTTCATTTTAATTTGAAATATAATTTCAACGCTTCAAAATATCTGTGCAGAATATTGTAATACGTATATGTTTACTTCACGAATTTAAATTTAATTCTAACAATGCTGAAGTTGCAAAAAAAAAATTGTACCGCATTTGGAGTCCGCATTTGTACCGCATGTATGGGCATTTATATGAAAAGCGGTCCAAAGGTGGTTTTATTTTTTTTGGTGGGGTGATCAATCATTAGAAGTGAACGACAAATCAAGCATTTGGTCAGATGTAAATATCGACGAATTACAGGCAATGATTGAAACACATTCGAATTTGATATATCATCTTGCTGAAGAGTTTAAAGTAAAGTGATGGAATAATACGAAATAATTTCTATACATCAAGGAACAGACGAAAATGAACTAAATAAGTAAGAGACTGCTTTGATTCTTGATAACAAATTACAGTGTCCTAATATTTGTACGTTTTCTATTTTACGGATAAAATCACAAAAAATTTAGATCAAATTTTTATCTATGATGAAAAATGAATTTTTTATTCCTGCTGTAAAGGTAGTTATTACTAGCTATTACCAAATGATTCTTTTCCACAAACACTTAGAAAAAATTTACTTCTAGAAAGATTCTTTGTATTTGACAAAATTCAGAAGGAATTATAAATTAGAATATTTACAAGTTCCTTAAATCCTTACAGTAAATAGCTACAAAAAGTGCATAAAGCCTTATAACAAAAAAAAAACTAGTTCTAAAAAATTATCAAATAGTTTTATTTTTGCAAGAAAACGCTCAGCAACATGTTACTGTAATGATAAGATAAAAGAAAATGAATTTAGTATAGGAAAATTTCGCTCCTTCTTAGAATTCACCATACCTATCACCATCAGATTTACACTTATTTTTGTTTCTGGATTACCATATGTTTGGAAAAAAAGTTAATAGTAACACAAAATTACAAGCAGAAGATTTTTATTTATTTTGAAAAAAAAATTTTTATAATATTGAAATTTATAAATTATATTTCCATTGAGAAAAGACAGTTTAATTTGAAAGTAAATATTTTGACAATAAAGTTATTTGAAGTAAAAAAAACAAATAATAGGACTTTCTTAGTTAATTTCTAGTTTATTTTATATTCGCGTGAAAAAAAAAGTTTATCCATTACTATTTCTTTATAATTATATTAATGAATGATTTTATTATTTGTTTTATAACTGTGATAAAATCATTTTTATACAAATAAATTATCATTTCAACACTATAAAATATTAAAAAAATTCAATAATTATTAATTGATCACAATTTTTGGTTATAAACAGAAGCTAATTTCGAAAGCAATGCCATCATCATCAGAGTATTATAAAATATTCTTTTCAAAGATTTTTTGTTATGGAACTTTCTTATAACGATTAAAATGCATTTCAGTTTATAAACAAAGAAAATGAACAATAAATAATTATTAAATTTTTGGAGTAATGGTTCATTTCTGTAAAATAATTAACTTATTCAAAACATTTTTAATTTCTACAATAAAATTTTTCAATAAAATAAAAGTACTATATATATATATATATATATATATATATATATATATATATATATATATATATATATAATTAAAATACTGCTATTTAAATCTTTATAATATCTTCTATTTAAAAGATAAAAATGCAAAAACACGTTATAAAATTTATTTTTCATGAATAAGAAATGAAATATTATATCTGAGTTATCAAAGAAAGAAAATTTTTTGTTAAACTTTTAATAAAATTCTTATGATTTTCGAATAATGGATTTATATACGATATCTTATAATAATTCTTTGTTTTCCGATTGAAAAACAGTTTCAATTGAAACGTATCAATGCGTGAAAAACATAATCTGGCATCGAAAAACCTTCGAAAAATCATTTATTTGCTAATCTTTAATAATAGATTATTTTCATTGATGAAAAAAAGAAACTGTTCAAAAAGTAATTAGCAGAAAATGGATGATTTGAACTCTCGACTTACGGGTGGACTAATGGATTATTGTGGATTTGGAATTCAACTTAGAATATTCTAGATTTACAATAAATTAGTATAAAAAAATTACTGATTGATTTTTTTAATATATACGTATATATTTATATATATATATATATATATATATATATATATATATATATATATTGGGCATTTGTATAGCCTATAACCATTTAGAACCAAAAAGAAATATTTTAAATTATAATTTACTCTTTTTATGACTTCATCATTAATATTATCTTTTTTTTAATCATTGTTTCAGTTTCTTTATTTATATCTTGTAAAATATAATAATATTAACATTATATAATAGAATAGTATATATTATCAGTATAATATGAAAATTAAATGCAAGAGTTTTGTATTTATCTGGATCTTAACTTTTAATGTTAATTTATCATCTACATTAATAGGCACTTTTTTAAAAAAATATTTTTACTGATTGTAAATATAAAATGTAGCCATTTTCAATAGTATATTTTTTGATTGCACAATAGTATTTACATTCGAAAAAAATATGTACATAAATTATTAAATATTTACTTAATTATATTTTTAGCTTATATAAATACTAAACGTTAATTTTAGAGACAGAAATAAATATCAAGGAAAATTATAAATGGAAATTAATATCGAACTCCTTTAGAATTTCAGTATAAGTAAACAAATTATAATCGATAAAATTTATATACATACACACACAATCAGTCAACCCACCAACACCAACCCACCCACACCAACACACATAATTAAATATATATATATATATATATATATATATATATATATATATATATATATATATATATATATATATAAATATATACATACATACATATATATATATATATATATATATATATATATATATGTGCGTGTGTTTTTGCATATGTGGGTGTGTGTTATTGACAGATTTCTTGCTTATTAAAATAATAATTTTTAAATAAATGTATATAATATATTTGATACAATTTATTTATTCAAAAGGTAAACACAATAATAGATACATATTGATGTGTACATTAATGTTATTTATTTTTTTTGTATTTTTAATTTTCATATTTGTCAAAATTTTGAAAACAAATGACAAACTTTGACTTTTTATTAATTTTATTGTTTAGAAAATATGACTGCCTTTAAATTGATTCAAAGTTAAGTATTATTACCTTTGAATTAATGTGTGTGCACTGAATAAACATGTTTGTTTTGTACTTAGAAATCTGTATGGGAATTTATATTTCATAATTGTATCATATCGAAATATAATTTTAATTATTTATAATAAAATGTAATGTAATTTTTTTAAATTATGCATATATATATGTATGAATATTTTTCATTAAATAAAGTATGTTATTTTGAAAATATTATTCAATGCGGAATAATTATGTTATAATTTTTAGAATAAAATAAAAATTTAAGTCAAAATTTTATTTTTTATTAATGTAATATATTATCACTTGATATATGAATTTTAGAAAGATAAATTGGTGTCTAAATTGAATTATATATATATATATATATATATATATATATATATATATATATATATATATATATATATAGTGTTGCAAAACTCATCACCATATGGGTAACATAAGAAATTTATTGATATAATTCAATGGTCGTTAAATTAAAAAATATATTTAATTGAAAATAAATATAATGAATGTTTTATTCATTATCAATAAAATATTTTTTTTTAATTGAACGACTTTTAATATATCAATAAATTGACTATATGGCGATGAGTTATGCAGGTCTCTGTGTGTATATTATATATATATATATATATATATATATATCATCATCATCATAACGCCCACATCAGTCAGCCACAATGAATTACCATTCATTGGTATTTGGTCATATTCACCACGCTGACCAGGCCTCGACAGTTATACAAGATGAGGTTGTCGGCCTTCATGCTCAACCCTCGACTTGAAAACGAGGACTCTCCGACTGGGAATCGAACGCAATCTCCCGCATGACACGCGGTGATGCTAACCACTGTACTACCCAGTATATATATATATATATATATATATATATATATATATATATATATATATATATATATATATATATATATATATATATATATATATATATATATATATATATATATATATATATATATATATATATATATATATATATATATATATATATATATATATATATGTTTATATATGTTTATATATTTTCTATGGAATGGTCAAAAAAAGGTATCGGTCGTTGAAATGTGAGTTTTAAAAGAGACATTTATTTAATAATGGAAGTAAGAGGCTCATAATGACATATATATATATATATATTATATATATATATATATATATATATATATATATAGAGAGAGAGAGAGAGAGAGAGAGAGAGACATGTGTATGTGTGTATGTATGTACTTATAATCTAGATTAGAATGATATATTTCGCATACTCACGAAAGATCGAAGATCGAATATATCAGGATCGAAATCTGATTATGAGGCCATATAAAAATGAGAGTATTATAATTATATTGAAGAATGTTATTAGATACGAAAAACTAAAAGCAAAAATCAATTAATATTGAAGGCTAAGATTTTTATTTTCGATACGAATATATATTGGTAGTGAGTAATATAAAAAGTAGGGGTTAAAATGAAAAGTATGAAAGTGAAAATATTTAGATTTTCAGTGTTATTTTATTTGTGTTAGACAGAAAAAAAAATTAGAAAAATTGTTAGATTTAACGAGAACAATTCTGTGAACCTAGCATAATAGAAAAATAGGCAAAAGGACAATAGATAATATTTTAAATTATTAGCTATTACTAAGTAAGAATAAGAAATATGTTTCTTAGAAATATTGGAAGAAGTAAATAAATTTGTGTACTTAATGGGAAAAATACCCAAAGATAGTAGAAACAGTAGAGAAATTATGAGCAGAATCAATCAATTGAAGAAAATTAATATGAACAAACTGTTTTTAATCTTAGACAGTATTATTATAAAAATAAATAAATGGCTAATTAAAGTATATGTTCGAATATTTGAACAATTAAGACTAGAGATAAAAGAGGAAATTTAGTATTATAGAATGATATTCAAGATTATCTGAAGGAATAATGTGATCAAAGAAAATGTTTTCACGAATTCGGAAAAAATATCATGTGTAAAAAAAATCTTATTACGAAAAGTAATACGTTTTATACTTTTTTTAATAATATATTTATTAGGTTGAAAGTTGTTTTTGTCAATAAAATAGTTATACTATTTTAAGATATTATAATCATAATATTAAATATTTTCAATATAAATATTTCTATAGTAAGAATATATTATTAATATATTGATAAAGTTTACTTGTTAAATGGTGTTGAATTTCTAAGAATACACTCATTAAGAATAAGGCAACATAAGCATTCATAAAAACAGTAACAAGCATTTAATAATAAAGAACATGATTATTTCATTAATGTTCTCTGTTAATGTTGTTTAGTTTAATTCTAATAAAGGCGTTTACGAAACTCTAACAAAACTTGACAATAAGACTTTTCCATTTGTTTGTGTTCATGTTATTAAAGCTTAAGTTCTGGGAATATTCTATTACTTCAGGTCACAGATTTCTTTTAATGTTCAATATTCGTATTCCACCTTTATTGAAGCGGACTTTATATCTGAAGTGTAATACAAACAATTATAATTTTAAAAGTTAGTTGACATAATTTGTATAAATGAATACAAGTGTTTTCAATACGAGTTGTTTGCTGGCTGCTTTTTATTCTTATGTCTAAGTTTAAGAAGTTTGTCGAAATGTTTGTTTTTACGTTGTTTTCGACTACCTACGTTCCAATTTCTATTATTGCATTTCACTTATGTTGTTTTCGGACTGTTTGATAAAATTAAAGAAACTTTTAGAAATCTATTTATTTTCTTTTATAATGATAGCCTTTTTACGTAAATGATTGTATTATGAAGTCAAGATAATGCTTTTGGAAATAATGTAATTTATATTTATTTATATATGTTTATTCATACAAACATATACAGATGCACACACACATACACACACATATATATCTATATATACATATGTAATAAACATATGTATGCTGATTCATAATTATTAACTTTTTGTAAACTAAATGAATTATGAATTACTTTGTTAAATATAAAATGATTATACTTTAATGAGTCAGATATAATGTTAATTATTGAAATAAAGCAATAAATATAAATATTAACATTTTCCATTTTTAATTTGTCAGTAATAAATTTGTAAATATTAGAAAAAAAATTAAATAGAAAGAAAGTTTTTGGTAATAGTAAAACGTTTAAAGTTTTAGAGATTTCTAAAAAACCATAAGTTGAATAAATCATTGAACTATTGTAATTAATTAATGGATTGATTTGAATTATTTTCACTAAAATTAAATTGAAATATGTTTTTGTTTACCCTTTAATTTCAATTAATATTTTATTGATTATATTATATTCCATAAACACTACTCGCAAGTTAAATTTTATAGTTGAATAATAATATAAATATTATCCCCTCAGGATAACATCATTAATAGATATTTACTGTGAATTAAAACAGTAATGGTTTTAATAATAAGTCAGTTGTTTGGAAAAAATATGGTTTTAATTCCAATAATTTAAACTATAATAGAATGGTAGTTTGATATACAAAACAATATTATTAAAAAAATTATAATGTAGTAAGATTAATAATTTTATATGTAATTATAAAGCAGGTGTCTAGTTTGTAAAAAAGGATATCAAGATAAAATTTTTGAAAAAAATGAGCACTAGTTTAAATTGAGATAGTTTTATAAATATTAAGTTATAAATAATATACAAGGAAAAAAGTAGATATATGCTCTTACTTAAATTACTTTTAAACATTTGTAATGTTCTGTGGAGAATGTAGGTTTTAATATATTATACACGTAGATTTCCTTTCTAAAAATAAAAAAAATATTTTAATGTACTTTACTTTGTTATCTTGTAATTTAGAGTATTTACATAAGAGATAGCATACAAAACTAGTGCAAATTTAGTAAATTAATATACATTTAAATTTAATTAAATCATACTTAGTACAAGTAATAATCTAGTGAGAAGTTAAGAAAGAGAAATATGTAATTCGGAGTTTGTTTTTATAAAATATGCAAACGTAAAATTAAAAATTCGTCTTAAAAAATAAATAATTATTTTTTTGAAAAAAATAACATACTTTTGTTTATTTTCTATGAAATTAAATTAATTTTTATTAATTAATACTTGATTAATAAAACAACAACATTGTAATAACAATTATATATTCTCTCAATATAATTGAACATTTTAGTTGTGTTTTTTAAAAAAGAATATGATTATTGAATGAAAAATATTGGAATATATTATAACAATTATTTATCATGAGGTGAAATGATAAAATTCACCTTATATATATATATATATATTAATTTGGTGTTAATAAAAATCTTGACTTGATTTAAATTGAAATGTTTTTTCTGGCTAAAACTCAATTCTGTTTTGTTTGGATTAGAATTAAAATATAACATTGTTTTAGTCAATGTAAATGCTACAAAAAGTCAAATACTTTGAAGTTCATTAAATAAAAGAAAAACACAAAAGTTCTCGAAAAAAGTCAGTAAATGAAATGCCAACGCAGTGAACTGATAAAACCTTTATTAAACAGAACGCAAATAAAATAAAAGAGTTTTAGTGTTCCTCAAAGTAGGTTTCATAAAAGAGACAATTAAACATTATTATCTCATAATAAAATTCAACTTAACATGTTTTTGAGACATTTTAGTATTTTGAATTTCCTTAGGTTGTTTGATATAAAAATTGTTGTCGTTATTTCCAAGAAAATTATTATTTTTGCAATCAATTGAGTTTGGAAAAGTCACATTTAATAACTTTTAATTATGTTTGTAAATTTTATACAATATTAATTTTTATTTGAGAATCGTAAAGATAATTTCTACTTATAAAAAAATATATGAATATTTATAAGAGAAATACAAAATTATCTGTTATCAGCAAAAGGAAATGATATTAAAGAAAAACTTCAAAAAAGAGATTATGTTGTTTTGAGAATTATCATTAAAGGAGCTTTGAAGGAAGAAGTTATTTTCGATTCATTTTACAATATGATTTCGAATTCTATAGATAATTTTATTTTATCGTAAAGATCATAAATCAAATCATCTTTATTATTTTAAGTGATAATATACTACAAAGAAATTGATGTAATATAGTCTTTTTAACGTTATTTTATTTTCATATAGAATATATTTTGTCTTTAAATATTTAATATTTTTTATTTTATTACTCTTTTTCTTTTGCAAAGTGAAATATAATAAATATATATATATATATATATATATATATATATACATGTGTGTGTGTGTGTGTATGTGTGTGTATGTATGTCCAAGTAAACTTAAGATTTTGTTATCTAATTTTTTAAATTTAAAAAAAATGTTTTAAAGAAGTATAGAAAATCAGAGAGATATAAGTAGATTCAAAGTATAAGTAAAATCATACCTTATTACTTTTACTATAACTTGATATGATTACATGTCTAGACAAATTTTTGAAATAAGTTTTCTCTGGTCAAAAATACTTCACTAAAGTTTTTTTAATACTTTTATATTTTGATAGATGTTTGTTTCACACGCTTCTAAAACATACATATGTGTGTGTGTGTAAACATATGTATATATACGATTTTTTATACATTTTATGTTTTTTATTTACGTGTATTAAACTTTATAAGATTCTTATATCTTATCTTAGATAAACTAAAATGTATATAGATGTTCTGAACTTTTGAATAACTTGTAATTACAAAATCTAATTCTGAAATAAAAACTAAAGTATTTTTGTTTTTTCATATATGAATTTGAGTTATAATTTTTTATTAAACTTTTAAATAAATCCTTACATTTATATATTTTTTTATTTGAATTATTTAAAAATATATTTAACATCCAAACTTCTCTAATTCTATAATTCAAAAAAATACATTGATAAAAAAGTATTAAAATTTTTCATTCTAGTTATTTTTTAAAATTCTTACATTTTTAGTTTGTTAGGTTATGTTTGTTTAATTCAGATAAAATTAAGTTAAGATTACTTTCTTCCATTCCTATGATATTCTTCATGTTTAATTATAAACTGTGAAATTTATAATTGAATTTCTCTTCTATATCTTCTGTTTACAACTAGTTGGAATTTCTTTAGTCATCATTAAATAACTTTCTGATACTGATGTAAATTTATACTTAATACTGCGACTTTAATGAAGATTAGAAACGTGAGAAAACCTACTTGAACATGATAACTCTTGTTTTATAAATATTTCTGTTCGTTTGTTAGGTTATATGAATGTTGTCAAAATATGGAGCAGTTTTTGGAATTGGCAATTGAATTGTTGTATAATGTTTGATCATCAAAGGTACAAGACACTTTGGATTATTTTTTCAATAATCAGACTGATTTTATATCATTATAATCATATAATTCAATATCAGTTCTCTATTGAGCGAAAGCTTTATCGAATGGCACCGACTTTTCTCAAATATTTTCTCAAGTCAGATTTTTTCTTTTTTTGACTTTATTTGAAGTAGAGCTTACTTATAAATTCGAGCTAAGAGCTATTTTATCTATTGTAATTTCGTGTATATATATATATATATATATATATATATATATATATATAACCAAATTTATTACAAAATAGGTTATTTTTCTTATCATCTATTCTAAGTATGCGTGTTTGGGAATTTTTTGTACACAAATTTTATTTTTTGTTTCTAAATTACCTTTTTTTATAAGTGATAAATTCAGAACCATCATTTTAATCTATATTCTCAAATATCAAAATACTTTTCATCCGTTCTGAGTATTTTATTCCTTTGATATTCAATCACACCTGGTGAGTATTCCCTTATACTCCTTGAAGAGATGCTCAATGAAGGGCTATCAACCTCAAAACAGCAGGCTGATTTTTAAGCGAATTTTAATGACTTATGTGATTTTCATTTACTTAACAATCTTTCTTCTGATGTATATTTCTTAGAACCGATGTTATTCAATCAATATTTAGCTTTCTTGATGTTATCATTTTGATTATTTTGATTATCTTGTTAGCTCATTTTATTTTATTTCTTTTTAACTTCGGAAAAGTTTTAAAAATTATTCTCTAGTGAGCAAGACATTTTTTTTTATAGTCTGTGTTAGCGAGTAATATAAATATATTTATTAGTATAAATTACGTGAAAAAGAAAGTCACTAATTGAACTTGTGTTTTATGATGTTTTTTTTTTTTTGAAAAAATGTACGTTTCTTCCTATTCTAACAAGGATAGTATTCCTTCTCCACTTTCGTGTTGATGTGAAAATTTTGTTTTCAAATTTTTCCGGGGTTTTCCGATAATTACCAAAGTAAAAATTTTATAAAATATTGAAATTACCAAAAAACGAAAAATAAATTTTTCAGACAGATTTTTGGATAGATTTTCAGACAAAACGAATTTTAATTATATTGCTATTATATATATATATATATATATATATATATATACAGAGAGAGAGAGAGAGGGAGAAAAAGAGAGATAGAGAGTCATCCTAATGTGACGCCTAAATTTGTGTTTTATTAAAAAAAAAACTAAATAAACTATACACATATTTCTCTATACGTCACCTATACACATGTTTCTTTTGATTAAAATTCATGCGTTACATTTGGATAACCCTATATATTAATAAAGTGTCTACACATAAGTATTATTTTAGCTTTCTAAAACTTTTATTAGTTATAATTTATTTACATTGTTAAATAGAAGCAAATTCAGCGAATGGAAAGCGAAGCTAGTAGGGGGCGGAATTTCCTGTCTGTCTTAAAAATATTCAATTTTCTTTGTTTGGAAGTTTTACGTTTATAGGGTTATTTAGTGAAATGAAACTATGACATGTGTTTAACATGTATTTTGCAAAGATATTATAGGTTAATTTAATTTTTTGCAATATAAATATGATTCTTATTTCCTAAATGTTTTGCCTGTTCACCGGATGGATTTTTGACAAGTTTTAAATATTAACGTACATACACCATTAAAGTCATATTTCAGTATTTTTTACTTATACTATTTTGTAGTGGTTGTTTTGGTCTTATAAGTTATATTTATATTATAAATAATTGATAACAAATAGCGTTTTTTTTAGTTTTATATATATATATATATATATATATATATATATATATATATATATATATATATATATATATATATATATAGAGAGAGAGAGAGAGAGAGAGAGAGACTCAAATGAGACTAAAGGATAGTAAAAAATAGTAGTAGGTTTAAAACCTTCAGTGACATTAGGATAACTTTATATTTGTTTATACTTGCAAAATTAGCTATTTTTTTATTTTATTCAGGATTTTTTATTGTTTTTAATAAGATTTACATTATTATTAATCTTGTTTCTAAATTTGTTGTTCTAAAATGAACAATAAGTGATTATTGACTACTTTAAAACATTGTGGTGTTGGGGTTAAAATTTATTTGTGTTAAACTTGTTTCTAAACTTTATTAATTAGGTAAAGATTATAACATTAATAACTAGTATTGAATAGTATTTAATATAAAAAATATTGTTAGTTTTTAATTTGATATAGTTTAAATTGCAGAAAATTGAAATATTGAAAAGAAATATAATTGCATATAAAACACTTATATTTGCCATGTTTTTTCGAAATTATTTTATTAAATATTATTTATCCAATATTATATTTATAAACAATATTAAGCATAGGAAGTAATTTTTAGAATGTAATTAAATTTTATTTATGGAAAAGAATTTTGCAATAGAGTTTCACATTATTATTATAAAATATTTTTATTAACCCATTAATACAAATAAAAAATTGAAATTTTTTTTCTCATAAATAAATAGAAATAAATGTGTATATATATATATATATATATATATATATATATATATATATATATATAAATCGAAACCATCTTAAAAAAAGCCGAAGAGTAGTGATCTATGGACCAGAAGCATGAACCATATTAACAGCAGATAAAAATGCCCTATGTGTATTTAAGTAAAAAAAAAATAATAATTTATGATTAACTAAAAGAAAAAGAAAAATGAAGAATCTTATTAAGAACTGTAGGAAGTTATACAAAGTGAAAATTCAGAAAATGTAGTTGGGACAAGATGGTTGTCTTGACGGAAGTATTTAAAAGGAATGAATGAAAACAGAATGCCAAAAATGATCTTGCAAAGAAAAACGTTCGGAAAGAGACAGTGTGGAAGACCTAATAGAATATAGATATTAGATACAGAAAAAGAACTATAAACTAAGCAAGTTGGAAAATGATGAGAAAAAGTATTAAATAGAGAAGTATAGGAAAAAATTAAGAAGAAAGTCAAAGTCCACACCTGTCTAATCTAGAAAAAAGAAATACAAACATATAAATATATACATATATTATAAATAATGTTAAATATATATTGCATATAAGATTGAATTTAAATCAATATTAAGAAGGTATATTGAGTAGAGTAAATTTAACATTAGAGTATATATATATATATATATATATATATATATAAAATTATATGGATATGAGAAAGTATATTAACTAGCTCATATTCAAGAAGTAATTTTATAGAATTGTTGTAAATGAAAATGAGTTAAATGAACGAGAGAGAGGTATAACAAATGATATGTAAATTCAGTCAACCCGAGACTGTTCGAATTTCATTTGTACGAAAGTTTAACGAATCGAAACGTAGTCAAACGTACACCTCTAATGAACACGTAAAATTTTTACGTCGCATGGAATCTGTACAACGAACAGAATGAATATATAGTAGATCTGCCTGTGTCGTCATAAATATTTCACATCGAATTTGCAGACTGTAAATGCAGTCTCATCACCGTGGCTTCTTCACAAGCGCGTATTTCCAATGAAACGTATACAAAAGTTACATAATATTTATACCTGTAACATAGAGATAGCCACTACAGATTACTGTTTCCACTTTTTACTTTTTGTACTTATAAAAGATGATATCTTTTCAAGTCTAGGATAAAATAGAATACGTTACAACATAGAAAAAATTACATACATCTTTGATCATAATAGTGTCTTTAAGGACTTGTATTCGTTTTCTTTGTATAATTTATTTACTTATAACTTTTCATAGATGAATATACATAAATATGTATATATATATATATTTTACATAAGTATTCATAGATGATAATTTCTAATCAATAATTTTACAATATTATTCATATATAATTACAATTTTATATTATTAGTAATTTTGGGATGTATTTGAATATATTTCAAATATATCTTTTAAATCAAGTATTATTATTTTTTATGATTAATGAAAGAAATAAATGTTATTACAATAAACGAAAAAAATCAATTACAATTTATGTGTTTAAAATTATTAACAAAACAATAGAATTTCTAATTTTTCTTGACGAGAAGAAAAAAATGGGCACATGTCTTTAAAATTCGTTTTGTGTTATATTTAAATCGTGTTCTCAGAGTTCCGTTCTATATCGAAACTGTGTTGAACGAAATTTAGAAATAATACAAATCCGAGGAATGCATTCCTTGTTATATTAAAACCGTAATATAAGATTTAAAGACATAAAAAAGCAGAGACATCGTTCTATAACATAAATATACAAATATATTTAAAGAAGAAAATAATTTTATTACAAGTATTTTTAATGATTCTAAGAGTTTATATCATAAAATTAAAATAATCCAAAAATAAAATAAACATAAATTCAACATTTTCCGTTTATTAGATAAGTTTTCAATAAGAACTGCAATACAAAGACTTCACATTATTATATCATATAGTATAAACGGAGAATTCCTGTTTATTTCTTCAAAAACAGTGTTATGGAATAATTTGTGTTATATGAGGGTTGTCCAAGTTGATCAGGTCGTGCTACATAAATACTGTGTTATAAGAATATTGGTTTATAAAAAGACTGTTGCAATTTTTACATCGTGTTATATCGAAAGTGTCTTTTCAGAGTACCGTGTTATAAGAGAGTTGAGTGTATATGTTAACAACATAACAAAATGAAGTGATAAGAATAGAAATGAATGGATCAGAGAGAAAACAAAAGTTACGGATGTTATGGGAAAAATGAAAAGTTTAAAATTGAAATGGGCTGGATACATAGCAAGAAGAGAGAATCACAGATGGATAAGGTAAAGTTATTGATTGGGAATTAAGATATATTAGAAAGTTCATGAAAAGATCTAAAGATAAATAGGACAGATATATAATAAAATTCTTCGTAATGGATTGAAAGTGGAAAACATTGTATCGTTCGAAGAAGAGAATTTTGGAAGAAGCATTTATTCAGTAGTGGAATAAGATAGACTGATGATGCTAATGATATATATAATGTATGTTTAAAATTATTTTAATTTCATTTAAAATGTTTATTAAGAGTTTTATATATATATATAAATATATTTATATATAGGGTTTCACGATAAGAATGTGAAAAATTTGATAGTTGGTGGCAGCCATGTTTGATTATTTTAACACTAAACCTACCGCGAGGGGTCAAATGACCCTTTTTAAACTTTTTTTCAAAATTTCTCACATAAAGCGTTATCACATCGCTAGTTGACTTTATGACTTTTAATATAATTTACATACAATGCATTTTTCAATATTTACTCCTCTCTTGTTATTTTTTTTTACCGAGAAATAAATGTAATGTGCCTTAACTACCGCAACGGGGTCATTTGACTCCTGCAAAGATTCATATGATATCATGAAGATTTGTATGTGTGGTTTTGATACAAAACCATTGCATTATACATTTTTGCTATTTTATCATATATTTTGCTGTATTGCGTTATATTTGTTGTTGGCTGACGAATGAATAGCGAATTTCACTCTACTCCAAGCGAGCGATAAAAAAGTCAACGAAGCCAGCGTTTACAAACAGATAAATTTGATTTAATCTCTGAAGTATGGTACAAATTCATCGAGAATAGCCAAAATTGTTACAAGCCTGGGGAACATGTAACTATCGATGAACAGCTTTTCCCAACCAAAGAGAGGTGTAGGTTTACGCAATATATGCCGAACAAACCGGATAAGTTTGGTATCAAATTCTGGCTAGCATCTGACGTCAGCACCAAATACATTATAAATGGATTTCCATATTTGGGAAAGGATGAAAACAGAGGATCTTCATCTCCGCTTGGGAAATTCGTTAGCCAAACAAAAAAGTCCTTCTACTAAACTCAAAGCATAAATCTATAAGCATCGAAAAAAACGGTAAGCGTATACCTGAAACGATCAGATTCTACAATAATACTAAATACGGTAAAATGTCTACACATGACGGATCAAACGGCAAGAAAATACTCCGTGAAATCAAAATCGCAAAGATGGCCTGCGCAGATTTTCTTCAATATTCTTGACCTGGCTGGAATCAACTCGTGGGTTTTATACAGAGAAACAACCGGCGAAAAAATTTCTAGACAACAATTTTTATTCCAATTAGCTGAAGAACTTGCCGAAGATTTTCAACATGAGCAACAGGAAGAAAAAGAAATTATACAGAAAACGTCAACAAATTCAAGTTCGGATTCTCGTGTGCAAATGCAAAAAAGGTGCCAAATAGGTTTTATAAATAAATAAATAAACAATTTTGAATCGTTATTTGAAAAAAATTGTTTTATTCATGTACCAAATTGTGCTAAATGATATATTTTTCGCTATACATAGTAATATATATAACATTTTAAAGAGGGGTCATTTGACCCCGCTGTGGTAGGAATAGGTATACATGAAGTATCGGTAGGTTTAGTGTTAAACTCATTTTGACATTTCAACTCAGTATAGTTTGGAAAATTATGCAAAGTTTAACACTTCAATAACTCTTAGAAATTGTAGAGACTTTAATAGACTTATTGAAAAAAAAGATTAATGAATCCATTATTTCACGAAATGAACCCATTAATTGACCACCAAGATCATGTAATCTAATTCCATTGGATTATTTTCTTTTGGGTTATGTGAAATCATTGGTTCATGCTGATAAATCACAAACAACAGAAGCATTAAAAGTTAACATTAAAGTGTAATTCATGAAATTAGACCACAATTATGTAAAAGTATAACTAAAAATTGGACTAAACGAATGCACTATGTCAAGCGAAGTCGTGTTGGTCATATGAGTGAAATTGTATTCCATCATTAATGCCGTACAATATGCATAATTAAAAAAAATACCAATTAATTAAATACTTTTTGTTTTATTTCCATTTAAATTTTCGAAGCGCTTATTCCAAACCCTATATATATATATATATATATATATATATATATATATATATATATATATATATATATATATAATTTTTTAAAAAAATATATATATTTCTTAATTTTTTATTTATATATAAAATTCTTGTGTTATTTATTGAATAGAATACAAATAATATGCTATCATTATTATAATTATAAGAGTATTTTATTAGTTTATTACTTTTCAAAGATATAAGTTATTTTATGCGATTTTATGCGTTATTTTATTGTAATTTGTGTAATAAACGATTTTTTTAATGTCTAGTTGTTAATGTAATTGATTATCGTTTGTTATAAAATTAGAATAAAATTCAATATGTACATATATAAATAAGCTTAAATAATCCTATTGATTTTGAAAAAATATTTATTTTTCATTAATAAGAAAAAATGTCTAGTATACTAATTTACGATTTTCGTTTATCAAAAATTGTAATTATTGAATATGGCATAAAATAAAGTTGAATTTATTGTAAAAAAAGTATTATTTCTAAAATTATGCACGAGTAATCAAAATTGACTCTATTCTTAAAGTGGATATAGAATATAAATCTCTATTATTTATATTATTAAAAATTATTTGCAACATACAACAAAAAATAAATATTTATAATAATAATATTATAATATAATTATATATCTTTAAGCAAATTGAAAATAATTCAATTAAACATTTTTTCAAACTGATAATGATATTGAAAATCAAATTTAATAAATAATATATAAATAGGTAGCACTAACAATGAGAAATTAATAGATAAAAGCAAAATAATTGTTTTTTATTCAAAAGAATTAGATATATTTGGAAAAAATATTCTAAAAACTTCAATATATTGGAATATTACTATGTAAAAGTGTATTAAACAATTTTCTATTTTTAATGCAAAATGAATATTGTTAATAAATAAATAATAAATAATAAAAAATAAATCCATAATTAATTACAAATAAATTAAAAAAAAACTTTTTATTTTTTTTCATTTGAAATAAAATAAAAAAAAATGTTTTTAAAATACTTTTTAATGTTTTCTTATTTATTTCGAAAATTGAATATTAAATAATATTATTTTCGTGGTTTTGTTATCTATATAACAAAACCAAAAAAACCTTATAACAATATAAGAGTCATCTAAATGTGAACCATAGATTTGTGTTTTATTTAAAAGAAACTTGTGTATAGGGTGGTGTATAGGGAAACATGTGTATACTTTCTTTTTAATAAAACACAAATCTGGGCGTCGTATTTGGATGATCCTACATAAAATGCTATTAAATTGTTTTAAAATAAACTATAGGATGGCCTAAATAAGACTAAAGAGTTACATCTATTTACTTTCTTATTATCATTCACTATTTTATCTTCAGTTTCACTTGGGTCACCTATATAAACTATACAAATAATTTAAAACATTTTTTTAAAAAAAATATTTGAAAATAAATAGTTTATAAAAACACCAACTTATTAAAAATATAAATAATTTTAATAATTGTAAACTAAAAAAAATCAATTAGAAAAAATATTTTTACTTCCAAGAATCAATTATAGTATTTGATGACATTGTTTCATCAATCAACTGTATGTGATTTTTTGTATAAAAACGTAAATGTTTCATTCATCGAGTTTTTCTTTATGTATAAAGTCAGATACTATAAAATACTATTCGAATGAGTACGGAACGTTTATAGACCAACGAACGGACATTTATTTTGTTTAAATTTAATGTATGTTCGTGGTATACACATGCGAACATCGAAATTCCACTGCGGTTTCTTCTCGATACAAAATACGATTCGCAATACGTTCGCACATATTTTTGGGTTAGTGTCGATCCGGTTACTTTACTAGAATCGTTCGACCATCGGGTTGACCATCGAAGTCCGGAAAAAGTTATAAACAACAATCGTTTTTATCAAAATATGTTACTGCTTTCTCTACTACAAAGACAAGAATGTAGAGGAGTATCGAACGAAATTCTGTGAAAACAATATATATATACATACATAAATGATTTAGTGTATGTTCGTTTAAAACTTCATTTACGTTCAGAACACATATTTCATTGTTTGTTAATTTATATAACGGAAATTATTTTTTCATATGAATATGAAATAAAAATAAGTTTGTGTTTTAGTTTCAGTGAACTTCAGTAAACGTAATCAACAGTTATTATTCAACAACAGTCATTTTTCTTTAGAACTGTATGATTTTTTAATAACATGGCTCAATTTATTACAAACTATAATTCATAATATATGCACTCATGAGAAAGGATGTTATTTTTACATTCTCATTTACTTTTTATTCATATTTTATCAAAAGTCATTATTATGTTTTAAATGTTTGTTAACTAAAAAATCATTATTTATACTTTTTCCTTACTTTCAGTATGTTCATGTATTAAATATGAATGAAAAATAATATACATACATACATGCATATATATATATATATATATATATATATATATATGTATATGACAAGAATATTTAGTTTAGAAAATAGATTAAAATTAACAAAATATATATTTCACATATTTTCTTGGCAGCGATGAAAAAAATTATATTTAAATTTAAATGTTTTTTTACTGTATTTTTTGTTTTTAAAAATAATAAATACAATGTTATTTTTATATATTTATGAAAATTTTATTTATTTTTAAAATAGAAAAACATATCTTGAGCTAAAACTAAAATATTAAATACGTTTGTTTATATTTTCAAAAAAATATTTACAAATTTATTAATAAAATCATTTAATTTGATAATATATATTTTCGAAGTATTCATTCTTAAAAATTGTTTGTTTACAAAAAATATTGAGGTTTCTAAACTATAAGTAAAATAATATAAAAATGTTATTATTAAAATTAAAAAAAATTAAAAGATAACGTTTGAAAAAGTAAAAAAAATATTAATTTCTTTATATTTATATTTGGATCCGGTATAATTTTAATAAATTATAAATCAAGATATAAAGAGCTCATTATATTTCATTTCAAAAAATGTAAATACAAAATCAAAGTTATGTAATTAAAATGGAATTTTATATTTTCACATATTACAAAATTATTTTAATAACTGAATTCATCGTGAAAAATACATGTCATAAAATCGTTTATTATTAAAGAATGTTCTAAATTTTAATTTTTTGAACATATTTGTATACATATACCCATGCACATTTATATACATATATACATATATATATATATATATATATATATATATATATATATATATATATATATACACATATTCATATATATATATATATATATATATATATATATATATATATATATTTATAATCATCAGTTGTTTTCTATCCACTGCTGGATGAAAGCTTTGAACAAAAATTTATAATTTCAACCGATTTAATGTTTTTCTCTTCCACTCCATTTCAAAGAATTTTCTTATATCTTTACCCCATGACTGTTTTATATATCTAGTCTTTTATATATCTGTTTTATATATTCTATCCATGACTGTTTTATATATCTAGTCTTCCTTATAATACATCTATCTTCATATAATAACTTCCATTGTCGTCTATTGGTGATCATCTTTTCTCATTACCAAACGACCCTCGTATATTGTATATTATATATATATATATATATATATATATATATATATATATATATATATATATACATACGGAAAAATGTCAATTCAATGCATGATTACTGATGTAAGTAATTGATAATTTTATTTCAATATGAAAATTAAGATGTAAAAATGCTTTATCTAATTAAGAACATTTCTTAAAAATACTAATATAAAATAAAATGACTTACTTTCTTTAAATTCTATTTAAAGATATAATAAAATTTATTAAATAATTTATTTTTTATATTTTGGTACTAAAATATTTTTTTAAGTATTATGTATTATTTTAGAATTGTTGCATATATATATATATATATATATATATATATATATATATATATATATATATATATATATATGACCAAAATGTAATATAAATGAAAGAGTAGTAAATAGTAAATGTAAATTGTAAAGAGTAGTAAATAATAGTAAACAAATAAACGAATGTCTAAACCCTCCTGTCTTATTTGGGTCTTATATATACATACATATATATATATATATATATATATATATACATACATATATATATATATATATATATACAATAATAATAAAATCATATATAAACAATATATATAATTATAAAAGTCTACATCAGTCCCCTGCTGGGCAAAATTCTATTCGAAAATCACTGTCTTCTTAAATATTTTCCTAAAAATATTTCACAATTTTTCTATCCATGGATAACTTTATTTAACCCTTACCTCTACTATACTTTACAATTTTATCTCTGCATCTTTGATAGGTTCTATTTTTTGATCTTTTTTATCATTTGGTTGTCATTCTATAATGATTTTTATCCATCTGTTGTCTTTTCTTTTTGCTATTTGTCTTTTCATGTAGATTTCACTAAATTCATTGTTGTATTATATCAGTTTCTCTTGTCTATTTTTGTATCCACTACTTATTGACTTGTCAATCAT
Organism: Neoneuromus ignobilis; assembly: GCA_029203775.1. Classification (NCBI taxonomy): domain Eukaryota; kingdom Metazoa; phylum Arthropoda; class Insecta; order Megaloptera; family Corydalidae; genus Neoneuromus; species Neoneuromus ignobilis. Next base: position 41,810,648 of record CP092090.1, read on the forward strand.
ATTTAGAAATTTCGTACATTATTCTTTTCATATTTCGTTAGGTTGTTAAAAGTTTTTGTTTCATTTTTGGATTCAATTTTAAAACTTCGTTCTCAATTTTTAATTTCATATATTATATATATATATATATATATATATATATATATATATATATATATATATATATATATATATATATATATAATATATATATATATATATATATATATATATATATATATATATATATAATATATATATATATATATATATATATATATATATATATATATATATTCATATATAAACATATACATAAAAACATACTTACATATAAGAGAGACGTAGCTCTTTAATTAAGAAGAAGTCAACCTATTTAAAGAGAAAACTCAGAATAATAAATCTTCACCAACCCTCCTGATCAGTTTTGTGATTATGACTAAATACTAATGAATGGTATCATTTAATGAGGCTTTCATTCTGCATTTGTCTGATATAAGCTGATACAAAGATTATATATATATATATATATATATATATATATATATATATATATATTATACGTATAGATATTAAAATAAATTATTACTTTTTTTGATGAATAGTGCACATATTGATATTATTTGTAGTTTGAAATTATATATATATGTATGTATATACAATTTGTCAAACTTATTTAAGGCAAAATCTATTTCTTTTCTATTATTGAAAAACATTCAATACGTACGGTAAGTTTATTCGAAAAGAAAATTATTACTGTGGTATAAAGATTGAATGAATTTGATTGCAATGTCGTTTGCTAAATGAAATGAGAATAAAGTGGTATCGTTTTTTGCTAGATCGTGAATTTTTTTATAACATTTGATTTTTTTCAAACACTTTTATAAAAAATTGTTTTTCTTTAAGCATAGAATTTTATTAATTGGAGTGGATTTATAGAATAAAAAATTCTATGAAATTTAACGAACACTGTTAGTCTACAAAAATTTGTTTTTTGTAAAATTCTATTCAATTTTTTCTTTAATATTTTTTTAATGAATCCCCTAGATCATTTTACATTATAATTTTTGTAGTTGCTAAAAAGTTTATTTTAATGATTAAAAATACTTTCCTAATACTAACAAGTTTCAAAAAAAAAATTTTATTTTATGAATATTTTCAGTGTATATATATATATATATATATATATATATATATATATATATAATATGAATGAAGATAGAAGTAAAAATAGTTAGATTGATAAAAATTAATTGAAAAAAAAATTATATGAATTCAAAAATATACGTGCAGTAACTGAAATAACTCTTAGAGTTGATAAAAATAAATATAGACTAAAAATATTTTTAACATGTTTAATTGTAAAACCAGTAAACGAATGAAAAAATATTTATCAAAAAATATGTACAATGAAGAATAGATGTAGAATTAATTATTAAAACATATTTTGATTTATACAGCTTCTAGAAAAGCATGCACATGAACGAAAAAAAATCTCTTATCATTATTTACTTGATTTGAAGTTAAAGCTGTATTATCAAAATTATTATTCTTTTATTTTTGCATTAATCTAATTTTTAATATTTATATATATATATATATATATATATATATAAATAATCTGTCACAAAATTCGACAATAAAATTAGTTCACAATTTCGAATAATAAAAATTTTCCGATATAGATGCAGTGTTTTTTTCAATTTTATTCAATGTATGGTCAAGTACTTAAAATTTGGCAAAATAAATCTAATAAAATAACTATACGTATATAAATTTCAAGTTTTTACACTCTGAATTGAGTTGATTACTAGACATTGGCAACATAAGATAATAAAAATTTGATCTACATTACTCGAAGTTTGATGAGAGATGACAAAAATAAAGATTGGAAATTAATATAGAAAAATCAAACATCTTTGTAATAAGAAACTCACTAATGGAGTTCTAATACGAGAATGTAAAAAATAAAACAAGTAAAAAGCTATAAGTATTTAGGAATAATAGAAAATGTTTAGTGTAAAAATTCATGTCCGAGCTCGTTGAAAAAAGTTGTTTTAGCATTTAGAAATCTTAATTTAATAATTAAGTAAATAAAAATGTTATATATAGAGTAATATATAATTAAAAGTTGTATTGTAGTTCAAACCAGTCATTATGTATCAAATCGGAGGATTGGTAACTAAAACACATTAATTTCTGAAATTTATTTTTTTAAACTATAATCACACAAATATAAATTGAAACGAATTTCAAACGAAATGTTTGAAAATATAATAAAACTGAAAGAAGAATCAACATTAGATAATATTGAAAATTAAATAGTTACATACTATAAATGTGTAAGAAGAATTCCAAATGAAAAACTACAGTAATGTTTATGTGCATATTAGAAGAATGCAAACACTGAAGAAGATTGTATTTGTGAAGGTGGTATAGAAAAGTTAAAACAAAAATGGAAAATTTAAGGATAAAGAAGAAATATTTAATGTTCAACATGTATACACATTTAGGATAAATAAACATCTAGGGAAGCTATTATACCCACAGAATATATATATATATATATATATATATATATGTGTGTGTGTGTGTGTATGTGTGTGTGTGTGTGTATGTGTGTGTATGTGTGTGTATGTATGTGTGTGAAATAATGATAAGTGTGTGCGTGTAAGTAATGGTAATAAACATTTTCAATAGTGGTAGAGATAAAAAATGTAATAATTGATTTTTTTTAATTTTTCAACAAATAATATATCTTAAATTATTTAAATTATTTTGTTACCTATTGAGTAATCTAAAAATTATTTTTATAAATTACCTTTGATTTCTGTGAAAAAAATCAGTTAATATTTTACATATTTTATATTTGAAAATGTTATATTTATTAAATGCATTTCATTGTTCGAAGTATTTGGTGACCAAATAGAATAATGTATCGAAAGTAAATAGATTCTGTAGAACTTCCAATTTAAAATTAGTATTTTTTTAATCTTTATCCATACGAGGTTATTCGTTGCATGCTACAAAATAATTCTTTTATTTTTAATGCTTCATATTTATTTCCTTACTATTTCTTTATAGTAATGGCTCACTTGTATATAGCAGAAGTGTTTAATTAAATTTCAAAATGTGTAATGATTTTTTCTTTCAAATTTTAACAAATATAAAGTAATAACTATCAATTACATATTTATTATTTATATCAATTTCATATCAATTACATATTTGACAAATATAAAGTAACAACTATCAATTACATAATCATCATGCATATTTTAGTTTAGACACCGTCAGTTTTGTTATTTTATTCCATATTTCATGCCTTTTATGTACGTAAAAAACTTATTTTCTTAAAAAGATAACAAATTTTAATTTGAATAATACATAATTTGTTAAATAGCTGTATTTAAATGTTCTGAAAAATCAAATATACCTTTTTTAAGAAATCTTTATGCTTCAAGTTGATGACTTGTTCGAAAGCACTTATAACTGCTTGTTTTATTTGTTTATTATAAAAGGGCTTAAAATTATTTAATAAGTGAAAAAATTAGGCGAAAAGTTAGGAAAATATAGTGGTTACAGTAGAATTCCATATTCTACCTATGGTCATTTTTGAATTGTAATTTGAGAAGTATGTAGTCTAGCATTTCTATGTAAAATGTTGAGTCTTTATTTATTTACAATATGTAATTGTTTCTAAAGTAATTTTGGTGCATTATTTCAAGTTTCTGATATAACTTCTTGTAATGATTATTTCACCTGGTTGATGTATAGATTTGTGAATGATCTCTTTTGCTTCTCGTCATACCTTTACTACCGGATTTTTAGATGAAAAGCTGATTTGGGAAGATTAAATTTCTGAATTTACTTTATTTAGTAATTATTTAACCTGATTGTCTAATGAAAAATAAATGATTTCTTCTGTTTTACGCAATGCCTTTACCATCCTCTTTATCATCCATTTCTTGGTTGAAAATCTAATTTGGTAATATGATTTGAAATCTCGCTGATAGTAAGTTACTATTCTAATACTTCATGATTATCGTACAAGACTAACCATTTAACTAGAAGAAATAATGCGTCTCAGGAATGGATATTTTATTGTTTCTTAAACCCAAAGAAGAATAAATTTTCATTAGAATTCATTAGATACCTAAGTGTTCAGTTTTTAAATTTTGCTTATTGCAATAATATGTCAAGATACAATTATGAGAGATATATCCATGATATATATAAGGCAACTTATTGTTTTTAGAGCATCTCATTTAACCAAAACTTAAACGATCTCTATTGATGACACTCTTTGTACGTTCATGTAGTTTATTATCAAGATTTATATCTCTACCACGAATTTTCGTAACTAACGCTGAATTGTGCGTTTGTTAACTATTTTTCCCAAAATTCGTTACAAAATTTTAGTCGCTTCCCTACCGTTATGTACTAATTTCTACTCATTTAAAATAACGACATGAAATTCTCTTGCCGAGTATGATCTAATTATTCAAATAAACATGAATAATTTAAAAAAATAAACAACTTTTACACTTAATATGAGTAAATACTACATATTATAGTAATGAAAACGTTTATGTACATTTTTCTGGAGTTATTTATACTTACAAATATCACTTTTTGACTGAGCGTAAAAATGACATTTCATATGAACAATCTAATATTTATATTCTAATGTCTTAAGTTATCTACAAATTGTATTTTAAAAAATAAGTCAACAATATTTTTATTAAAAAAATACAGAATAATATTTTTACATTACTTCCATTGAATAGTATATTCGATCATATCAGATAGTTATAAATTTAAGTATTTTTAATTTGACAACTATTATTTAGTTTTATATATATTCCAGATCGTGATTTATTTGTATTCAGACTGAATTCCCAGAACAAAACTTTTAAATCATTCTTTACACTTAGTATACTATTGATTATTATAAACGTTATAAATAGTTTTATATTAATAATTGTATACTTTTATTGTGTTTATAAAGCCTGAATTTTTAAAATAATTTTAAAGATATTTTTTTTATTTAAAAAATTAAATCACAATATGAAAAATACCTCATAAATACTATAATACATACAAAATAATCTACAGTTACAAAAAAATCTTATTAAATCCTATTTTGCAATTGTATTGTACAATAACTATTATATATTTGCAAATATGTATCGAAAATGCTAAAAATTGATTATTTTTGCTGTAATTTGTTGTACATTCTTTAAGTATAAATTTAAATAAATATTTTTAGTAACTTTTAGATTTTTAAATAATTTTTGAATTTTTTCTCTATCTCTCTCTCTCTTTATATATACACACACATACACACACACACACACACACACACACATATATATATATATATATATATATATATATATATAATAACAAAATAATTATCTCTAAGTTATATTATAATCAGAATAGTAAAATAGAATGCTAAAATAGTCATTTATTAAAAAAGACAAAAGGTAAATTGAAGCAATATATAATAAAAAAAGTATAATACCTACAAAACTGATATACTCGAATTGTAGAAATTACCTTGATTCGTGGAATCTTTTAACTTATGGAGAGTGCTCTGAACCATATGTAAATGTATAGTTCTTATCTACTCTTTTAGAAAATGTCTTTAAAGAAAATCGAGCAAAAAATTTCATTTCTTTAACAATACTTTTACAAGTATACGTAGAAATTTCTTTCTAGATGAATGAAATAAATCATTCTATAAGTCAAAGTTTCAAATTGATAGAATTTTGTAAAATGAGTAAGTTTTTATATGATCATTGTATATGTAATTAAAGAAAATATTTTATATACGCTAGTTTAAAATAAAGTCAAATGTAAACATTCGAGTTATTATATTTTCTCAAAATTAATTAACTATTATTTTTTTAAGTTTGCGTGAAAAAGATACATTTTATATCTATTCTTGTTGTCATATTTACAAAAAGGAACATTCTAATTATTTAAATTATATTATTTAATATTTAAAGTCGAAAATAAGTAATTTTAAAATAATTTTTACACTTATTAATTTTTATGTTGTCAGAGAAATGATTAATAACTTGCAATTTTTTTTATTTTTTTGAAAAGCCAGTCTTGTACTTATATATATATATATATATATATAATTCGTATTAATTATTTCGTAATGTAAGTTTTAAATATTTTTAATAGAAAAAAATATGTTTTATATAACATATATATTTAATCATAGAACAAATGTCCATTTTCCCCTACAATATATATAATACATACGAAAAATAACACGCACGCGCATGCTTTTCATTTTATCCATACGCATTCTATTTGGTAAACATTTCGATATTTTTTACGCTTTGCGAACCTTTTTCATTTCTTGTCACTGTGAATATTTATAGAGTATGAAAAAATCGGATGTCGTTTTCTCTAATGGACGTATTTATATAGCCGTGACCTGATTTCCATACCCTATACAAATTTATTATAAATTGGATATATAAGTATTGTTACATAGAATTTACTTTAGTGTTATTTGATTTTTATTATTTATTTGATTTTTGCGTTTACGATTGATACATTTTAATATAATTACTTTTATTAATATTTAAAAAAACTAAATCACTTTGCTTTTTCAACTAACGAATATTATATACATAAATATATAAGTGTATACATATATATATATATATATATATATATATATATATATATATATATATATATATATATATATATAGAAAGAGAGAGAGAGAAATTAACAATGAAATAGGTGTGTAATTATGTTTGATAAAATTTGTAACGAAAACTTTGAGGTTATCGAATTATAATTATATGTATACAATTTGACTTGATAGAAATTTAATATTTTTCAACGTATATTTTTTATTGTGATATTTTTTATTACAAAAAATATAGAATTCCTAAAAAATGCTGATTATTAAAATAGATGTTAAAAAAGTAGTAAGTTAACAATACTTTTGAGTTTAAATTACAAAATCAATACAAAATAACATTAATAACTTATTAATATATAGTTGTGTGACCTTTATTTTTGATTATTGCAATTGCATAGAATAAATTATTTTACAGCCATGTTAAATTGGTATTTCATATCAAACCTATTACATTGCTTCCCACAACTAATTTCTTTATTTATTTTGATCCAGTGACGAATTTAACTTCTTTTTATGAGTTTTCAATGGAGCTTATATTTAAATAATGTACAGGATTAATAATGATACAAAATAATTATATGATTATATAGAATAGAAATGTTTGATTTTGTGCTACTTTTCACCAATTCGAGTGTTTCCAAATTAAAGATGATTTTGTTAAGTTACGAATATATATTTAATTAAAAAGGTTTGAATAATATGCATTAACTTTTATACTTAGAGATTCAAGACTAACTTCATAGTACTGATACAAAATAGGGAAATATAAAGGAGGAAATATTATTCTTTATAGGTTTTTTTTTGGACAAGATGTTAATTAAATTTATAAAATTAATTGAATAATCAATTCTTTTTAATATAAAAATATTCTATAAGGGATGATGTAACGAAATAAAAAGTGGAATATAGATATCTTACATGTCATTAAAATGACCATAATCCTAAACACACCTTTAGAGTAGTAAAGAAATGGGTTGTGGAAAATAAGAGTTATGTATTAAGATGGCCAACCCAATAAATCGATCAGAACCACATTGGAAATATGTAAAAGATATTGGATCTGAATATAAAGTTTTAAAAAATACAATAATAAGTGAAATAAAAAAGAACTACTTTTTTAACAAAAATCAAGTTTCCTACACTTAAATTCCAAAACAAGTTACAATAGTCTCATCGAGCCATCCTTCACAAATATCAAGCAATAGTTAAAAAGAATGGATAAAGAACTAAATATTAGATTTTATATTTAAATGTTATTTTTTCAATATACAAAAAGATTTTTTTGTGATAATAATTACTATTTTATTAAAAATTAAAAGAACTAAAAACGAAAAAAAATAATAGTTTGAATATAAAAAGATAAAATATTTTGAATTTACTAGTTTTAGTTCTTTGTTCTCTCTCTCTCTCTCTCTCTCTCTCTCTCTATATATATATATATATGAATTTATAATATAAAATTTATGTGTAAAATTAAGTTACAATAACTATTAAATTTTTTATTTTCGTTGAAGAAGCTAGTGCTTTCTAAATTACACTCCAAATTATATTCAATACAAAAGTTTGCAGTAAATTGAATATTTATGTATGATTTTTATGTCAAATTATGTTATTAAAGGTGAATATATGAATGTAAGTGCATAAAAATAAATTATATAATTTACTTCCATTCTAGGCGAAACATTTTTTACTTGAAAAAAGACTTTCTACTTTACATTTCTATAAAGTATAATTTAGTAAATAAATAAATTTCATAATTCGTAGGCGAAAATGACTGAAAGAGTGAAATTTTTGGTCCCAAATTTTCACCGCAAAAAGCTAATAAAATATATTATATTATTATTCCCATGCTTATTCCTGCTATCACTATCTTTAACTCATGTGTTACTACAGCCGGATGAAAGCATTTTCGTGTCGTATGAATGAACAAGTATGTTATTTTGGATCTTTATATGTTTTACGATTTTTATTGTGACAATTTCATGTGGGAAAGCAAGTATTAAATACAAAATTATTTGTGACAAAAATAAATATTTTAAGTAGTTATATTCATTAAATTATTACAAAAGTTATTAATAAAATATTACAAATATATATATATATATATATATATATATATATATATAATATTTTTTTTTGATTTTATAAAACAACTATTTTATTTTTGATATAAAGATATGTTCGGTTAAAGAATATTCTTCTAAAGCTATTTATCATTTGTTTACTTACAGAAAAAGAAAGATTTAATATTTACATCGATATAGATATTTTTTTATCATTTTCAAAGTCAAAAATGTTTTATAATAATGTTAGTAATTTTTGTATATTATAATAAATATTAAAATTATGTTTAAAAAATAGAAACATCTTTTTGTTTTGAAACTATGGCAAATTTAATTTCACACAAATGGATTATCACTTCAATACCATAGGTTATCAGAAAATGTTTAATTATTATTTATTATTCATATTGTTTATAACAACGATAAGTTGATTCACATTTCGAAAGTAATAACATCTTCATCAAAGTGCTGCATTATAAACGCACAATCGTTGTGAATAACAACAATCGCTGTTGTACACAAAGTGAACAATAAGTAATTATTAAATATTATACCTTTTCATATCTTGTATAAAAAATGTTATAGAGAGAAAAATAAATGGTAATTAAGAGATTCTATATCTGGAGAATATACTTGGTAACTTGAAACCTCGCAACTATTTTCCATTATTTTTTTCTGGATTTTTAAAGAAAAAATGTGACTTAGCGTTGTCATACTGCAAGATATTTTGTTTTCTATTTAGAAAAATGAAACATTTTCAAAGTGAACTGTTTAAATAGTCCAGTTTTAGACAACATTTTTCAGAATTAATCGTTTTTTAACTTTAAGAGTTCATAATATATTGATCTTTTTATATTTCATCATATAGACAACATTCTTTTTTTGTTATTTTTTTCAGATATTCATGAGGTGAGCTGTTCAGTTTTGCAGTACGCTCTTTTTTACTACATTTTCATATGTAATCGACTTTTTATCATGAGTTTACGAGTTGTTCTAAAAATGGTTAATTTTTATTATGTGAAAGTAGAAACGAGCAAATGATTACACAGCTCTGTCTGTTTCCTACAGTCAATTTATGTAGTACCTATCTTGAATACTAATACATGAATTGCGACACCATGAAAATGTGTCTTTTCTAAAATATTGCGAAGAATATCATTATATTGTAGATTATAGAAGATCTTCCAGAGACTCATTTATCTTCAGAGATAACGTATCCATTATTAAATTTCTCGAACCATCTTCATGTTCTTTCAGATAGTGTGCTTCCTCCAAAAAGTTTAACCAAAATTCTATGTGCTTCAGCAACATTATTTTCTTATTGTTATTCCTAAAATGTATAGTGCTGTAAATAAACCTTATTTAAAGATATCTTTCTTTCATTATTTCTTGATAAATATTGAAGTTTAATTATTTATTTTAGTCTATGTTGAAGGGCATTATTGATAAAATGTACCTATTAAAAAAAATGAATCATATAATTATCATTAAAATATTCCTACGCGATTAAAATAATTGTGCTTTAAACGGACATAACTTTTCAATAGACCTAATATATATATATATATATATATATATATATATATATATATATATATATTAGGTTGGTCATTTTTTTTTTTTATCTCCCTTCCGCTTTTTTTTTTTATTTTTTTTTTTTTTTTTTTTTTTTTTGTACATAGCTGCGAAATTCAAAAGACCAGAAGGCGGAAGGGAGATATTTGCCAACCTAATATATATATATATATATATCCACTGTTCGATGAAAGTCCCTTACAAAACTTTTCACTTCAATCGATTTAATGTTTTCCTATTCCATTCTAAAGAATTTTCTTGTGTCATATATATATGTAAGAAGTAAACAATATTTACGTTTATAAATTTAAAATTTTCAATGTAATTTCTTTTATACATCTATATAAATAAAAATTTAGTTATCTATGTGGAAGTGCATCTGCAAATTTATTATAAAGCGTTCAAATAAACTTGGCGAACGCTACGAGTAAAGCAAATTAAAATGTGGGTTTTTATATCATAGGAAACTATATTTACTTTATACGTCATGTACTGTTTCATGTTTAACAATATGTACACAAAAGAGTGTATCAAATATTTAATAAGCAATTTTTATTCACGAGTCAGATAGAATGGTCAGCTCTAAAATTTTTAATTTTTATAAAATTTATGTATAAAAATAATTCTGTTCCCTCTAATATAATTTAATAACTTGATATTAAAATCTTTCCCACACTTTACCTACAAAAATAGTATTCTCAAGAACAAACACAGATCCCACTTTGGTGATTAAAAAGAAACAACGGAGTCGTGAACTGACCTCGTTTTTAAAACAGTCGGGGATAATTTTACGCGTTGATACCACCGCACGTTTTCCATTATTCTCTTACGTAAAATGAGGCACGAAATTGCGAACTTACTTGTATTATGAAAATTATAATTGTAGGTGTGGTCTCTGTATATTATATAAGAACTATCAAATTTACCTGTGGTTAAGGATTCCATCATTAATTATATTCGTTTTAAAAATGTATCCAAGGCTATTTCAAATATGTGCATATTTAAATTTTAAAATTTGAGTTAATTTTTATTTCATGCTTTTTTTTCGTTTTAAAAACTACTTTAGCACTGATTCATTCATTCAATGTATTCATACATACATATATATATATATATATATATATATATATATATATATATATATATATATATATATATATATATATATATATATATATATATATATATATAGAGAGAGAGAGAGAGAGAGAGAGAAATGAATTTTTGTAAGCAATTTTTTAAAAATAAAATTAACTGCTATATAATAAACCACTTTCTACTTTCTTTAAAATTACATTACTTTATTGCTTGAAATCAATAAAAAACAGAAATTCAACTGATATATAAATAGGGAATTATTTAACATATTTTATTGATTATATAATTATTCTATTATTGATTTTATTGTTTAATCATTATATATTATATATATATATATATATATATATATATATATATATATATATATAAATGGAGTTTATAATAAAAATGAGTAGTTTGAAATAGAAATTAGCCTATCAAATAATAAGAAGAGATCACCGATGCATAAAAGAAATTTAGATATATAAAAAAATCCATATAGATAGATGGGATTGAGATATAAGAAAATTTGTCGAAATTCATTGAAAACGAAAGGAACTGGTTGAATTGAAATTGAACATTTTAGAAAAGACCTTCATTTAGTACTGTGAATAGGAAGAGGCTAATAATGATTTTTCTTAATTTTTTTAAATTCAAAAGATTATAACATTTTCATATTTTTAAATACTATGATAATTTTGTAACGAAAATAATTATTATAAGTCATAAAAAAATTTTGGTGTTGATGCAAAGACTCTTGAAGATAGGATTTTATTTGTTTATATAGATGTAATTTTTTCTAAAATATAATTTTATAAATATTGAAATAGATGGTATTTCTAAGATACCACATCGTGTGAATATACAGGATTTGTAAGGATTTCCTAGGCAACCTTTTTTTAATTTTGTTTTGGAATGCTAATTATCACCTGCGATCTGATGTTATCTTCTTGAATAACAATCTTTCTTTATATCTAGTAAAAAGATATGTAATGATTTATTCACTCTAATTAAATTTGGGCAATATTAGTTTGAATCAATGGTTTTATCGGATTTTAATAGTTTAAAATAAACTATGAAACAAAAATGTTGCCACTACCAAAGGATTACTTTATTTTGTAATCATTATTGAATATCACCTTTTGGTTACTAATGTTTTATTTTCGCTATGTTTCATCTCGTGTCAAAATTCATTTCAAATTTGTTCATTTGACTGATGATAAAGTAAACTCTTAATAAATCTATCTATAATATCTTTTTGTGCTACTTCGTATGAAAAAAAATATTAAGTTTTAAAACTGTATTATTTTTCCTAAGCAACTTGAAATTGTCTATGTAATAAATTTTACTTCCATCTGCTAATTCTCATAAATTATGTTATCTCTTCTTTCTCGATAATAGCATTTTTTGTATGTTTATTTTGTAACTGTTCCATTGTTATTAATTACATATTATGTAAATGAGTGTATATATATATATATATATATATATAAAGAGAGAGACACGAAAGAAAGAGAACGAGAGATAGAAGATCAATCTATTA
>CP092090.1:41828567-41911067 GCA_029203775.1 Neoneuromus ignobilis
TAGAAATATTTTTATAAAATATTTACAAAAAGGTTTTTTTCAAATATTCTTTATATATATATATATATATATATATATATATATATATATATATATATATATATATATATATATATATATATATATATATGTAAGTGTCTGTATGTTTTTGCCTGTAAAATATTAAATATAATATCTATTAGTATAAATAATAAATGTATTTCACAATAAAAATATATAATATAAATCTTTAATATTATATAATAAGATAAACTTACAATAAAATAAATTTATTTAATTATAAAGAGAATAATCTTATATATTTTCAATGAAAACCTTTTAAGCAAAAGAGAGAATGTACACGTAATTATTGTTTTGATATGTTGAGGGTATAAGTCAGATATTTTTTTTAAGCATTAACCATAAAATCACTTCTAACCACCTTTTTTATAAAATTAATTACAAATATTTTTTTTTTATTAACGCTCATTTAGAAGCTGTAGTGTTATAAAGAGCGTAACGTTTTATAATTTTTTAAAGCGTGATAATAAAATTAGAAATTTGTAATTTTTAGAGTTACTATTGAACATATTTCTAAAAATCTTGTGGCATTACATAATAATTTATATATTTAATTGTGTTTTAACAACGATTGTAAAATTTAAAATTTTGTATATAAATAATTGTTTTTTGTATTAATTAAGATGTTTTTTTTTTTGTTATTAAACCTTATTTAGTTTCTTTACCAATTTAAAAACATGCACAAAAAATATTTATATCTAAGTACGTTATTTTTTTAAATAATTTGTATAGTAGGAAAACATGTTTTTATTATAATATATTTTATTAAATAAAACATGTATTCTCTCTCTCTCTCTCTCTCTCTCTCTCTATATATATATATATATATATATATATATATATATATATATATATATATATATATATATATATATATATATATATATATAGAGAGAGAGAGAGAGAGAGAGAGTAGACAATATTATTTCTGTTTTTCTCGTTAGTAACTTTTGAATTTTTTATAACAAATCAACAACAATAAAAAAGAAAACTGTTTGTGTGTTCACTGTAATTAGCATTAATTTTCATATGTAATTATTACTTGGGGAAACTCCTCTTAATCTTTTTTTTGTCACATTTTCATTACATGTGTTGGTTTCTACGTGGAGATTTCTTACGTTTATGTTTTATTTGAGGATTTCATTTAAATAAGTGAGATATATGTCTTTTTACTTTGTTGTTAGTATTGTGTGAATAATTAGTTAATGCATTTCATTGTAAGAAAAATATAGTTTGCAACATTAATGTTAGACAACGTAATAAAAATATGATAAAATGCTTACAATATGAGAAAAGTGATTGTAAATATCAAAACACTAAATTATAATTGGTTATTGTTACGAAAATATATAATTTAAAAAATCAATGATTTAACCTATTACTCAGGTATATGCAAGAATAAATCACGATTAATTTAACAGAATTAAATAAACTACAAAAAAAAAATATCAACCAAGATGATACGTATATAGTTAGAAAAATGCAGAAGGATCCATTCATTAGCGGAAAAGAAAATTTAGGAAATGTTGAACTATAACATTTCTTAAAATACAATTAAAGGAAGATTAAAGGAATATAAAAACTGTTTTAAAACTAAAAAACCTGTATTTCAAAAAAGATAAATGAGGCTCGTATTCAGTTGTTAAAAAGTATCTAAATATGCCACAGATCATTTGAAGAATGATTTTATGGAGCGATTAAAGTAAATTAGAGTTCAAAAATTGAGAAAGATGGCAAAATATTTCAAAAAATTCAGATAAATCTGTAAGGTTTATGAATATTCAGTCTACCATAAGGCATGGGAGTGAAAACATTATGGCATGAGATTACTTAATTTACAATGGTAAGGGTTTTTTTGGTCAAAATTTATAAAAAAATATCAGATGCACAATAAACTAATATATTATCGAGTTATTTGAAACCTTCATTTAAAAATTTGAGGTTATGAGATGATTGTATCTTTAAACATAATAATCATCTCAAAGATGCACTTAAAATAACAAAGTAGTATCTATAAAATGAACATGTTAGAGTACTGAAATGGCAAAAGCAGGTTTAGGTTTGAATTCTGTTGAGTATTTATGAGGTCATTTGTACTTGAAAATTAATAGGTGTTAGTTGCAGAATAAAGAAAAGCTTGATTTAATTTAATAATGAGTGGAAAAGTATACCATTAGATTATTTCAGAACATTGATAGAAGTTATAATTGAGATAAGAGAAATACATACTAAATATCAATGACGAAGATTTTCTACTAAGATAAAAAAAAATATTCTTAATAAAATATATGAGTACGTATGTTCTCTTAATTTTTTATATTTTCAGAAATTAATATTATATATGCTAAAAAGATGGAACTTGAGCTGAATTTTAGATATTTTAAATTAAGAATTACTAAGCTATTTAAATCCATGTTTTTCTTATTATAATATTTTTTTTTGGTCTTTTAATAACTTGTTTCTTTAACTTTATTAAAACAAGAACACGAATATTTTTGTCTCCAACTCTTTCTCTCTCTCTCTCTCTCTCTCTCTATATATATATATATATATATATATATATATATATATATACATATATAAACTATTTATATTTTTTTATTTGAATTTTCAACTCTACTCTTATTTTTTATATTCTCAGATGCGTCATTATAGCCTATTTTTTATGTACATATGTTTTTACATTAGAAACTATTTATTTTTTTTAAAAAATATGATCATTTTTATTTCTCAAAGAAAATATTAAAAACAAATATTATTTAAAATCATTTTTTATGTTTTTCTATGAGAAAATAAATTTGTACATTTTGTTCAATATTCTGTTATTTTAGTATTATTGTAGGTCATAAAACTATAACTTGACAAAACTTGGAAACTTTCTACAAATTTTCTTTGTTTAAAGTCATTACGAACGAATGCTTCAGAATATACAACCTTATGTGAAACATTATGATAAACTGACCTCGTTTGATGAAAATAGGACAAACTCTCATCACAGTTCTCTGAAATACTAGCAATATTCATGAACTTCTTGAACAATGAAATGAGTCTGTTGCGCTCTGAACATTGATGCCAACTGATTATAGGAACAATATTACACAAACTAGTATTTGATAAATGTATGAGAAATTGTTTGGAATTGCATGCTAAATTGTTTATCAATATCAGTTCAATCTGATATATGAATATAGTATACGTTTATTCTTAATATCAGTAAATAATTTATTTTTATTTTTTAATGTATTATATTAAAAAATAAATTTAAAAATGTTAATTTGAGTTAATTACTGAAGATATTTTTTCAAACTTATATTTAATTATTTCTTAATTACTTCTTCTTAAGAAAAATTTAATTGTATTTAATTGTTCATTTAAATAGTGACAACATTTCTTATCCAAAAACATTCGTGTATATATATATATATATATATATATATATATATATATATATATATATATATATATATATATATATAATATAGTTGTTTAGTAAAATATAATATTTTTTATTTAGTAGACTAATTTTTATAATATATATTTAAAAAATATTAATACATTGTTTCTCACTTTTATTATTTATTTACAATTTTTGTATATATATAATTCGATTAAAAAAAATAAGAGATAGAAATTAATATTTTTTTAAAAAATACACTTTTCCATTTATTTTTGTAAATGTATATTTATTTCCTATATATTAATTTTTGTATAAATTTTATCTAAGTTTATAAGACATTAATTACTTATTCATTAGTAATCTGAATGAAACTACTAACGAGATACTTTTTTGTACTGCTATTTTATCGTAAAATACATTTTATTAAATATATTTCATACCCTTAAAATATAAATTTAATGTAACGTTCTTATGAAGTAAAGAAAATCTTACTTGTCTTTGTTATCAATATTAAAATATTTCGAATTTTTAATGAATATTTCTAATTATATATAAAAAAACCTTCTTTCAAAACAATTAAATTTGAATTTTACAAAATAATGCAGAAAAATGTTTTAAATTAACATTGATTTTATAATTTTTAATATATTTCTTACAAGTTGAAAATTATGTAACAATTTGAATAATAACATCTAAATAAATATGTAGTTATTAAAACAATAGTTTATTTTGAGCTTTTGATAAATTATTTAAACAAACATTTCTCAAACCACTTCTGAAATAAAATATTTACTAGAAAAACATATTGAATATATAAATTTTATACTGAAATGATTGTTTTGAAACTGTGATGAATTTACTTTGACACAAATTAATTTTCACATTAAAATTACAAGATATTAAAAAGTGCTCAATAATTATTTATTGTTCACTTTATTGGCTTATAACAATGATAAGATGATGCGCATTTCAATGGCAATGACATCAATATCAGAGTGTTGTATTATCATTGAAATAATTAAAATACTTATAATCTTTAATAGTTTTATAACACTAAAATATTATTTTTAAAATCGTTTTATCCTTTAATGATTTTATAACTTGGCGCTCTGATAATGACGGAATTACCACCGAAATGTACGTTAGTTTGTTGTTTTAAACAAAAAAAGTGAAAAATAAGTAATAATTAAACACTTTATAATATTTTGTGGTGTTTATTTATTTGTGTTTTTACTGAAAGTTTTAGAAATTTTATTTATAAAATATATATTTTTTATTTTTATTAATTTTATCTACGTATGTAATAAAAACTCTTATTTAATTATTGGTCATTATATAATGTAAAATAGTAATAAATTGACTCCTATTAAATTTATTGACACTTAATAATTTTCTATATAATATTTTGTTGGTTTGATATTTTTATTTTAATTAAATTAAATTTCTGAATTAAAAATATATTATCAAGTTTGGTAGAGGTTTATTAATATCAATTTATAATACTTTTATTAAAAGTATAATTACCTCTTGACTGCAGATTTTTATATTCCTTTTTATTTGACCAGTTTTGATGTGAATAATATTTTCAGTTTCTTTGTTATCTAATTTCAACTTAAATTCAGCATTGAAACAAATTTAATGTAAATAAAATTAAACGAATAAAAATATTTTTTACATTCTATTGAATTCATTTTTTATGAATCAATAAATAATTATTTAATACGTTTTAAATTTATTCGCTCTCAATAAATTATTACCTCATGATCGTAATTTTTCATATCGCTTTTTATTTGACAAGTTTTGATGAAAATAATATCTTATAATTTCTTTATCTGATTTTTAATTAAGTTTTGTATTGAAACAATTTTAATAAATATAAAATTAAATGTTTAAAGAACAATATGTTTATATACTTTCTTTAATTAATTTTTCTTAAATTAATGAATAATTATTTGATATGTTTTTAAATTTATTAGCTATTATCAAATTATTTTTCTGTTCACATTGATAAATCACTATTAGATAAATAATATGCAAGTGAACTATCATTCAATTCTTAAATATATTGAAAAAATATTCAATGATTATTTATTGTCTCGTTATTTATTTATAAGCTAATATGTATTTCGATAGCAATATCATTATTAGAACGCTGCATTATAAAATCTCTTTTTCAATATCTTTTGATGCTGGAATGATAGTTTAGTTGTGTTAAGTGCATTAGTCATAATTTTAAAACAATTAGTGATAAATAATATAATCTACAATTTAAATTTTTATATAAAAAAATAATTTTAAAACTGATTATTACAAAAAAGCGAGCAGTTTTGGATTATTATTAATTTTATTTACATAATGTTTTTTTTTTTGTAAAATATTATATAAATAATATTAATAATAAATTATACCAATATTAGTATAAGGAAAAATAATTTCTTTAATTGTACATACAAACATACATACATATATATATATATATATATATATATATATATATATATATATATATATATGGAATTTTTAAACATTATATAAAATATTTCATAAGATAATAGTAATATATGATTATTAAAAGTATACGATGCTATGAGTTATGAGTGAAAATACTTCTAATCAGAAAATACGTACATTGCATCATGTATACTTATATAGAACGAAATACTTATACTCTTCAACCGGTATCTTTCGTCTCCATGCTTGTAGAGTGCTCTATAAATCATGGATATTTGAAAATTTACTGTATTCGAATAACTGCATCAAACTCTTACGTTGAAGTTAATATGCTATAAATATACCTCAACATTCTGTATATTTTGCTGAAAGCAAAACTTTTTTGATGTTAAAATCTGCCATAAAAATCATGCGCGAACAGTAAACGTACACATAAATTAATTATAATTTTTAAGCGAAACAATTTTTAAATGAAAACTTTTAAAACGTAATGCGCGTATTCCATTTTTAATTTGTTTTTTCCGTTATATTTTTATAATGTATATAAATGTTGTTTTTCAATGAATAGAGTTATTATTATTTGTTATTAAATACTTTTACTTCATTTACACTCAAATATGTTTCGTTTCATTTATTATTTATGAACCGATCTTTTCATTAAAAAATATTGTAAAATATTATTATGTATTTCATTTAAAAAAATCAAAGAATATTTCTGATTCATAATATTAAATTATTCAACATAAGTACTTTATTCTTTTAAATTGTACTTAATTTGAATGAATTCAAAACGAAGTTGAAGATAAATTATTTATATAAACTTTCATTTGATGATACATTATTTTATCCACAGATTTTTTTAATTTTTGCAAAAAATCTACAATTAGGACTTTTTCTCTCTCTCTCTCTCTCGATATATATATATATATATATAATTTACATTTTAAGTTGTACTAGAGTCGTTTTTCTTTTTATATATGTATATATTTTTGTATGTGTTTAATTATTCGTACACACACACACACAAAATTGATGTAAGTGTTGTACATGAGCTCGTATTTTTATATATTTGTTTGTATTAACCACTTGAAAGCTTTTATATTTACTATGTAATGCTTTAACTCGATGTGATGCGGTTGTAAAAAAAACTTAATGTAAAAAAATAAATTATTAACCAATTAATTGTGCCGTATAACAATGATGGCATAAAACGAAAGTAATACTGATAAAAATAAGTCGTTCGTAGCCAGATTTTCGCATTGTGCTTTTCGGTAGCACACATAACGAATAAAGAGTTAGCTCGTAAAGACTGGGAAAACGCTTTTGCTAGGTTGTTTTATGGCTAAGTACTTGTAACAGGAATTTTAATGATACTAGCGAATGAAGTCACAGCCAATTTACGACTGGTCTGGAATTAAGACAATATGACGACGCTTATGTAATGAACATCATAGCGTACATCTAATGGACTTATCGTAGCCATAAATTAGGTCAAGTCTTGTGATACTCGGTTGCTTATATCCAACGTCAGCTTGCATCACTCCACTTTTGCCAACGTGTGCCATGGGTAAGTGTTCGAAATGACTGTGCCAGACGTTTGCTTGTCGTGAGAGACAATGCTTCAAAAGTGGATGATATTCGTGGCAGTGTGCAGCTTGGAGTTGATAAACTAAACTAATTAAACTAAATTTTATCAAAAAATATAAACAAATTCATATTATATATACATTGATAAAAATTGCATATATATATATATATATGCGTATGGTACAAATTATTACAAGCATTAAACAAAAATAATTCATAAAGTAGAATTTTAATTCCAATCTAGCATTTTTTCAATAAATATATTTTTTTAGAATTGTGTTACGTAACTCTATCAGTCATTTTAATCAATTTAAAATGAAACATAAAAATTTCAGTGGGTAATATTTTATTTTCTTATTCAAAAATTGTACATATATAAAATTAATTCTAAAATAATCAGATACATCTCTATTTGTAAATTAATATTTATCTAAATTTAAATCTACAATATCTACTAATAAAAAATTATATTACCAAAAATAAATATATTTAAGTAATGGAATATTACAAAAAATACTGAATAAAAATTTGAAATTTTCAAAAAGAAATTAAAAAATAAAAAATTATGAAAATGAAAATAGTTATATATATATATATATATATATATATATATATATATATATATCATGATTTATATATGTGTACTTTTAGTATATATGTACATCTCATAAATGAAAGCAGATGTGCAAAAAATGAACAAATGTTATTTCATTTCATTAAAAGTTTATATTTTATTTATCTTAACGTACATTCCTAAAAAGTTAACATAAAACACAAACCTATTCTTCAAAATTGTGCAACTATAAATATTTAAAGTATATTACCAAACGTAAAACGGTTTATGATAAGTCTGGGACGTATAAAATTTCAAGCTCAACGATGGAACGTGTTTACAGGCATCACAAACATAGTTTTAAAACTTTTGTTGAAATGTATGTTTTTAAATTAGAGTATATATATATATATATATATATATATATATATATATATATATATATATATATGTAAAACTAATTTATAAAATCATAAAGAAAGTTACAATGCTATTATATGTTAATAATTAATTAATAATTTTATACATTCAATATGTGAAAAATTTTAACATTTTTTGTAAATTTTTGCCATATTATGGGAATATATTAATCGCCAGTCATTAGAAAATTTAATTTTGTTTAATATGATCTTCTGCCATCTTTCGGGAAAGTTTCAGATTTTTTTTTAAAGAGACATCCGTTTGCAAGTAATGACATCGTTAATTCTTTTCTTATCTTAATTATGTTTTGAAACCGCTGCTCAGTTAAAGAGTTCTGCAACGAGCGAAATAAATGGTAATCCCAAGGTACCAATTCGGATAAATACACTGCGCAAGGTAAAACTTCCCAAACCAAGTTAAAAATGGTTTGCTGAGTAGTAGAGAAATATGCGGACTAATATTGTCGTGCAGTAAAATAATCTTCCTGCTTCTTTGTCCAGTATTTTTTTCCTAATTTAATTGGTCAAGTAATTCAATTAACAACGACTGTACTGCTTAGCAGTAACTGTTTTACTTGGATGAAGGAGCTTGTAAAACAGTACATTCTACATATTTCATCGGAGATCCAGAAGGATCTTTTTGGGATTAGTGATCGGTTTTTCTGCTAATTTCAATGACTAGTCAAGATTTACTCATGAATAGATGACTTCAGTATTGTCATCTATAATTACTTTTGGTCATCGATAACAATATTTTTAAAGAATTTTATGTTATCTGACATGAATTGAGATGCATGTATTGAGCCAATGAGAAAGGTTTTTTTGAGAATTTATTAATCATTCATTTTTCAAGTTTTTTCTTACTTGATCAATTTGACTTAAATTTGATATTTGATTAATTTCTAACTGTTCCACAAGTTTCTTATATGTCTTTGAAAGATATTCATTTAATAATATTTGTAAATCATTGACTTTTAACATTCGTAGCGTTTCAGAACGTGATTTATCACTGACATCAAAATCACTT
This sequence comes from Neoneuromus ignobilis, assembly GCA_029203775.1. Taxonomy (NCBI): domain Eukaryota; kingdom Metazoa; phylum Arthropoda; class Insecta; order Megaloptera; family Corydalidae; genus Neoneuromus; species Neoneuromus ignobilis. Next base: position 41,838,062 of record CP092090.1, read on the forward strand.
ACTTTAAAAAGACCGCAACCAATATTTGTAAGTTCTGTTTACCAAGAAAAGATCAAATTAATTTTTAAGATTTCGAAGTGTTTTCCTTGCTGGAATTTATACTAAAAGTATTATAAAATATACGTAGCTTTTTTTCGATTATCATGTTTAGTATTGTTTTGTGAAGTTGTATTTAACATTAAATCATGATATACATTTCGCAGATTTCAATACCCTCCCTTAAAAATTAAAAAAAAGATAAAAATTTCTTTGTATTTTAATTAATTTCTCCAAAATGCTAAAAAAGATTAAAACACACACCTAATATTGAAGATACATATATATATATATATATATATGTGTGTGTGTGTGTGTGTATGTGGAGTTATCTTGCCTATGTGAATAAATCCTGAAGGAAAAAACCTCACCAACTCGATTGGTTACTGTGATGAGTATAATTAAGTATAAAAGTGAAAAATTACATTTGTTGATGCTGATATAAGATAATATTATACGAGTATATTATTAATATTTTCTTTTTATATAAAACATTTAAATAGGACTTTATTACATTATACAAATTAATTATTTTTTTTACCAAAAAATTAAATACATAAATACTCGTATTATGTGATTTATCTCTAAAATTGCACATGTAATTTGTTGAAAGTGAAATAACAGGTTAGTGATTAAAAAGTTATGAATTATTAATGTACATTATTTAAATGAAGAGTATATTGGTGTTTACGAACTCAATAAAATCATATCTATTGAACAATGGTGCAAAAAGTATATTATTAAAAAATCAATAGATACATATACATCATCATCATCAGTATCTTTCTATCCATTGTTGGCTGAACACCTTTCTCAAAACTTTCCACTTCGAGCGATCTAATTCCTTTCTTTTCCATTTCATTAGACGAATTTTCTTATGTCTATGCTTATATATACATATATATGTATGTATATATATATATATATATATATATATATATATATATATATATATATATATATATATATTTGAGGGTCGTTTGATAAGTATGGTTAATTTATTTATTGTTTAATTTAATTAATTATTTAATTTAATTAAATTTTTCAATTTAGTTTTTCTTACTTTTTTACCATACTTATCAAACGACCTTCGTATGTATGTGTATCGCGCCAAGTTGAGTTTTTTTAAGTTATCACAATATATTTATTTTCTAAAAAAAGCAGTTATTTAATTTTAATTGTTTTCTAATAATTTTCGAAATAATAAATATAAAATAAGAATAAGGAACAAAGATAAGGTTAATATTTTATATGTGCTGCATTTTAATTTGCATTTTAATACAAGCAATTCCTTTTGTAATGCTTGTCAAAAAACTAAGCCAATTTAATGACATGTTTTATTATATTTTATCATTTTTATTATTTTAATTTTTGTATCTTATCTTTTGGATTAAGTATTTCTTATAAAAAATAATTTTTATTGACTGGTTTTTAACCGTTGTTCATGTTATTTTTATGGAATTAATTTCATACTGTAATTAAGTTAATAATTTTGTTTCAATAATAAAGAATTATAAATTATAAATTAAAAATTGTACTAATAGAATTAAGTAGTTTTATTTTATTATTCTTGAATAGTTTTGAGTTTAAGGAAATACACTTTTTTTTAAACTATTATTTACGATTCTATAAAAACATTTTGGAAACCGATATAAAGTATATAATTTGTTTGTTTTAGAATAATAATATTTTTTTTGGAACTGTAACTCAATACCAGGAGAAATTTTTGATTATAGGCATTTATTTTATATTGATGACACACTATAAGAGGAAAACAAATTATAAATGTAGGAGATAAAAGATATAACGATAATAAATTAAAGTATTTAAATTCATTATGTGACCTAAGACTTGCATAGTATTATATATATATATATATATATAAATATATTTACATAAAGTTGATTTATAATTAATACAGTATAAAATTGCTATTCTGGATGAACGTACCAATTCAGATTATGACTTTGTTTTCTAATTAACATTAAAGTACCTTCACTTTCAAATTGAGTTGTAAAATTTCCATTTTGATTTTAATAAGTAATTTATTTGGTAATTAAAAAATTATTATTTTATTAAATATAAATATATTGTTTCTGAAAATAAAATGTGGAAAAATATAAAAAAATGCATACATATATATATATATATATATATATATATATATATATATATATATATATACATACATATATGTGTGTGTGTATACACTTTTTATAATAAATAAAAATTCTAATAAATAAGAAAAACTTGAGAAGAAATTTATCAAAAAACGGTTTTTGATGTTTTAAACAATATTGAAAATGTTAGAATAGTCTATAAGTTTATATTTCATAAAATTATGTACTTAAAATCGAACACGTTAGTATAAAAAATTATTATAAATAAATTATACAGTGTTAGGAAAAGTTTTTATTAGCTTCTTAATTGTATAGTTTTATATTTAGTTGATAGCGGTAATCAAATGTAGGAAACAAATCGAATAGATAATTTCTTTACTTCTATTTGTATATTTGTGTAGAACAATATTTTTTTTTATTCATTGATAGTCTACTTTTTATACATCAAGCCCATTTCCAATTTAAACTTTTCAATTTTGCCATAACATTCATATTTTTTTTTTCATTTTGATTCATTCATGTCTCCTCTCATCTTTTTGTGCTATTCTCAAAATATATCTCTCCATATTTTTTATGTTGTCCGGAAACATTGAATTATTTTAACATTTAAAACATATATTTCACTGCTATAGATGAGAATAGGTGAGAAGCATTGATCCAAACCTTTTATTTTTAAATAAAGGAATAACTGACTTTAGAAAATGTGAATTTCTTTCAAAATGATTCCATCCTCTTTTTATTCTTCTGTTTACTTCATCTATAAATGTTCTTTTAGTGTTAATGACTTATTATATATATATATATATATATATATATATATATATATATATATATATATATATATATATAGTCCTCCACTTTTTTATTTATCTTATTTTTTTTGTCTAAAAATTAATTGAATATTACATTTGTATTGTCGAAGTTTATCATAAGATCTATATACTTACTTTATTTATCCAATTCTTCCATATATTTTTCAGTTTATCTACAATTATCAAAATAATAAATATATTATGAAATTTTAAATATATATATTATATATAGGGTCATCCAAATGCGACACCTAGATTTGTTTTTTATTAAAAATAAACAAAAGAAACTATACATATGTTTCCCAAAATACTTGTTTCTTTTTGAAAAAACTCAAATCTAGTTATCATATTTGGATGACTATATATATATATATATATATATATATATATATATATATATATATATATATATATATATGTGTGTGTGTGTGTGTGTGTGTGTGTGTGTATATGTATATAATATTTTAAGTTATTTACATAAATTTATAATATTTATTAATATTAGTTATTTACATAAATGTTAGGTAAACAAACTGCTATAAATATATTATAATTTTTCTAACTTATATAAATTATGGGAAACTTAGAGTTTTAAAATGTTTGTTTAATCTTCATTATGTTTTATATTTTATTTATTTGTACGTGTTTGTGTTAATATATTTTGCTTAATTTAAAATTAACAATGTAAATATATGTGTAAAATAAACGAATAACAAATTTTGAGGTGTGTATAAATATAAATTATACGCGGAAAAATCATTCAATATTGTCAGTAACGTTACGAAAATTTTTCGAGTGGAAAGCGAAAATTATTCAAGTGCGTCACATGTTTTAAATGGATATAATATTCACTGACTTTATTAGAAATTATATATATATATATATAACTGTGCTAAATGATATTTGAAATCAAAAAAGTGAATATATAAATTAAATTAAAGAGGATCTTTATGGATATAAAATCTGCTATTCTTAAATTTAACCAATTTGTTAATATGTTTACTGTTTAATTAAAATTTATATTATTACAATGTATAAGGGAAAGTATTCAAGTGAAAACATATCATTAAAGACAATCCTGTGTAGAGAACGGAAATGAACATAATTACCATAAACTACTCATTAAACTGTCTATATCAGTGTTGAAATGAACACGACTTTAGTATTTCAACCGTACAAATATCTGACGAGTATGACTGCTGAATATAACAGAGAGCTAATGTGAATATTCAAGACGAATAGCCTCCAGGAATGTTGCTCATGAACATAATAGTTGTTAGGGGAAAAGTTGACGGCGCAAGGAGAATACATAATGCTGAAGGAGGACGGTAAAGACCTTTAACGCATCCTGTTTGTAAAGAACTTTTCGTTTGCCTTTATACAAAAATACTTTAATATCGAAAAAGTTCATTGACGATGAAAGATGTGACGATTCTTTGCTATGTTTAATTTGTATACATGTCTTTTTCTAAAAATTCAATCCATTTTGCAAGGAATGCGTATCAATAAGTTTTGAGATTCAAAGTTCGATATTGAACGTTAAATTCGTTTGATATCTCTTTATGACATGGTACTTAATATTAATTCTATGTTCAGAATTAGTACTGTTTACAGTAGAGTACGATAACGATGCAGATATTGTATGATATATGGTGGAAAATTGTTTAAAAGTTTGTTTTAATATTATAGTATGAGTAATTTATGAAACATTTATTTCTTCACTGCACTTGTAACAAACATTCTCTTAACATACATATGTATTTTTGAATATATATATATATATATATATATATATATAAAGAGAGAGAGAGAGAGGAAAAGAAAGAAAGAGATGTAGAAAGGTAAAGAAAGAGATTAAATTTTAGCAGTCAATTTTTAAAAAAGTTAGAAACATGAAATAATATTTTTGTATATTTAAGTTATTTTTAACTGAAATAAAATCATTACAAATCAAATGCATACATTAAAATTTTTGTAAATTATAAATTATCTTCTAAAATTAATGAGCATTTTGTTTTTAAAAAATATTACAACTTGGAAGAAATATAAAAAATAATTATATTTATATGCATTTAGTATAAGGAAGATAGTGTTTTTTATTTTATAATGTTAAGATAGGAATAATTGATAATTATTTTCTTTTTCATTCTTCCTTTTTTATTTAACATATGTCTTTCTCTCTTTCTCTCTCTCTCTCTCTCTCTATATATATATATATATATATATATATATATATATTTATATTTATATTTATAATATTAACATCATCACAAAAGCCCATGTTAGCCCATTGCTAGATAAAAGCCTCATCAAATGTCATTAGATTGTCTTAAATGTTCTCTCAAAATTCTTTTATTGTTTCTTGTCTGCTGATAATCTCATCTAACTCGTATCTTTACAATATTTTACAATATCATTCTCTTATCTTTGATAGGGTCTCTTTCAGGGTCTCTTTTTGCTTTTTGGTCGCCACTTTATAGTGATTTATGTCCATTTATTGTCTTCTCTTCTTGCTATATGCACTGCTCATACTAATTTAATCGATTTTATTTATATTGTTATATTAATTATTCTTGTATGTTCTTGTTTTATATATATATATATATATATATATATATATATATATATATATGTTTAATTTCTTGTATAGAATGACCAAAATGATATTGACGAGTCTTAACTTACATTTACGTACTTACTAACATTTACTATGCTTCAGGTGAATTTGGGCCACCTTATATAAAAGAGGATTCAAAGAAAATGAATAAAAATATTTAAACAATTTGCAATGAGAAAGAAAAGGTGTTATATTTTTTAAGGTTTTTAATATTCTTAGTTAAAACATCTAATTAAATTATTATACATATATAAAATTGTTTTTAATATTCCATTAATTTTTTTGATCTGTTTTTGACAAGACTATCCACAATTGAAACTTATTTTGAAAATAAAACTGAATATGGTAGTCACTTGCAATATATATATATATATATATGTATGTGTGTGTGTCTAGAAGAGAAAGGTATTAAATTGGTCGCAGTAGAAAATTTTAAGAGAAGCCTTCATCCAATGATGAATTGAGGCGGGTTAATAATGATAATGATAATATATCTGTATATACATATATATATATATATATATATATATATATATATATATATGTGTGTGTGTGTGTGTGTATGTTATTTGCTGATATATATATATATATATATATATATATATATATAGGTATTTATTTAAGTGTGATAGAATTTTAAATTGAATCCGTATTGAAATATCTATCTAACCTAAAAAACATTTTTTATATGTTGTGTGTGTGTACGCGTATGTGTGTGTGAGAGAGTGCGTCTGTATGTATGTATATATGTATATATATATATATATATATATATATATATATATATGTGTGTGTGTGTGTGTGTGTTTTTACGTTAGATAGAACTTTTAATAAAACTCAATTTAAAATTCTATCACGCTTAAAAAACTTTCTAATGAATATACATAATATACATCCTATATAAATAAACATATACAGATATGAATATTTTCTTAATTTTTTGGAAAAAACAAATTAAATTACTTTAAATATTTTACCGCAATAAAAAAAGAAAATATTAATTATTTTCTTTTTCAAACCGTTTTATTTGAATTTATTTTAAAATTTATTATCTCCATAAATACAAAAATAAAATGAAAAACATGTCTATTGAATATAATTGAAATAATAAAAATTATTATATTAAATGGACATTATATGAAATTACTTCAATTTATTAACGGCAAACTTAATAGAGCTCTTGTGGTGGGAGTAGCGTCGTGCAGAAATATTCCTACAAGCGACATTTTGAGGAAGAAAGAGCAATAATAATGCGTTGCGGTCGGGTGGTGTATAACATAGCCCCGTCATCATCCCGATATTATACTTCCGCGTTCTCGTTTTCAGGCGTTTCGTTTCCAGTACGTTGTCCCGCCCACCATGGGAATGTATGCACGAAATACGACGGCCGCATTATGGATAGATTTTTATGGGACTAGGGCGACAATAATGTGAGACAGTTTTTGATATTGTTAACGTGACAGTAAATATTTTGAAATTTAAAATAGATAAGTAAATATGATAACTTAAGTACAGTAAATAAATGATATTTATGTTTACGTTGAAAAAAGGAATTAGTATTTTGGTAAATTAATAACTTTTTCTTATTTTATTTTATTAAATATTTCAATTATTTGTATTAAAGTATTTATTACTTTGTCAAATAATTTACTGAGTAAGATAAAAATAAGATAAAAATATTATATACAAAAATTATATACTTTTTTATATAAGATAAAAATATTTATATACAATAAATTATGTCTATAAATAAAAAGTAATTTGATGTGATAGCAAAATTATATTTTATTTTTCTCCGAAAAATTATTTAAAAAAACTTCTATTGAATTTTTAATAACCTAATATCTTTTATGAACAGTCAATTAAATTTCATTTAAAATAAATTAATACAGCCCTAAAATTAAACAGTACATCGATACATGTTTTAGATTTGGTTTCATTATAAGTTTTCTATTTATAAATATATCATTAAATAAATAACGTTATAATATTTCAATAACATTTTAATTGAATTTTATTTTTAGAATTTAATATTTCTTTATTTTTTCCTACTTTCAATTTTATTTATGTAAATAATTTTAAATATAAAGTAATTTATTAAACAAAATATTATTTTTAAAATCATATTTGATGAAAATTATATATATATATATATATATATATATATATATATAAATTTGTAATATTTCAATAATATTTTAATTCATGTTTATTATAAGACATTGTCATTAAAATTATTATTCTCTTACTTTAAATGTATTTATTATAAAAATAAGTTTATATTTAAAATAACTTATTAAATAAAATATAATTTGTATTTTAAACTTATACAAATATTAATATATATTATATATATATATATATATATATATATATATATATATATATATATATATATATATATATATATATATATATATAATTTGAGAAAAAATTAACGACAAAAAATTAATTTATAGATTAAAATGTAACGATATAAATATTTCGTTAAAATGTTTTTTAGTATGTATTAAAATAATATTTTTGTTTATTTACTAATTAATTCAAATGCTTAGCAATTAATATAGTACTTTTTTAAATACAAACAAATAATTAAATGTAATATCAGTAAGAAACAAATATGAAAATAAAGTGCCGATTTTGTTAAAATAAATAAACTGTTTATTATAACTATAAATATTATAAAATAATATTCGTTTAAATAAAAAAAAATGAAAATTTTAAATTTAAAATATTATAAAGTTAATTCAAATATATATATATATATATATATATATATATATATTCTAAAATAAACACATGTTTATTGTCTCAAAAAATCAATCACATCCTGTTATTGAAATAAAAGTATAAGAGAATTATAAGATTATTTAATTGTTGTTTTGGAACTGTGGCTGATTCACTTTAAAATTCATTTGTGTGAATATAAGATGTTACATTTGATAAATAAATAATTAGTGACTTGTTGTTATTATTGTACTTCCATTTGTGCCAAGAAATGTTTAGAAAAACAAAATAACTATTTGTTTTTGACATTAAAGGAATTGTTTTTGTAATTAATTTAAACATGTTCTGAATTCCGATGGTAAAGGTAAATATGAAATAGCTTACTTGTATAATATTATATACATATATATATATATATATATATATATATATATATATATATATATATATAATCACACTTTATATCAGACTGAGTTGGGTTAAATTTCATCAAAAAATATAATTAATAATTATGACTAAAACCAGTAATTAGTGAAAATGACTAATAAATAAAGCTTAATTTCAATCAAAATTTTTCTAAGATAATGATTAATCTAAAATTAATCAATGTTTAATAATTATTATCTAAATCAGCCATTTGTATAAAATTATTGACCTAGTTAAATTTTAGTCTAATTAATGTTTAATCATTAATCAAAGAAAGTTTAAAAAACCATATAATTTTTGGACTTCAACTAGATTTTTTAATAGAAATGCTTGAAAGGAGTTCTGTAAATAGGCAATAAATAACAAATTAATGTTCTACAAAGAGAATTTAAAGTTGTTACAAGAGAGTCTAAGGTTGAATTGAGTGTGGTATTAGTGTAAGGTTTAGAATATACATAGGGTGAAAGGGTACAAATTGATGATAATAATGTTTCCATTTACTATTCATTCTTAGACTTAATCACTTAGAATAAACAAGGACAGTAATTTGTGAGTAGTCATGAGTAATGACTAATATATAGCTATAATTAAAATTATTTTGTTTGAAAACAAACTAATAAATTCGACTAACAAAAAAATGATTTGTCACTAATAACTAACTTAGTTTATGACTAACTGTTAGTAAAAATTTTAGTCAATATATATAATAATATTTCAGTTAATTTATGCCTAACTTATACATATATATATATATATATATATATATATATATATGTATATGTATATGTATATATGTATATATATTGTGAAGAATTAAAGTAAAAAATAAAATGATATACCCTTTTTAATTTTAGTTATAAAATTTATAATCTACAGAATAAAATAATTAACATATGTATGAATGATATATGTTTTTTAGTTTTCGTAAAAAAATATTCGTACAATTGAAAAAAAATAACAATTTTCATAAAAAGTAAAATAATTATATTTACCTAAAAAAGTGACATCCGTGAATGAGGTTTTATGTCCCAGTTTTAAGTAAATATTGTAAATTAATGTTCACGTTGTTAAACTCATGTTTCGTTTAGGTACGTTGTAGTTAATCTATTTATCTTATTATATACAAATTAGAATGATTTGTTCAATAACCATCCAAAATTATTATCGCAACGATTCAGTACTGCAGTGCAGTGGTCCTAAACAAACAAATTATACCAAACCGCTTCTTGTGGATTGAATATCTGACGACAATTTTGTCTACGCCTCATCCAATACCATACAGATATTCGATTACATTGACTATACACCGAAAATTCAATTTTCAAATTAAAATTCGAGCTAATTATGTATTGTATGATCAGCATGTTTAACATTGCCGTAAAGATAAAATTTTCATTGGACACAAGAGTTATGAAAATAATGTGTTCCATCAGCAATTTTAGAATACTTTCGACGTTAATGGAATATATTGAATTCATTCAATTAGGGATCGGAGACATTCTATACAATTTATACAATATGGAAAAAATGTGATTGATATTGGTGAATTCGAAGTAGATATGAAGATATATTATTTGTTTAATATTTTTCATTAAATATTTTTTTTTAAATATTCAAGTTATTTTCTTATTTTAGAATACGAGAACATAATTCAAATGCCATTTCTGTTAATTAAAATTCTCTCTTTTTAAATTCATAAGAAAATATGCCAAAGATGTAAAAAAATATTATTCATTTTACGAGTATACATACATATACTGATATACATGTACAGGTACACGTAAATATATATATATATATATATATATATATATATATATATATATATATATATATATATATATACTTATTTTAGAATACGAGAACATAATTATGCCATTTCTGTTAATTATTCTCTATTTTTAAATATAAGAAAATATATGTATATATATATATATATATATATGTATATATATATATATATACATATATATATATATATATATATATATATATATATATATATTTATTTTATATATATATATATATATATATATATATATATATATAATGGAAATACAATTAAAATTTATTTTGTTCGAAAATCTGTCTTAAAAGTCTGCTTTAAAATGTATCTAATTTCATTTTATATTAATTTTAATATATTATAAAATTTGTACTTCGGTAATTTTTGGAAAACTTCAGGTAAGTTCGGAAACTAAATTTTTTACATTAACTTGGAAATGGAGTCAATATATATTTTTTTTTAATATAGAAACATTTTTGATATGTTTTATACCTTAGTATAAAATTTTAGTTTTTTTTTTTTTTTTGTTTCATGTATAATTTATATTTTCAATATATTCTCTTTAAATAACCTGTTATATTTTAAAATGTTCTTCATTATCGTCAGTTTTTTCCATCGATGAGATTTCTTAAATTTTTTTTTCAAAATTTCTTATTTTAAGCCATCTAATGCCTTTCATTTACATTCCACTTCAACAATTTCTTATATGTCTCCGATTCATCTAGTTAATGGTCTGTTATAGGCATTTTATATCTCTAGAATCGCAATCAATAATTTCTCTTGTTTATTAATTGTTTTCTGTTCTTTCTATAAGACTGTTTCATTTCCATTATAACATCGAACATTTTCATTAACTTGGTTTTCTTTTTAATCCACTCTCTTCTCTTTTTGTCTCTACTTCTTTTTCCTAATATGTATTTTTCTATGCTTGTTCGTATTGTCAGGAGTCATGAAATTATTCTGGTATTCAAGATCATGTTTCATAGTCACAAATGAAAACAGATAGTATACATTAATTAACATCCTTTATTTATCGAGAAATATTCGACATCACAATATAAGAATATCTTCTAAATTGACATTATTCCATTTTTCTTTTCTTTTCTTTATAAATGTTTCTTTACTGTTAATATATTTGAATAGTCCATACAGTTCTATTAATTACAAAAATATTATAGAATAGTGTTTAGTTAGTCAATACAAAAACAATACAATTATTTTTTTCTGTATTCCAAAATTCTGAACATGTTTGTGGAAAAATCTATTTGATGTACATATATAGATCATCTAAATGTGTCGCCTAGATTTTTGTTTTATTAAAAAGAAACATGTGTATAAGTAAACAATTGTTTAGTTTCATTTGTTTCTTTTTAATAACGTACAAATCTAGACTTCACAATTGGATGTCTCTCTCTCTCTCCCTCTCTATAAATATATATATATATATATATATATATATATATATATATATATATATATATATATAAGATCAGTATAATATCAACAAATGGTCACAATGACCTTTTATAAGCTTAAATGAAACGGTGATTTAAGTAAACGTAATATGACCTGAAATAATATTTGGTATTATACTTCTCATTTACTATATAATCATCTTTATCCTCACCAGAAGTGAAATTATGTTTAAGATATAATATTTTTTGATATATATATATATATCGATAAAAAAATTTGGCTTGCTAAATAAATTTTGAAAAATATAAGTATTTAATTTTTTATTAATTACTTTAAAATTTATAAATTGTTGGAACAGGTTTAACTATTTTATGAAATATTTGAAGAGATAATTACTTTGTTAATGAAATATACATGACATAAACTTATATTTTACTTAATAACATGTTACTGAAAGTTTTACGTGTTAGCCACTTAATGATTAATTTATGTATGAATATGTAACAGACACACCTATACATCAGTTTATATATATATATATATATATATATATATATATATATATATATATATATATATATATATATATATATATATATATATATATATATATATATATATATATATATATATATATATATATATATATATATATATATATATATATATATATATATATATATATAATTCTATTTAAATGTATACATATGTGAATGTATGTGTACGATTAAGATAGTATGTAATCTAAATTGCTATGAGCTAATGTAATAATCTGTCGGTAGATAGAAATTTGTTATATATCTTACACAGTACCCGCTGAAACTGCAATAAATAAGCTCATAACCAAAGTCAATGGAATGTGTGGTTTAATCGATCAATATACAGTTCTGGAATGTAAGTCCTGGAATATTTCGAAACGCTAGCGTGCCGAATTCCGGACACTGAAGGTTGTACACATCTGAAGTGATCTGGAAACGGATCGTTTTCTCATTCTCACATTTCATTTCATTTAATGTAGAAAATTATAAAAAAAATTATACATATATATATATATATATATATATATATATATATATATGTAAATAGGTCAGTTTGTGTATATATATATGCATATTTAAAAAAATATTTAAACTAAAATAATCTTAGAAATAAACATAAATAATAATTCTATTAGAATGAACTTCTATCTTTTAAATTCGCAAATTTAATGATATATGCAATAAAATATATAAATACATTATATATATATATATATATATATATATATATATATATATATAGAGAGAGAGAGAGAGTTATTATTATCATATCATCGTAGCAACTTATATCAGTTTATTGTTGGGTGAAAGTCTCATTGAAAATCCAATTACTTGGACTTGGTAACACTCACCACTCTAACAAAGTGGGTTGGTGAGGATTTTTAATTCAGAAGTTACTTTTTTAACCAGCTTTTATTTATATATATATATATATATATATATATATATATATATATATATATATATATATATATATATATATATATATATATTTATATAGTTGGTGCAAATGGACTGAATGATAGTAAATGATAGTTAGCAAATAAATTTGTCTAAATCCTTCATTCTCATTTAATATATATATATATATATATATATATATATATATATATATATATATATATATATATATATGATAGATAGATATACATATATAGGGTGATGTAAATGAGACTGAAGGATATTCAATACTGGTTTACATCCTTTAGTCTCATTTTGGCTATCTTCTCTCTCTATTTCTCTCTCTCTGTATATATATATATAAATATATTTATAATTATAATTATCATCAACTGAAGGAAATACATTTTCTCTAGTCATGTTCTATTGTTTGAAATCATTTAATTCATTTTTTTGTAAAATACGAAACGATTGTCTTACTTTGACATTCGTTACATAAGTAATTATTAATCATTTGCTCATTTTTATTGAGCGCTAGAAGATTTCTTAAGAAAATTGTTATCTTACTAGGAGTTCTGTAAGCTGAACATTTCCTCTTTCCATATTTTTAAAAAGACTTCCTGTTTATTTTTTTGTAATACTTGAATATTACTTTTTATATGTTTTATTATTCTTACATATCCTTTTTATGCCCACATTTTTATTATTGTAAATTTTAGGTATATCAAGAATTTCTTCAATTAGTTAGTCTCCTCTTGCTTTTTCACGTCGTTGATCATTTAGTGGTTTATTCGTCTTCAGGAGGAATTTCCATTCTACTAGCAAGAGCATGCTTTGTAATTTTAATCTTCTATATAGAAGGTCTTTCTTATTTGGGTTGTCATTTAAGGGGTTATACGCAGTTAGAAATTTCAAAAAATCGATTTTTTTCTTTTTGCATTTTCGGAATGCACATATATTTGAGTATATTCTCTGAAAATTTGAAGTAAATCCGAGAAATATTTTCGGACATACACCTGAATTTGTAAGTAATTTTTAACTATGTGTAAACTACTTCCGAAACTTCAAACGCGTTTATCTCAAAACGATGTTTTCATAGTCGGTGATCTCGATATCTCAGAAATGGCTGAACCGATCGGTCTCAAATTTTCACACAATCTTCTCAAATATATTCCTCAGGTATTGAACGAAGGAATAAGGTTTACAAAAATTATTACTATTTTTTTTAAACAATTTGGAGCGAAAATTTTAGTAAAAAACGAAAAAATTTTTTCAAGTAGACACCATTTTGTCAAAAATGAAATTTTTTATTATTCCTTCGTTCAATACCTGCATTAATCTATCCTTTAAAAGAATTGACCATATTTTTTGATTTCAAATAATCCAAATCGCCGATATGGAGATCACCGCCAAGCGCCTTTTTTTGGAGGTCGTTCGGGACATCGTCTGCAGGAGCGGTGCACTTCAATATTTTTTTATGATCGACATGTTATTTTATTCTTGAAAGTAGGATCTATTCAAATAACCATAATTTGTAATTGCAAAATAAATACTGTTTCTAAAAAAAATTCCTGAAAAAACGTCGTTTTTGCGCCTCGCAACTGCGTATAACCCCTTAAATACCAAAGAATCATCGGTAACAACAAAATATATTGTGTTTAGATAAGATATTGGTATTTGTATAAAAAAGGTTGAAAGGAGTCGTATTTTATCTTTTACATCTACTATATATATATATATATATATATATATATATATATATATATCATTAACTTCATTTTTTTTCTATCTATTAGTTCCTTTTTGTTTTTTTTTTATATATTTTGGTTCCCAATCAATAATTTCTTTTGTCTATCGATAATCGTCTCTTATTACTATATGACCGTCCCATTTCCATTTTTAATTCCCTCATTTATGTTATTAAGTTCGTAACTTTTATTTTTTTTCTGATTTATTTAGTTACATTTCTATCTCTATGTATTATTTCTAATATGCATATTTCAATGCTTTTTGTGTTGTCTGGAGCTGCTGAATTATTCTCATATTCAGGACCTATGTTTTACTGTCATAAGTGAGAACAGGTAGAATGAATTATTTTTAAAAAAATCCCTTTAAAAATGAAGAGGCGTTTGTTTTAATCATAAGATTTTCTTTTCATTTGACACTCTTTACACCCTATCATTATACTTTTGTTTATTCCATCTATAAACATAGTCTATCAATGCTTTTCTAATGAAAATGGGTTGTCACATCTTACAAATACATGACACAGATATACATAGTATTATATTTCATAAAGAATTAGATGAAGTATATACATTGTATTATACTTCATCTAATTCTTTTCCTTTTAGTTTCAATCTTCTTTGATCTGTAAATTCATTGATTATTATATTTATCTTGCTGATGTTTTCATAATATCAATTTATTGATATATATATATATATATATATATATATATATATATATATATATATATATATATATATATATATATATATATATAATGGCCATAATAAAAATTATAATACACAAAATATAACATTTTTTGCTTTTTTTTATTATTAATTTTGATCATTTATATAAAATAACAAATTTCAAAATTTATATTTTTCTTATAGTTATTTTGGTTGTTTTAGATATTACTAAAAAGTTTGCAGTTATTTGTATTATATATAATATTCTTGACCTTAAAAATTACAAACCTCGTATAACTTGACAATGATATATTACCAGTAAAATACAAATTTTGTATTTAATATTTTATTATGATTTATATGAATTCATACATATACACTAACACACATACATATAAAAGTATGTACTAAATTCATATTTAAATATATATTTACATATTTGTGTCTGTTATATGTAACAAATTTTATTTTAATTTATTTTTTCTAAAAAAATATTTAAATAATACTCCAAATTGCTAGTTACTGCATATATATTCTTCTGCAACAAAAATTAAAAAAAACTGAATTTATGAACTATTTGAGTATCAAGTATCACGCAAATTGTATATCAGTGTTATATACTTCTCATTTCTAATTATATAATATTTGCCTTGTATCACGAATATTTTCACAGAAAATTTATTACGAATTTATTAAAATTACATATTTAACGTAATAGTAAATTAATATGTTATTTAAATATGTATTACAATTGTTTAGTTATAATTATAAAATAATTAGCTGATTTTTTTATTTCAATATATTTTAATATGTAATGAAATGCTATTGCTTATATAAATTAATTTATCAGCATTATATTCGCTTTACACTCCTAAATTTGAAATATGCCATTAATTATTTAAACAATGCCGAGATCAAATATTGATGAACTTATTTGGAATATATGACATATTTATGAAATATTTTCAATTAAGGTAATATTTAAATATTGTATATATACTCGTATATAAATATATATATATATATATATATATATGAGTTTTTAAATTAAATTTATTAACATCATATTATATAATAGCATTAAAATACCTATTGATACTTTTAATAGTTTTTTTAATGTATTAGGTATATAAAAATTTGATTTCGCCGTTCATATTAAGATCAAATACTCAACTGTTATCTATTTTATGTTGATGTGATGTGAAAAATTTTCAACAATAAATTTTTTATACAATATAGAAATGTAAATAAAACATTTTTTGTGTATTAAAAATGTTGAATTTTATGTTAACAAAATAGAATATGTGGGAAATTTTACTTCATTACTTTATTTTAATGAAATCTGCTGGTCATCAGTTACTTATGGAAGTTTATGATAATTATGTTTTATATGATAGAATGTGTAGGAAATAGTTTCAACGGTTCAAAATGGTGATTTTTATGTGAGTGATGAAAATGGTGGGAAGCTACCGAAAAAAATACTGACAAAGAATTGCAGGCATTATTGAATAAAGATGACACTCAAACACAAAAACAATTTGCTGAAGCATTGGGTGTTATACAACAACATGTAATAAGAAATATTCAAAAAGAGGGGAAATAGGAGCTACATGAATTAAAAGTTAGAGATATCGAAAGGCGAAAAACAACCTATGAATTGTTGTTTACACGATTCAAAAGAAAATGGTTTTTGCAACGAATTGTCACTGGCATAAAAAATGGATTTATTTTGACAATCCTAAATACAAAAAATCATTAGTAGATACAGGCCAAGCAATATCATCGACTGCAAAACTAAATATTCATGGGAAAAAGGTTATGTTGTGTATTTGATGGGATCAGAAAGGTATGGTGTACTATGAGCTATTGAAACCTGGTCAAACAATTACTGTTGATCGCTACCGACAACAACTAATCCATTTGAATCGTGCATTGAAACAAAAACGATCAGAATAAGCCAATAGATAAAATCAAGTGATTTTTTGCATGATAACGCTAGATTAGATGTTGCCAAACTAGTAAAAGAAACTTTAGAAGCACTTGATTGGGAAATCTTAATCCACCCGCCACTGAATATTGCTCCTTTTGATTTTCATTTGTTTTGGTCGATGGCACACTTATTTTCAAAGCAGCACTTTAATTCTTTTGAAGGCGTTAAAATTGGTTTGATAAATGGATCCCATAAAAGCAAGAAAAATTTTTTTTGATAGAATTTATAAGTTATCAAAAAAATGAGAAAGTATTCTGGATAACGATAAAAATGATATTAAATAAATAATTATTTAATTTTTTCCAAAATGAACGTGTTTTTATTTGCGAAAAAAGGCGAAATCATACTTGTACACGTGATAAAATAATTTCATAGAAATATATACTTATCTCACATTTAATTAATGCCTTTAAATGCTATTATTGAATGAAATAAAAAGTAAATGTATACTTTTTATAATTAAAATTTAATGAAATTATGTTTTTGCAATTTTCTAATAAATACACGACCTGTTCCAAAAATACTCGAATTTCGATTATACAAACAGTGCTAGGTAACAATGTCTTAAAAATTTTTTTTGGCAATATTTCAATTATAATTGTGTTTAATTTATTTGAAATTTAATTAGTGTAATGCTAAATGTGGTAGTATTTGTAGATATTCGTCAAAAAATCAATATGGAATAAAAAGCAAAATCAAAGAAAACACTAAACTCTTGAAATGTCCATTTACAGCTTCAATTATTTTATTATTAGATAAAAAAATCTATACAGCCATTTCTTAATGCTTGGAAATAGAAAAAGTTAAGGATGACCAAATCTAGTGAATACGGTAATTGTTTAATCATCTTCAGTTGAAATTGATACAATTTTACTATCGCAATTTCCAATTTGTGTGATGGTATGTTATTTTGTTGGGACAGGATTTTTTTTGCTAAATGAGATGTTTTGTCTTTAATTTCGTCATTCAAATAATTTAGTAACGATGCTGAATACTAATTTGTTATCGTTTTCTCTTTTTCTACATAATCGATGAGAATTATTCCATGAGAATTCCAAAAAACATTAGTTATAACCTTTTCGGCTGATGAAAACGTCGTTGCTTTCTTTGGAGTTGGTTCTCCGCGTTCCGTCCACTCTTTTAATCATCGTTTTATCACTGGTGTGTATTGATGGATCTAAGTTTTATCGAAAGTCACGAAACGACGAAAAATACTTTTAATCCCTATTTAACGTGTTTAAACATTGCTGAAAAATTCACATTTTAATTTGTTTTTAATCAATTATTAACAAATGCGATACTCTTCGGCAAGCGAGCTTTCTCATATCTTAATTTTTATGTAAAACGCAGTGTGTACAATTAAAAAAATGTCTGATGCCACTGTTATTTCTCTCAATTTTGTGATTAACAATCATTCTCCTCAATTCTGCGGATTTTTTAAATAGTTTCTTCATTGGTACTTTTTTCGGCTTTCCTGATCGGTGGCTTCCACGACCATTTTTAAATTCAGTAACCTAATTTACTACTGTTGTATATGAAAGACTAGACTCATTATGAACTACATCTGTTTGGATTTCACATTTTTTTTGTGTTTAAAAATTTTAAAAATGTTTATCAATACACGATATTCGAATTATTTCATGATTAAAAACAACTAAAAAAATTTTAACTCTGACTACCACAGTTATACTATATACATGATCTGTCTTAACATGTTAGAGTGGTCGTTTGACAGAAAAAAATTATCAAATATGTCAGTGACTTGTATTTGCAACGCCATTTTTTGATTCATTGTAGAAACTTCCGATCCATCCTTGCAAAATTAGTTAAACAAATTTGAAATAATTAAATAGTTTAAATTGAATTGTAGTTTTGTAACATAAAATTTAATATGTCGAACAGTATTTATTTATATTTTAAATAAAGAAAATGATATGCTTATTCTCTTTATTTTACTTAGACGTAACACCAATTTCATCTTTGTCGTCTAAATGTTTCACACGTAATTGTTCGTAAAGAACATAACAGTTTAAAATTTCTAATGAGAACGGTTAAGCTGACAAAAGTAAAAGAAAGATCATGGTTAATAGCTACACTATTATTATAGAAGTATACTGAAGTGGTATGTAGAATTCAAATAGTATCTGTAGAATTACAGACATTGACTACGTATAAAAAAGGTTCTTATTTCGTTTTTAGTATGAATTAAAAACTCATCGGTTCTAATAAAATAATAAAAAAGTTGAAAAGTTTTTAGAGTAAAAATAATAATAAGCTTAGTATGTGTATACTAATTATTCTTTTGATTAATTTAATAGCTATGTAGTGAAAAATATTAAAAGTAATTTGTGTACTAACAATTATAAATATAAAATTAAATCAGAAAATTTAGAAAATATAAAGCAAATATTTTAATATGAATGAAAGCGTAAGATTTAAAATTAATTGTTTTTCATGCTAAAACAATTATATTCTTCTATATTTATTTTTAATAGATTTTAATATCGAATAAATAATTTCACAGTTTAAGTTAAAATAAATTCTTGGCTCTAATTAAATAAAGAAAGTAATTTTTTATTATATTAAATTAATTGGTTGTAAAACAAATTTTGTAAAAATTAATATCGATCTTTATAAATACAATAATATTTACAGAGTATGTACTATTATATATTTTAAATATTAAATCCTTTTCTTCAATAATATTTAAATGAGATTTTTAAACATCAAACAAAATATATAGTATATAAACAGCAAATGTACTACGGATTCCAATAAGTAATGACGTATTTGAAATGAAATACATAAACAAGTCTGTACAAAAGGTTTTTCTTTATAATCCTTATTACCATCTACGACATTTTGCTATTTTGTTTACAAAGATTCAATACCTAGCTTAAAAAAATATGTTCTTTTTGAAGAGAAAAATAACTCAAGATGATTTTTAACTTCAACATTCGGAAATTTTTTTTCAACAAGTGAATATTCCAAGAGTTTGAACCGAGGATAGTCAGATGGAAGTACGTCCAATGAAAGGAGAGGATGTGGTAATATTTCCCACCCTAGCGCTTTGATTTTTGCTGCATTTGGTTTTGTGTTATCATGCTGTAAAATAAAGCCCATCATGTTAATCAATACCAGTCGTTTTTCTGAGATATTTTACTGAAATTTTTAATTGTTGTCAGTAAACGTTAGCCGTTATTGTGTACATAGGTTTCAGCAATACAAAGTGAATCACCCTATAAAAATCTTACCAAATACATTTTTTCAGAAATAACCTTGGTTTTGGTATTAGAACTGGAGTTTGTTTAGTGAAAACTATTATTTATTTTGCTTCAAATTGGTCTATAGAATACATTTTTTTATTTTTAGTCACAATCCTATGGAGAAATAGTTCCATGTTATGTATCATTAATAACGAGTTCCAAATTGTTATTCTCTGTTTTTATTGATCGAAAGCAGTTCGTGTGGAACCCATTTTCCTTCTTTGTAAACTTCGATAATTTTTTTTAGATGTTTGAGAATTGTTGACCGTGTAGATTCAAGTTATTGTGACAATTTCTCAATAGTTACTTTTGGATCGGATTCAATGAGAGATTTTAAGGTTACATTATCAAATTCAAATTGTCTTACATTTTAGGGCGTTTTAAAAGATCAACAATACTTTCTGAAATATTTTTACACTAACGTTGATATTTGTGGATTTTCAACATATCACCATAAATTTCACTTTTTCAGTTTTAACTCTTGTATTTAATCCATAGTGAAAATTTAATAACATACAGTATTGTTTATATATCTCCAAGGGTAAAAAAACAGCCATTTTATCGAAATAGAGACAATTTGAAAATTAATTACGTAAACATAAAACTGAATGTTGTACGTCCACAACACAATAAGATACTGATGTGAAATACTGTACGAAACATAACATTTCTAAAAGGTTAGGTACGAAATTTTTCTAAAAAGAAGTTCGTAAATTCATCATTACTTATGGGAATCTTATATAAAACAAATATTTAAACTAAAAAAAATATTGTTTCTATCTTTAAATCATTTTATAATTTTTTTTCTATTAAAGAAAATATATTTGAAACATTTCTTTTATTTTTAGAATTTAAATGTACTAATAAATCTTTTTCTCGTGATTATTTTATTATTCTATTAATAAAATAACATAGATAAATATAAATTTATAGACAATACATATATGATCATGTAAATATGACGCTTAGATTTTTGTTTTATTAAAAAGAAACATGTGTATAGGGTGGTGTATAGGGAAACATGTGTATAGTTTCTTTTTAACAAATCTAGGCATTACATTTAGATGACCTTATATATTTCAGTAAATACCAACATATTTTTCTATTATTATTTATTATGAATAAAGGAATATCAATAAAAAATATAACTCAAAAAACAATAAACATCAAGAGTTGTAGTTCGGTAAGAAAATTCTAATGAAATATCCGAATAAGTGTATTTTAACTAAAAGGGAATAACAAGTAGACAGTAAAAAAGACAAAGATAAAAAAGGAAAGATTATCGAAAAGTGATTCCAAATACATAGGGCAAGTTTACTATCACTACAAGTAAACGAAATAGGTAATTATCAGCTCGAGAAATAACGCCTATAGCGAATGAATCACGACAAAAACCAATATCAGTATCGACAGTAAAACAGTATCTTTACAAAGGTTCAGAGGATACGTGGTAGTAAAAAACCCTTTTTAGAACATAAAAGAAAAAGTTAACTTGTGTAATAAGAGTATCCTAATTAGACGATTGATGAATGAACAATTGTACATAGTATTGTTGACTTGGAATTCTAATTATTTTCAATTAAGGTTAGTAATTTTCTAATAAAAAATTAAATTAAAACTATTCATTACAGCCAAAATCAAACTTATATAAAATATAAGAGTACTGTTTTTTTGGTGACTTTGTTTACTTTTTATAAATTATATTTGTTACTTTATGAAAATTTTGTGAAAAATCACTTTTA
Source organism: Neoneuromus ignobilis (assembly GCA_029203775.1). Classification (NCBI taxonomy): domain Eukaryota; kingdom Metazoa; phylum Arthropoda; class Insecta; order Megaloptera; family Corydalidae; genus Neoneuromus; species Neoneuromus ignobilis. Next base: position 41,860,856 of record CP092090.1, read on the forward strand.
AAATTATTGTTTAAGAATGAACTTATCAAATAATATTATTCATTATTTACTTTTTCAAACAATGAACATGTAGATAAATTCCCATAAGCAAACACACCTATTTATTTCAGAATACAATTTATTTATATATATATATATATATATATATATATATATATATATATATATATACGTATATACACATACAAATATGTGATTGGAAATGTACGTAGCATAAGAATTTATGAAATATAGTATTTTGAATGTATGTTCCTGAATAAAAATTTAATATATATATATATATAGTATTTTCATACACACATACGAGTATTTTCATACACTCGTACTATGTTATATTACATATACGTATATGTTCGTTCATTTCCCTAACCTTACATCAACTGAAGCGTTCATAACGTATATACAGGGTACCCTCATTCAAAAACAAATAATTCTAAATATAAACACACAACAAGCATAGAATTCAAGAGACTTAAATGCTTTTGCGGTTCAAAGGAATTTCGACCGCTAAATCGTGTGAAAACGGTGCAAGTTTTCAACGAATTATTTTCGCTCATTTCGTTGACATTTTCGACCGTTCACATTCGTTATTGACGTGACCCTTTTAGAACGGCTTAGTGTTCGTCGCCAACTCGCACCACCTTATTCTACTCTAACCACACGATACCACGAATCAACCCGTTGGGTGAAGTCTGCACACGTGGATGAGAAGAGGAGTTGAGAGCCATCATCGTAACTACAGCTTCCGTTAAAACTGATGTTGCCAGTGGCAGCTCGTGAACTCTTGTGATGTTAACGAATATTTCAATTATATTTTCATTACTTTTTCATAGAATATAAAATTTATATTGAAGACATTTTAAAAAACCGTCTTTAAGATAAAATATTAAAATACATCAAAGTAGTAATGTTTCATATTATGTTTCAGATATTGTGCAGAAGTTTGTAGGATTATTTAATAATTTTTTTTTCTATTATTATATTACTGTATAGTTTTCAAACAAAAATGCTTTTTTATTTTGTATGAATGTTTGATGTATATTAAAAAAATAAAAATTAAATCTATTATTAAAGAAATTTTCAAGATATATTTTAAATATTGTGTATGTGCAGGATGAATTTATTAAATATATCTTTATCCTTTGTATATACCAACTAGGTAAATGAAATTCTTACTTGCTGTTGTTTAGTACAGAATTCACTTTATGTGATTATTATGTATACATGCAAACTTTAAAATAATTAACTCATGTATATAAGCACTGTATTCTAAAACTTAATTTATTCTTGTTTTTGTAAATATATATTTTATAGTCTAATTTACTTCATTGAATTTTTAATCTGGAACAAAAAAACTTAAATAACTAATTATTTGGAATATATATATATATATATATATATATATATATATATATATATATATATATATACTCGTATATACAAGTAAATAGAATATTTTTTTCATATAGAGAAAAATAAAATTAATAAAATATTATTTATTACACAAAATATAATTTTTATATTATTATATATGACACATTACTTACATCAAATTGATTTCTGATATTTTTTAATAATTTTTGATTATTTATTTTTAGTAATGTGATATTTTCATATTTAAATCAATTTTTGTTGGATTCAAATCTCATTTATATCTTTTTTTAATATTCCTCTATACATTCTTTAAATATTATACTTTTTTAAAAATGTTTTTTTTTATATATATATATATATATATATATATATATATATATATATATATATATATACGAGGTTTGTTTGATAAGTATGGTAAATTTAGTTATTGTTTAATTTAATTAATTCAATTAAATTTTTAATTTAGTTTTTCTTACTTTCTTACTATACTTATCAAACGACCTTTGTATATATATATATATATATATATATATATATATATATATATATATATATATATATATATATATATATATATATATATATATATAATGTGTGTGTATGTATGCATGTATTTATATTAAAAAAATAAAAATTAAAGACAAGATAACAACTAGAGATACTTTTATTTTAAATAAATTTTTAGAAAGTCAAATTATTTATGATTTTTAGAAAATTGTATTACTGAAAACTGAGTTTTCATTTCAGATTTCTAATTATATTGTAATTGAGTTTTGAATATACTATAAAATTATAATTTTTCAATATTTTTTTCAAAAAAATAGGTTCCATTGATTATATTTATGAGAATTTGTTAATTTGAATGCAATTAAATATATTACTCTAATAGCAACAGAAATAGACTCTTGAAAAAATGTCAGTTAATTGAACTATATTTATTTATTGTTGATCCATTTCAAGTTTAATATCAGTTAATGTATGTAATAAAAATTCTAAATATTAAATTATTTTGAAATGAAATCATATAATTTTTTCATTAGTTATTTTTTATAGAGGATTAAAAATGTGATTTTATAAAATAAGTAGTTAACCAATAATAGTAACTATTTATTTTAGAAATAATTGGCTTAATATTAGTACCATTCAGAAAATTTTGAATTTTGCAATTGATTTCTTTTGAATTGTGCTATAAAGTTATGTTTGGTTTTAAGATATTTGAAATATGTCAAAATGTAGTAAATACTTTGTAGTTAAAATAATTTTCACATATGTTTGCGAATTTCGTTTTAAAGATAAATCGTAGGCGTTTTTTTTAGTAAATATAAAATATAAATATTCAATGGAAATATCCTTTTGATATTTATTACTAAACACATTATAAATAAAACACATGCACACGTGTATTGTATATTTCGAAAACTACAGTTATTAATTTTTTAATATTATTTAATATTCTCTTGTTATCTTTAATATACTACTTTATATTCATTATCGTTTTATTTCTTACACTTTTAATGAACTTTATACTACAGTATACGACTTATTAATCGATTATCTAGCCAGTCTAGACAACTGCACTTATTTAAAAATAGTTAAAATAGCACACCAGCAGCTTTGTCAAAAATATTAAACTTTAGAGTTGCTTTTATGTTTTTTCTGTAAAGTATTTTGTAACGATATGGTATTAAAATTTAATATATATATACATATGGAATATTTATATTTAATACAGGTAGTATTGGAAAAAAATAAAGGACTTGGTAGTCTATTAGTTATTTGTATTTTTAGATTGTTTTTATTTTTATAATTTCAAAATCTCAAAAGTTAATTTTTTTAAATTATTATTATTTTTTTATTGTTATGTATTTTTATTATAAAAATTAAAACATTTTTGACTTTCTCATATATATATATATATATATATATATATATATATATATATATATATATGCATGCATACATACATAGATACACACACACACACACACATAGGTAACCTTCATAGAACATGGTACTTCTATTATGCATGTTCGATATAACGCTATTTATAAGTTGCTACTACATTTGCAAAAGGTATTACTTCTACAACACAATTTTGAAATAATTCATAATATTTTCCTATGCCCCTAGAATAATGGGAAAAATAAAGGAACATAGCGAAGTGTGAGTATAATTTTAATAGAGAGTGATAATGATTAAAATTAATTTATTAAGTTCCTTTTTATAACTATGTGATGAAATAAAGTTTTTAAATTTTATTTGTTTTATTTTTGGGTAAAGTTTATTTTTTAATTCTGTGTTGAAATATATTCCATGTTTTATGTGAAAAAAACATTTGGAATGCAACCGATCATGTTATGTGAAATATGAGTCTCACTTAACGCGATTTTCCTAACTTGGTATATTTGTTGAATATAATCTATTTGTTACACGAGGGTTAATATATATATATATATATATATATATATATATATATATATATATATACTTCTGGTAATTTTTAGATTTTATTTTTTGAACTTAAAAGTCTTTTCAACTTCTTTGTTATAATGTTATTGTATTTTTTTCGAAAAGTAATACGTATTAAGGGTTATTTTATCAAATATTAAATGCTAAGTAAAAAAATCAATTCGACATACTTAAGAAAATAAATGAAATTTGTGAAATAAATTATGTTTAATTTTACACTAAACACTTTTTTGAAAAGATGAAAGATTGTGTAGTATTATTATATTGTTAATATATAATACGAAAAATGCTACCATATATTGTTAGGAGTATATATTATGTGAAACATTTATTAAAATATTATTTATTTAAAATAAAAATAAAAATTAATTTTATAATTAATAGTTTTGAATATTTTTTTATTAATAAATGAAATTAAATGTATTAAAGTGGAATGGATTTTTTCTACTAAATATTATTAATATATAAAAATAAAATATCTGATTTTACGTGTAATATTTCAAATAAATAAATGCTGATTAATTATCAAGAAAATTCGAGTAACTGCAGGAAAACTTCATATGTTAAAAATGTTATTGAATCATTCAGATATGAATCTTGATTTATCTATGAAGATAAAAGTTTTCACTTAATTCAAGTTCAGCTGTTCTCTTTTAAAATAATTTATTGGCTTTATCTTGACTCTCTTGATTTTTTTTGAAAGATTTATGAATATGCAGCAACGTTAAAGTTGAGCTGTTTGTTTGTGTCGAGTCGCCACTGACTTCATGGTACTGCTCTTGGGTTTTATGTCTGGTTGCTTTCGCCAATGTTTCCTCTGTTCTTTTACACGAAGGCCTGGAGTCCATTCAATTGCGTCACATTTAGCAAAATGATTTATATCGGCTTAAAGAGCTGTGAACATCATACGAAATGTGACACATAATATGTGACACGATTTCTTTGACACACTAAATTGAGTTTCCGTAACACGCGACACTTCGTTTAACGGTTGCGTATAAATCAATTGTTAAAAACCGTGTTTTGACACTGCGCACAGAATTTCGTGTATTCGAATTTTGATTTATTGTTAATTGTAATGGATTTTTGCTGTACGATACGTTTTGATTTTGAAGTATATCTTTTAGGTTTTGTATTTGATATGTTTGTTTTTTATTTCTTCATGTATGTACATTTTAGTTGTCAGTGCTATGAGTTGTGTTTGATGTAGCGTTAAATGTACTTTTTTTTCAATATACATGTTATCAAATATTCATTTAAGTAATTGGCAATTTTGTAACGATATAGATATTGAAAAAAATTTTTTGAATGAATATGTCTTTTCTGTTTTGACTTTTTAATTAATATTTAATAGAGAGAACATTTTTATCCATTAAATATTTTTTTATATTTAATATCAACAAACAAAATGAAACATATATATGTAAACGTTTTATATATATATATATATATATATATATATATATATATATATATATATATATATGAAAAATAAAAAAAAAAGTATACAGTAAATTATATGTTTCTATATTTATAAAATAATTCTATTGCAAAATTAATGTCATTAATCTATTGCGATCATGAATTTACTTCCAAACTTTAATGAATGCAAATAAACATCATTCACAATTGCAAATATGGCTGGGGGACCGAGTTAAGTAAGCGGGGTTGTAGTCCCTCCCGGTAGTCCTCGTGTGTAGTGAGCAGAGGGCAGAGCCTTCTTTTATATATATATATATATATATATATATATATATATATATATATATATATATGTGTGTGTGTGTGTGTGTGTGTATGTAAATAATATTACACAATAATGTAATATTTCCTTTTTGATAGATTTTTTTGTATTTAAAAAATAAATTTTATTTCAAATAGTGTTTTAATATAAAATCAATAAAAAGTTATACATTTTTAAGGATATGATTAATCATCACAATATTTTATAAATATCTAATTATTGTTCAGTGTACAGTTTATAGTTTAATAAGCATTTTGCTATCATCGTCAGAGTGATTTGTTATAAAATATAATTCAGATTTTATAATACAACGCTTTGATAGTGCAACATGGTCATCGAAATGCATATAAGTTTTTAATGAAAAAAAGTAAACAATTTGTAATTATTGAACATTTATAATTATTATGATGTCGAGGCAATTAACCATTTGTATAAAAGTGAATTTATTACAATATCAAAATAAACAGGTATTATTTAAAATATTTAAATTAGTATTATTGAATTTAACTAGATATTAAATATAATTTGATTATAAGTTAAAAAACGATTATAGGTAAGTCAATAAAGAATCATTATTTATGTATATTATTATATGCTTGATTTATGATTTTTAGTTTATGATAATATTCTAAAAAATAATGGTAGAGTTGGATACAAATTGACTAAAATATTATAATGATTAAAATTTTAGCTAATGCTTATTCATAACTAAGTTAGTTATTGGTCATAAGTCATTTTTATTTATTAGTTAGATTTATTACTCTGTTTTCTAATAGACTAATTTTAATCATGATTAATCACAAATCACTAATTATTATTTTTTGTTTATTCTAAACGACTAAGCCTGAGAAAAAATAAGAAATGTAAAAATTGCTATTATCAATTTATACCCTTTGATTCACATATGTATGTTCTGAACCCTAAACTAATATTACACCCAATTCAATCTTAGAATCTCTTATGACAATCTTAGATTATCTTTACAGATCATTTATTTGTTATTTATTACTTATTTATAGAATTCTGTACTCAAAAAATACTTTAAAGAAAATCTGTTAAATCTTAAAAAAATTGAATGATTACTCAAACAGACTGACTAATGATTAACGATAAAACATAAGTCAGATAGAACGTAATTGACTAATTCAAACATTTTATACAAATGACTTCTTCAGTCATTAGTCATTAATTATTGATTCATTTTAGATTAGTCTTTAGACACCGAAGATTTCTGATTAAAACTAATCTTTATTAGTTATTTATACTGATCATGATTTATTCATTTTTTTTAATACAATTTTCCACAATTTTGAAAACTGGTATTAAAATTTTATATAATTTTGAAAATTAAGAATATTATTTTAATAATATTAATATATTATATATTCAAAACAGAAATCATACATTAGTCATTTATGTGTTTTTATTTGATGAAACAAACTTTTCTATTCATATATTTATTTATTTTAAGAAGTCATAATTTTAATATTGATTTCTGAATTTTTTATTAAAAAATTAAGTTTAAGAAGAGTAACAGTATATTAAAAATATGTACAAAAAGTAGTATAAACTTTATCAAACGACTTTGAAAAGTTTAATTAAAATATTACTATCATATTACATATCAAATATAAAACTGAAGCATGTTTTTATGACATATGTTGTTGTATTTAATTATCTAATGGAATTTTTGTAACTTGAAACTCATATTTTCTGTAATATCAAATAGTAAAATTATATATGGAAGTAAAAGTATAATATTTGGGTTGCTGACAAGTTTGTTTTCGATAAAAAGAAATAAGGTTTGGTACGACAGACTAAAATCAATATTATTTTAAGATGACCAATGCTAAATTTTAAAAGATAAATGATAATATTCAACATTGTTTTTATCGTTATATTTATTACATAATATAAATAAGTAGTAAGATACATAAAGATATATTTATTTCAAAATAATTTTTCCGGAAAATATATATTTCTTAATTTAAATATTTTTCATTTCAAAAAAGTATTTATAATAAAATTTTTCTTTGCGTAAATATTTTAATAGCTATATTTATCATTAGTTCTATGGAGTTATGTTTTAAAGCATAAAGGAGGAAAAAGATACAAATATATATAGAGAGAGAGGGTTGGGGGAGGGATTAACAAAATAATTGAAATATAAGTAGCGATATTTAAAAGTTTATATATCAATATTGTATTTATGAAGTTGAAAACGAATTGTTATTTTAAAAATAAGCTCTTTAAAATTTGTATTTCATTTTATTGTTACATTTTTGTATAACATATCTTGTTACATTATACAATCCTCTTTAATATATGGCAATTTATATCATATTCTTAGGATATTAAAACTTTGTCTTTTTAAGAAGCTATTTTTCCATGATTTGTTTATGCGTGATAATTTTTAGATACATTACTTTTGACATACTTAATTATATGAACATTTTGGTCATGAATGTTCTAGCAAATACGTTTTTTAAGTGTCTGTTGGCATTTATTTGGTAAAATTTATTCGTGACCTATTTATTAATATGATATCAAATGAATTTAGAAATATGTTCTATAATTTAGGTGGTCTAAATGTATTTAAATATAAATATTGAACAAAAAATTAATAACCATATTAAAATCTATAGTATTATTATGAATGTTTGAACTTTGACAGCTAGTGGCAGCCATGTTTGAATTTTTTTAAGTTTATTTTGACATTTCAACTTAGTATAGTTTGATAAATTATTATGGAACGTTTAACACTTCAACAATGCTTAGATGTTGTAAAAATCTCAAAAGTCTTAATGGAACAAAAGTTTAATGAGTGTATTATTTCATGAAATGGACCCATCAATTTGCCACCAAGATCATGTGATCTAACTTCATTGAATTATTTTCTGTAGAGTTATGTGAAATTATTGGTTTATGCTGATAAACCAATAAGAACAGAAGCATTAAAAATAAATATTTAATGTGTAATTCATGAAATTGGACCATAATTATGCGAAAGAGTGAATAAAATTGGATAAAATGAATGCACTGTCAAGCGAAGTCGTAATGGTCATATGAGTGAAATTGTGTTCTATCATTAATGCTATAAAATATTATTAAAAATAAAAAATTAAATAACTAATTGATTAAAAACTTTTTGTTTTATTTCCATTTAAATTTCTGAAGCGCTTATTGGAAAACCCTATATATATATATATATATAACCTAGTCGAAATGAGATTAAAGGATAACAAAGAATAGTTATAGATAGTAAGCAAATAAATATTTATTTAAACGCTATAGTTTCTTTTGAGCCACTGTATTATCAAGGTCATTTGAATGAATTAATGATTTTTTCAATGTTCTCAATATAATCTTTTTAATGTAGAGCTTATTTTAGTTTTTATTATTTTGTTCATTTTTTATACATACACACACACTTACTCTCTCTCTCTCTCTCTCTCTCTCACACACACACACACATATATATATATATATATATATATATATATATATATATATATATATATATATATACATGTTTGTATGTATATTACAATTTTTTTAGCGATTAACGCCTTTTGAGTATTAGATTTCAACGTGATTTTTCTTTCCATTCTTCTTATTGAAAAATGATTATTTCTTCTGTTCATAATTGCTTTAATCTTTACATTTTATGTAAGACTGAAATACCCTCTTTATTCGTTTTGATTAATTCATTTGACAACCATTTTGGGCAGTCGATAATTTTCCTGTTCTTTGCATATTTCCTAACTTACCCTTTGAACTTAAAAAATCTAAAATAATTTCATTTACTTCCATCCTCTTTCTTATTTCTTCATAATTTTCTCAATTTAGTTTCGATATTCTGGCTGATCCCCTGGTAACATTCATTTTTAATAGTAACAATTTCTGTTTGTTCCATTTTCGTATAGTTTATAATTTTGATACATATATGGTTATATTTTTTATATTTGTTTTATATATTGTAATTTTTATTAATTTTTTAATAAGCAAGCTGTACTAAATTCCATTAAGAGCCCGAATAAGTAAGTTTACAACCTTGAATCATTCTTTCTTGATTTTTCATTTATATCTTTCATTTTTTGTTTATTTTAAAATATATGTAGATATTTTTAAAATATTTGTCTTATTTTCAAATTTCTTTATTTCCTCTTTAAAGATAACTTGAATTATTCCTTATATAAAGATATTTTGTTTTAATAACGTTTTTCTTAAGACCCTACTTTCAATATTATTCTTTAAATTTTTTCTTTATGTACTTCAGGAATACCTTGTTTTTTTTTTTAATTATTACTTGATCTTTTAAAAAAATAAGATATATGAAGTTATTTCTTTATTATCAACCTCCACACTTCCACATTTTTGCTTCCAGTTTGTTAATGATTTTTTTCTATATAGATTTAAAAAAGGGTCCATGATGTAATACATCTCTATCTTAACTTATTATTAGTAATTACAATATTTCCAAAAATAATTCCCAATTTCAATCATATGTATCATAATTTTATTATTTATAAGTTTATTTGATTTAGAACTTAGAACCACAGTTAGAAAAACGATACACAGTTATATGCTTTCCTAATATCTCTTATCCTTTGACTTTTCTATTAATTATACAAGCAGGATCTACCAGCTTTAAATTCAATTTGTTCTTCAACTTCTAAGTTTAAGTATTCATTTTTAATTAAGCGTTTAATAATTCTATCATAGGTTCTATTAAATTTGTTTGTCGCTGAAATTCATCTGTATTTGTTATATTCGTTTATATATATATATATATATATATATATATATATATATATATATATAATTTTATAATTTTATTTATTATCGTCTATAACTATTTTAAAAATACAATGTAATCTTTTCAGTTGTATAAAAGTTATTGGATTGTTTGAATAAAAAATACAATTAACTACAATTCATATTTATACAATTTTAACTAGAAGATACGTTTCTAAATTTATATAAACGAAATACGTGTACTCTGTAATAAATCATATAAAAAAAAATTAAAGATTATATATCTTTATTATTAATAGTATCTTTATTCCATTTTAACAAATCTAAGCAAAAAATTATCGTAGGTATATTTTATATTTGGATTAAAAAGCAAAAAAAAATATCCAGACCTTTTGTTCCTCCCTTACGAACCATCATTATTTTGTAACGTGTGTTATGTACATGTATGCAAAATGACGTATGTAAAATTACTCTTCATTTACATAGGATTACGAAAAGCTCTGCTTGTTGTCATGATTCGTTTCCTCGATTCACTGGTGTTGTGTGCAAAATCGCTTGTTTGTTTAGGTCGTAATGTTTTGATTTAAAATTTGATACGTTCAGATTGGATTAAAATATTCCTTCTCAAATACATATCCTTACATATGTACGGATAAAATGTATTTTCTTCTTGATAGCCTTTTATATAACTCATCATAATCAACATGAAAATCTGACGAGTTAATTGCTTAGGGTGTATATATATATATATATATATATATATATATATATATATATATATATATATATATGGAATCCTGAATTATGCAACATAAATATACAGAAAATTTGAATAAAAAGAGATATTTACGAAAATGATATTGTTTCTTCATTAAATAAATATTTTTATTGTATAAAATATATTTTAATTTTGAACTGAACAGCTTAACATTGATTTAGAATATATAAATAATGCAATATGTTATTTAAATTTAAATATATATTCAAAATATGCTTCTCAAATATATAATAAGTTATATAAAAGTATAATTACATATAAATTGGCTAAGTAAAGTTTGTGGATTCAACTGTATTCACAGTTTTAATTTATATATATATATATATATATATATATATATATATATATATATATATATATATATATATATATATATATATATATATATATACATGTAACCACTGTATAACACGGTCGTTATATTCCTAAAAAAACAAATAACTAGTATAAAAACAAGGTTAAGTTACAAAAATTTAAAAAATATACTATTTTCTTTTTGTAACTTCCAGATATATGGTTATTAAAACAATAATTAATATAAACTATTACATATTAATATAACATAATGCATTTTTTTCATCATTGCTAAGCACCATTAACCCTTTAACTGTTTATGTCGAGTATACTCGTCAGAGCGAAACGAAAATTTTTCGCATAATGTCGAGTATACTCGTCGTGAAGATAAAAAAAATCGCATTCGTATTATTATTAAACAATCAACTGTAATTTTTTTTCCCTGAAAAAGGGCAAATAAAGATCTTTTAAAAAATGTACATTTTAGAATATTCGTTAGTCTGGCAACCTTATTTATTTTAATACACAATAGCTTGTATTAAGCTGAAATAACAAATTCTGGGGAAGTACCGTTACATTTTTTTTTTATCAATGAAATAAATTTTGTTTGTTAACAACGAATAAAAATATATATTTTCTAAAAAACCAACACGCAACTTTTGATTTTTAATCATAATTGCCTACTTTTATAGGCAGAAACATTTTACTCTGTTTATGTCGAGTATACTCGTCTTCGCTGGAAAATAATTAAGCAGGCAGAAAAAGTTTTTCGAAACAAAATTAAACAGTTAAAGGGTTAAACGAAAGTGTTTTCTTTATGGCAAAATAACCTTGTCTTATGATTTTCCTTTTGTAACTCTTGATTTATATGCTCTACTTTTTGCAAAAAATCTGTTATTTTAGTTTGTTTGCTTTTATCTAAAAGATTTTTTTAAATTTCAAGCTAAGCATTTCTAAAGTTCTCTCTTAAATTTTGTGATTTCTTTTAGTGGAAGAATCTGTATTTAGAAAATAGAACTCCAATTTTTCAGCTTAGTTTAAGCCTTTCTTTATGCTTTTTTGGATAACATTTTAACTTCTGCGTTTGTATCTATGCTATTATCCTCTGAATTAATTTGGTTTATCTCAGATACCATTTTCATTAAATTTGTTTCATCTACTTCTCCTTCCACCATTAATTATTGAATATCTTCATGATTCATATCATCAAAATTCTCAAACCATCTTGTATGAATATCGTGTTATACGGGGGTTTCCCCCAATTCTCTAATCGTGTTAGATCGAAACCGTGTTGTAGGAATGCCGTGTTATACGTGATTACATGTATATATAAAAATAAATAATTAGTGAACGAAAAATCTTTTTAGTTTTATCTATGTCAGTTAAAAAACCTATATAATAGGCTTATTGAATTTTGATCATAAAATAAGTATTTTATTTTGACCCTTTCACAACGGATTAAATATTTTTAATTTTAAAACTTCTGTTTCGTTTGATGATCTTTTGAGTTACTTAAGTAATCTATTTTTGGGCAAAAAAAATATTTTTATTTTCAGATTTCAAATTTGAATTACGAACACATAGTCCCATGAGTAGTTTAAGTTGAGCATATTTGTCTCAATAGTAACAACATACATTTTATATGACACATAGGTCCCGTTAGTGGCGAAAGGGTTAATAATCCATCGTTCATACAATATTTACAACTTATGGTTTTAGGAAAAATACTACATTTGGCCATAATAAATCCTATATATAAATACTCAAAAAAATTTATATATTCTCCATATTTATATATTCTCCATATTCACTCGATATGATGTATATCGGTATTAATAAAACCCGAATTATAACAAAATAAACCGATGCTATTCTGTAGGTATGATTTCAGGATCATGATTTATTTGGAACATTAAAAAACGATATAAATATTAATTTAAATTACTACTGCCAACAGTTGAATGAATTTAATAAAGCATTACATATCAAAAGGCCAAGAATATTTTCTTTTAACAAAATAATAGACATTACAAGTAATAATGTATACTTAAAAAAACCAAAGTGTTTTAGCTGGATAATCCTTACTTATCCCCAATATTTACCTTGGTCGCATAAAAATATCTTTAAATCTTTAGATTACCATTTATTTTAATCTTTATAAAATTTTATAATTAAAAAAAAAATTATATAAAATTACAAAATCAAGTATCAGGTACTTTTTGTATCCAAACTTATATTTTTTATGAGGATAGATTAAAGGAATTTCTTAAAAGAAACAGTATTAAGAAATAATTGAAATTATATAATCGATGAAATAAAAAAAAGAGAAGACTTTTTTCATACAGTAATACTGAAAATACTTTTCATATATATATATATATATATATATATATATATATATATATATATATTAATATATGAAGTTAGAGATTAAGAAAATATTTAAAAATGAAATGAACTTAAATATAAGGAAAGATAAATTTAAATAATACAAGATAAAAAATATGTTAAATAGGTATTTTAATAAAAACATTGTGGCAGCGTAAGTAATTTTTAAAATATACAAAATTTGTAGTATTTAATAAAAAGACAAATGTTTGTAATATAATTCTAAGTCAGAGTGATATCGTACATGAAGTCATAAATGTCGTATATGTACGAGATTTTCTAGAAAGTATATTATAAAAACCGAGACAACATGTGATAACATAAAAATATCTTTAAAATTTATAAGATGCTTTTGCTTTTGATACCAAGAGAAGTAATAAAAATAATGTATACCATTTTAATATAAATATACAATATAGCAATAATTATTTTTTTTTTAGAAAACAAGTAATTTATCTATTTTTAAATAAATTGTATGCGTAACTGAAATAAGTATTAAATTTTTCATATCTATGTTTTATTATATTAAATTTTATATATATATATATTCATATATATTCACATATTGGAATTAAAAATGCTTGAATTTATATATATATATATATATATATATATATATATATATATCAAGACACAATATCATATACAAATTTCACATAGGGTTAAAATAAATTTGAAATAGTTGAAAAAGATTTAATAAGTTAGAAAAAAATTGTTAATATTGAGAAAAAATATGAGAAAAAATAATTATGTATTATAATAAAGACACAATGATATTTCTTAAGACAATATTTTTAATTTGAATAGTCAAATTGTCAGAACATAGCGTTCGAATGATTGAATCCATAGTTGATTTTAAAAAGAATAAATATTATAGGATAAAAAAAAATTTTAAATAATGTTTAATATTATTTACACTTATTTATGCAATTTTAAATATATTTATCACTAAATGAAACATTAAGTGAAAACCTGTGACAACCAAGCTTGTCTTGAAAAATAGTGTTAAGAATTTCTAAACGTCACCGAAAAATCTTTAAACAGATGTGAGTATAGACAAATGTAACTGATATAATAGAACAAATAAATCAATGAAATTGGCAAAACACAAAAGAAGAAAATAATACAGGAATAACGACTAAAAGTCAAAGTAAAAACCAAGGAAGAAATCCTATCACAAATAAAAGGATGAAATTATAAAGTATAGTGGAGGTGAAAATTGGATAAGATTAAACACGGACAGAAAAACCAACGGAAGAATTTCGAGACAATATTTCAGTAGATCCAATAATATTTGATGAGGCTTTCTCTAGCATTTGGCTGATGTAGACTTTTATAATGATGGTGATGATTTGATTAGGCAAATATCTCCTTCCGCCTTCTGGTGAAATTTTGAATTTTGGCTGGATGATATAGACAATATTTTATCCAATAATATTTGATGATATATAATAGATATATATATATATATATATATATATATATATATATATATATATATATATGTGTGTGTGTATGTGTGTGTGTGTGTATGTTTGTATGTATATGAATTATTCACAAAATTATCGATCCATCTTACATTTAAAAATTCTTACATTTTTTTTCGAATTTAAATTAATTTAAGAAATCAAACCATATATAATTAAACACGCCATTATAATACAATAATACAAATATTTATTAGTAAGCTTTAAAGTATATTACATTTCAATCGATAATAATAAACAAATAAAAAAAGTTAAATCGCAATTCAATGTATGAAAATCAACATATGAAGTTATTGCGAAATGATATGAAAGAGAAAATATAGAAAATTATATTTATTAATAAATTCAATATTCTTCTAGTAGCTTTTTGATATTAAAATACTTTTTAATCCACCTTGCGTGAAATTTACATTTTTTTTAAAAAAATAATGTTTGCTTTGCTTCATTATTTCTGTAAATATTTTTTCAACATATTTTAATTATAAATATTTTAACATGTTCACTTAATGATCTTTTTCCTTTTTTGTATAAATATTCAATGTGATTCGTGATAAGCGATTAAAATTATGTTTTTGGTGTTCTATACACATAATAAAATATTCAATTTTTTCAAGTACTTGCGCAATACTTAAATTATCATTATCTTGTAGAAAAAAAATATCCTTTAATCAATTTTTACACTGAATTTAAAATTATTTTTAAAAAAATTCAAGTAGATATATAAACTTTTTCATTATATCTTTATGCAATAAAGATTGTTAATTCTATTTACCTCCATTTTCGACCTGTGTTTTTGTTCAAACGTACTTTTTTCAAAATAAACCAGTTATCTCAATTTTACAGTCATCGTTAAAGAAAACGTGTTCATAAACTTTTTTTGGTTTATGCATGTACTTACTGGCGAATTCAATTCTTTTGTTTTTATTTACTCAATTTGTCAATTATTTTTTCGAGAAATACGACCATTAAAACTATTTTTTATAACTGTATGTCGAATTGTTTCAACATTTATATTTTCTTCATTGTTTTTATTTCTGGGTAAATTTCTTTTGTACTTACATAATAGTTTTCTTTAATCATCTGTTATTCTTTATTATCGATTTAAAATGTTGGCCGCCCTGCAGGTGATTTGTTAAGAAAACTATTACTAGTTTTGTATTGTATACAATAGTTTTTATAGTACTGCGTGATATTCTCAATTCTCTTTTAATTTTTTTTTATAAATATCCGTTTTTTGTAAAAAGAACAAAATAACCCCCTTAAATTTCTTTCACGTACATTGACTAGCTTTGTAATTTTCAAACGGTTTCAATTCAATCCTCTTATTTTATATTATTTTTAGAAAAAATTTAAAGTAATAATCGACTTTGATTTCAATACATGCTTTCTGGAAAAACGAATAGAAAAATTAAACTAACTTTTTCTATGAATAATTGAAATATTGATAAATAATTGTATTTTGTGTGTTGGTTTATACAATGAATTGTAATTTAATTTTTTGTTAGCTCACTTATTATCGGTTTAAATATAGTATATTTTGTAGTTTGCTAATGAATGTTAAAATTATTAATATTATATTATTTTTAATTTTTTAATATAATATAAATTTTATTAAATTTATATTTTTTATATGCATTTAGTAAGTCAATGCTTTTGTTACAAATTATATATATATATATATATATATATATATATATATATATATATATATATATATATATATATATATATATATATATATATATATGCATATGCATAGAACTGATACATCCTTCGTGCAAATATATGAAAAAATAGGAAAATTTAAAATTTTGAAAGAGATGAGACAGGGTGATACAATATGAAAACATGGATCTTGGACGTCAAAATAATTCAGCGGCTCTAAATAATTAAAGAAGCGTGGAAAAATGAATGTTAGAAATAACACGAAAACATAAGAAGAGAAATGAATGAATTAAAAAGAAAACAAAAGTTCTGAAGATTATGATAAAACTGAAGAGTTTGAAATGGGAATAGATCGGTTACATAGCAAAGACAGGGAATCATCGATGAATAAAAGTAATTATTGATTGTGGGATTTAGATATATAAGAAAGATTCAGAAGAGACCCATGAATAGATGGAAGAGAAAAATAACAAAATTTATCAAAGTAAACCAGAAGAATAAGGCAATGAATCAGAAAAAATAGATGATTTTGGGAGAGATCTTCTTCCAATACTGGATAGGGAAAGGCGGATAGTGATATTTATATATACATATTGATATATATATATATATATATATATATATATATATATATATATATATATATATATAATATTTATTTAAAATTAGAACTAGATTTGTCTAAAAATATATTTTTTAAGGAAAAATAATAACAATTAATTAAATGTTGTAAGTGAAAATTCGTTAGTATTCATGAATATATTTTAATAAAGTTCACTTCTATATACAAATATCTCATACAGATTAAACATTTCATACAGTTTGTTGATTTTGATTGATGGAGATAACAACATAGGTCAACAAGAAATATAAAACGTGTTTATATTAATTATTGTAGAAATAAAAAGGATCGTTGAAGTAATGAAATAATGAAAAAAGGTCAAAGCCTATTATATTTTATAACAAGTGTATAACAAAAAGATTTTTATAATAATAACAAAAATAAATTTTATGTTTCTTTTTTTAACGTTATATTAATAATAGAATTATTCATAGAAAAAGTTACTTTAATTTTATATACAATTAATAAAGTTTTTTTCAATTCACTAATTTAAAATATATTTTAGATATTTCATGTCACATATTTATTCTAAAAAAATAATCAATGACATTAATTTATTACGGGTATATTTTTCAATTTATTTTATTAAAACTCATAAAAATTACATAACATTTAAAGAATATATTTAATATTTTTTCTAAAAAAAAGTTGTAAATATTATATATTATATAAAAAAACAATACAGAATGATTATAAAAGAACTGAGTGATTTCATAAATTTATTCAGAAAAAGTGATTGTGGAATTTAAAACAAAAATTACTTAAAAAAATAAATTCAAAAACTTTTTCAATATTGTATTTTTTTCAATATGGCTATCATTAGGAGCTCTGAATGCGTATTGAGTTTAACTTTTTATCATATGCTCAAAAGTATCTGAAGGTTTTTTTCCTACTGCCAACTCATTTATAACTCATTCCTCGTTTTTTGCAGTGGAGTTACATACAATACATTGAGATTTTTAACTTTTTTATAAGAATAAGTCTATTATGGTTAAGTTAAATGAACGTGAAGGTTAAGATTTTTGTCTTCTCCATCCAATCCAACGATTAGGAAATTGCATTCAATTCAATGTAAATATAAGGATTGACTTCATCCTGCTGAAAAATTTTCGAAAAATTAGAAGTATACTATGTCAATGATGATATCATCTACTTTAATTTTACTTGAACTACTTTTTTGCACAAATAATCACTCTTTTTGAATTTTTTAATTTATTCACGTATAAAATCTGCACTTTAAGGATTATTTAATATTTTATACGAAACTCTAGTCGAACTGTTATTATAGATTTTGTAAAATGAAATGTGAGAATGTAAAATGATTTCTATTGTTGAGTAACTTCAAAAAAAAAAATCATAAAATATATGTAATATATTTACTAATTTACTTTTATAAAATCTGTTAAAATATAAATTTCTTTAAATTTGCTTGTCAATTTTTCTAACATTTTAGAAAAAAATATTTGATTTAATTTTTCAATATGTATACACACATACACACACACACACACACATATATATATATATATCCATGTCATTCATTTTCAATAAAGTTAATTTCTAAAATCACCTAGAACTTTTATAAGCAGTCTGTATATAATTATTACATTATATTAAAAAATACAGTCAGTGTTCTGATAAATGATTTAATTTTAGATGAAATTCGTTGTTATTCATTAGGTCATTTGAACTCACATATCAAAAAGTATATTTTATATAAGAGAATTAAGAGAAAATTTATAGATGGTAAGTAAATTTTCATTTTTCAAAATAATAAAAATGTACTTTTTTGCTACAATATTTATGTAGATTTTCATGTACACCGCTCATTATTAAAGATCTATTTTGCAAACGTTATTTTAAACATTTGTAATTTATATAGTTCATAATATTTATGAACATTGCAAATACCGTTACTATTAAGATATTAAAATGAAATTTTAACAAAATAACTAATTTATTTATTCTTTAAATATGAAATATATGTATGTAGATTGAAATAAAATTTATCTCGTTTTCGATGAAAAAATATAAATATATTTATTAATATAGAAGACAAAAAAGGACACATTTTTATAAGATTTATAATCACTTTTCCAAATATATAAAATACTCATTTCATTTTAGGTTTCTTAATAAAATAATCATCTTAAGCGAGTTTGTATATTACGAATTTTTCTTTTGTAATGAACATATTTTAATTAAAAGAAATCATTGCTGGAGATATTTTTAATATAAAAATATAAAATACCTTCTTAAAATGGAATATTTTTATATATAGAAAAAAGAAAATTACATTATTCTTTTAATGTTAGCTTCGTTCAAATTAAATATTTTTCTCGTGAAAAGTCGAAGATGTAACTTCACTGTCTCAGTTTTTTGTTTCAAATGTACAAATATTTAATTATACCCCCCCCCACACACACACACATACATATACCTATGTATATATATATATATATATATATATATATATTAATATTACATTATTAATAAGAAAACTTTATTATTTAAATTCTACTTAAAATGAAATTCATTTCACACTTGAAGAAATTAATATTTTATTTTGTCTTTAATAAATTATTTCATATGGTATTTGTTTCTTTGAATAATCATAGAAAATTTCTTATTTACTTAACTACTGTTAATACATTTTATTTTTTTAATTTAATAATATTGTTTTTGTTAACATTTGTTTTATAAACTAATAATAAAATACTATTAAATAGTTTTAAAGAATAATTTCTGTTATAATTGAAATGTATTTTGTATAAAATATTAAAAATGTAAATAAAATACCATAAATAGAATAGCATTGTATATCTACTTAAGTAGTATATCGAAAAAGTAGTATTAATATGTACGATAACTAGTTATAATTACCTTAGTTAGTTTATTGTATAAATACATATATATATATATATATATATATATATATATATATACATATACATATACATATACATATACATATACATATACACATACACATACATAGATATAAGGGTATTTTTTAGGTTAGGTTTAAATTATGGGGATTCAATTTGAAGTTCTATCACGTTTAAAAATATCATGTATATATATATATATATATATATACACGATATATATATAATTATCTCGTATATATCTCGTATATATATAATTATCATCAATTTTTTAATTTATTGCTGGATAAAGACATGTTCCAAAATTTAACACTTTGACAATTCAATGCATAAAAACATGTAAAATTTTCAGTACTTCTACCTTCACCTATGATTTTTTAAGTCATTCTTCCGTCTATCCATGAGTCTCTTCCTGGGTTTTCTCTTTCTCTTCCATTCTTCTCTATATATTTTTTAAGTCACTGTCCCATCTATCTTTAGACCTCTCTTTGAAACTTTTTACATATCTAAGTTACTAAAAAATAATTTATTTTGCTGATCGGTGGTCTAATCTTTTTGCTATTAGACTAGCCCATTTATATTTCAAATTTTACATTTTTTCTACAACATCATTTTTTTTTTAATCCATTGTTTCTCATCTGTCTATGTATTATTTTAAACATACACTTTTCCATTTTCGTTTTCTATTACTGTTGATTATTTTCAGACTTAAGATATGTTTTATTGTTACAAATGAGAACAGGTAGGATATAAACAGAGAAATATTTGGATTCATAGTTTGAAAATTTCTTCCAAACTGACATCATCCTTTTTCCTCTCCTATTTACTATATCTATAAATGTTCCTTTAGTTTTAATATAAATGTCTATTAATGTTGATATAAATATTTTTTTTGTGTTAATAAGTTGTCCCAGATATACACAATTTTCAACTTCTATTTCTCTTTTTTCATTATGATTTTTCTCAATTTCAAAATATATTGTATCTTACTTTTTTCTTGCTGATGTTTTATAAGTTCAATTAGGAGTCTGATAATGTTTTCAGAAAATTTTAAGGAACTAAATATATCACCATTTCAGTTTTCAATTTATTGTTTTTAATATTTCTTTTAAGGCCGCTGTATAGAGTTTTATTTCGCATAATCTTATCTCACTCCTTTCATTATTTTTAATTATTCTCTTTTCTTATGTACTTGTATGGAGAATGTAGCATTTCTATGAATATTTAATAAAAATTCAATATATAATTCTTCAATTTCTTGATTCTGTAATGGATTTAATATCCCTGATGTATTAACTGAGTCGAAGACTTTTTCAAAATTTATAAACTTGTATCAGTCTGGTATTTGGTATTCATTACGTATACTCATGACTTTTCTTACTATCTATTTATTATTCACTATACTAAATCCGTTTTAAAATCTTATTTGTTTTTGTAGTTGCAAGAAATTTAGCATATTTTGTGATTGCCTTGAAATAATTTTACTGAAAATTGTACATGTTGCTGGAAATGGACTAATTGATTGAGAGTTTTTCAACTTTTCTCTGTTTACTTTTTGTAGATACCAATTATTATTTAATAATGTCTTTTTTCTAGACAGAATGCAAATACTAACAATTTTTTCCAATCATTTTAAAAATATCTGCTTTGATTCCATCATTTCTAAAATTTTTTTTCATTTTTTAACATTTTAATAGTATTTACAATTTTTTTCTACTAGTATTAAGAAGATTTTATTCTGGGTGTTTTCTTCTGTATATTTATCCTTATTTACATATTTGGATTATTTAGTGTAGCATTTTTTTATTATTACGTATCTGTTATATCTCCTGCTTCCATCTCCTGATACCAAAGTATTTTTTTTTTCATATCACAATTTCATTCCATTTTTATGTAGTTTATTTTTTTGTTAATAATTTTTATTACAGGTTCATTATTATATTTCAGATTATCTTCTTTGATACATTTTCTTACTATTTTACCAAATTCTATATATTAAAAGTATCTTAATTGTATTCAAGTCTATTGCTTATTTTATTAAAATTTTTGTAGATTTTGATCTTTCTACTAGATTTTATTTTTCTATCTACTCCTATTTTTCAGTGGCATTTTTAATAATATGAACTATTTCATTAGCAATATTTTGTTATTTATTTTTTAATAAGGTAAATGTATTAATTGATTATGATTTGAAATCTTCATATATATATATATATATATATATATATATATATATATATATATATATATTATAACTTTTTGCATTCATGAAAGTTACTTAAAAAAATAATTTAATTTTGTTTTATTGTTATTTTATGGAATAATAATTTAAACAATACGATTTAATTTGCTAATTTATTTGCAAGTAGCTTTCAATAA
This sequence comes from Neoneuromus ignobilis, assembly GCA_029203775.1. Classification (NCBI taxonomy): domain Eukaryota; kingdom Metazoa; phylum Arthropoda; class Insecta; order Megaloptera; family Corydalidae; genus Neoneuromus; species Neoneuromus ignobilis. The sequence continues at coordinate 41,883,705 of CP092090.1, forward strand.
ATTTAAGTAACTGAAAAAAATAAAAAAAGATATTTATTTTATTTTTCACATAAAAATAACTATTAGTAAACGTATTCATTTCTTCGGAATAAGGTAAGAGTAATATAAAGTACGTGAAATTTCGCAAAATAATTACAGCAATCAACATTTTTTTAATACATTCTACGCATTAATGTGTGAGCTGTTAATGAGGTTTTCACACAAATCCATTAAATATTCAAGCTTAATTGAATTTCTCTCATTACTAACGACGTTTCTGGCAAGTGGTTCGATCCCACTTTCGCTCTCACCCGCGAAACGTTGGCTGTTTGCGTTTATTCTAATTGGCGGTACTAAATCGTATGGAGTAGAGACAATTGCCGACGGCACACCTTTGTAAGTAGTGCTCTGCTAATGCCACGTTGCAATTGTCTTGGTGTTATTCGTTCACTTCACCCCGTGTTTTGTATTTGCCGTGTTGTGACGATAAATCCGTTTTGTAAACCAGCCCCAAGCATCAAAACTTTGCACGTGTACTAAGTATACGATGTAGGATTTCTCTAAGAAGCCTGAAGCATAACTGTCTGCCACTGCGAACATTTGTATGGCATCGCGATATAGATTTCATAGATTGGTATAATCATGTTATGGACATGTTGAGGTTATCAATGAATCACAAGTTTCGTCGATTGAAAATCTACATTTCAATACTATATATATGTTTAATCATTTTAGAATTGTTGAACTATGTTATTATCTAGTTTAGTTAAACAATTTTGGGTTGAAATATCTATAATTTACTAAAATGATTATATATATATATATATATATATATATATATATATATATATATATATATATATGTATATATATATAAGCTTTTCTATTAATCGATCAGGGTTATTATATGAACAATTCTCAAAAATTTTTAGGACAAATCAATTTTTTATATCTACTGTAATAGGAAGAGATTATTCTAATACATTTAATTATTGAATTAAAAATTATAATTAACATTAGATGATTAAAAATAAGATTGTTCTTGTAAACCACTTTTTAATAAGAAAATTAGTTAATTGCTTTGTTCTGTTAGTGGAAATATATTTTCTTTTAAATTATATATATATATATATATATATATATATATACTGAAATCTAACGCTTGTCAAATGTCATATTGTAATTTTTTTACGTTAATACAATCTGTAAATGACATTTCTATCAAATTTCATGACGCTATACTCATTAATAAAGAATTTATAGTGATTTTTCTTAAACAGTGATTGTTGTTTACGGTGATTTTTACGATGTCGAAATCAATTGATCAAAGAATTTACATTAAATTTTGTATTGCGAACCAAATAAACTTCATGCAAATGTAATTTTTAAGAAAGGCATACCCTACGGATTATTTGTAGCAAACAAGACTTTTTGAGTGGCATAAGGCATTCAAAAAGGGCTGTAAAGTCGTCGATGATGAACCACGATCTGGACGCCCTTTGGCATAAAGTGACTACCAACACGTCGCCCAAATCAAGGAATTGGTTCTTAAAAATCGTTATATGTTCGTCAGACAGTTAACAGATTATGTGAGAATTTAAAAAATGAAAAAAATTGCATGTCATTTTGGTTGACATGTTGGACATGAAACGCGCCGTTTCTTAGCATGGTCCAAGAACACCGAATTTTTTCGTGAGTTTTTTGTCAAAAACTCAACCAATTTCGTTATGAAAGTTCCATATTTCCCTGATATAGATAGGTAAGACTTTTTCATATTCCAGGTTGCCACTCCGAGGGCATTGTTTTGAGTCGATTAAAGCCATAATAAAAAAATCGCTGCATGAACTGAAGTCTATAACACAAAGCACGTTCGTAGGAGCATTCGAGGACTGGAAAAAGCGTTGGCATATGTATATTGTTCTCAATGGGGAGTACTTTGAAGGTGACAAAATAAATATTGATAAATAAATAACTTCTTATATGTTCTGTTTCAAAATTTCCGTTAATTTCCGGATTAAATTTGTATGTGTGTGTGTGTGCATACATATAATATTGGTTGAGAACCTAGATATACAATATAAAAATGCTAAAGAAGAGACTCATGGATAGAAGGTACAAATATTTCAGAAAATTCTTCAAAATGGATTGAAAGAGAAAGGCATTGGATTATTCGAAGTTTTTGGAAGAGGCCTACATTTAACAATGAATAAAAGTAATCTGATTATATATATATATATATATATATATATATATATATATATATATATATATATATATATATATATTTATATACATAGAGAGAGAGAGTCTTATTGAATGGTGTTGGTTCTCCCTAAGTAATTTTCTGAGACTTTTAATTTTTTCTATTGACCACTTATTTCACTCAACCATCGTTTCTACTCTTTATCTTTGATGAAGTCTTTTTGTGGTCTATTTATGTATTTTATATATATATATATATATATATATATATATTTATATATATATATAGAGAGAGAGAGAGAGAGAAAGTGAGAGAGTTTTATTCAAAATATATTTCGTAACAGTTCATCTTTTTGGTTTATTTTTACTTTATTTGTTGTTGATGTCATATCCATTACAGCTATAGATTATTTTCAATTATAATTTAAATTAAAATTTACACACCCAATTCGGTATCGAATTTTGATTTAAATATATTTTTCTGTTATTAATTGAAATTCAGATTACAATTGTATTTATTTTATTATTGAAAATAACTATTGAATTAAAATATTACAAATAAATACATTTATAACATATAATTTTATATAAAATACATCCAATTTTGTGTTGAAAACAGTAAAGCGAATAATTCGAATATATATTTTTAAAAACCAGGAGACTCGCACTCTACTCTTCGATTTTTATCACCGAATTTACTTCTATTTACTAATGTAAATATATTATGAAAAATAAAACCTTTAAAAAGTTATGTTGATGTTTCTGTATAGACAATGTTTATTATAATATATTTATATATATATATATATATATATATATATATATATATATATATATAATATAACATTGATTTTTTACAAAAATAAATTATTTCATAGTAGTTATTTGTTTTTTGGAATTATATTAAAGACTTATATTTTTATTCAAAAAATAATTGTATTCAACCTCCAGTGTGATAAAAAATTGGTAGAGCGATGTAAAAATTTCGTTTTCGAACTTTCACAAAGTTTCCGAGAATTACCGAGGTATAAATTTTATAAAATATTGAAATTTATAAACAATGGAAGAAGATATACTTTTTGGACAAGTTTTGGTCAAAATAATTTAATTGTATTGGTATTAAATTTGAATAGACTTCAAACCACCTATAATAAAAATCATCTTCAGAGAAGCATTAACATAGCTTTCTAAATGTTTTATTTTTTATAACTTATTTACATTATTAAACAGAAGCAAGTTTGAGGGTTAACGAGCAAATCGAGTAAGGGACGGAGCCCGTTGGTGCAATAAAAATTAATTTTAAAATATGGTGTTAAGTTATTTTTGAATTATAATTTAGAACTATAGCTAGAATTATAGTTTTAGTGTTTTAATTGAATTTTTATTACAATATTTCTTTGGAATAATTTGTCAATTTTACTATTTCTATAGTGTCAGTTATTAAATATATTTATTAATTATCATATTTCATGACAAGGTAATATAGTTCTAAATAAGACTTGAAAAATATATTATTTTTAGTTTTTATATAATTGATTAAAATTCGTTTTATAAAAAATAAATGTTTCTAAATGTAAAAAATACACACACACACGTATATATATATATATATATATATATATATATATATATATATATATATTAAATAGTTCTTAATTACTGATATTTATATATCAAAAGAATTTCCGATTGTTAATTTCAAAAGAAGTAATCGGCTTTCACTGGCTTTCAATTGAAATGAAAAAAATTCGTAAAGGAACCGAATTATACAAACTGCTAGTTGAAAATATTTTGCGCATACTCGAATCACTATGCGAAGAAAAAACAGTAAAGAAAAGAAAACACATCACCCACACTGACTTTTCCGCATCGTTCAAGAAGAATAACGGTTGAAAAAGAAAGAAACGATAAAATTTGTGACCGGGTAAAACAAAGGGTCGGGCGGCATATAGTATATACTGCTGTAGCTTTTGAATTGTCGCGCATTACTGTAGAACAGGCTGGTTGGCTTCTGGCGTCTACCATAGCGACGTCAGCCATCAGCCATCAACCATCGGCCCTAGGCAGTTGTAATAGTCGCAGATCAAGCGTACGACAGCATGGAGAGAGGTTTGACTTTCGACCGGTTGACATTTCACTTTAACTGTTACAGTGGCGGCTTAATAATAAGCGGAGTGGTACAAAAACCAGAAGATTTAAGAATAAAATTGTATATGAGTATATATAAAAATGTCATAACTAGAGCTACAGTTTTATATTTGAATTTATTTCTTTTTTGAAAACTACTCTTATACTTCACACAGTTATATAAGAATAAAATAACGTATATAAATCGCCTTTATGGTTTTTAAAATTATGTTTCAAATTCCGTTCTTGAATACTATATAATTTATTATAAAATATTTGAATATCTATATATTATCTATCCAACTCTCTCTCTCTCTCTCTCTCTCTCTCTCTCTATATATATATATATATATATATATATATATATATATATATATATATATATCAACAGCATTTATCTATTGAATTTTGAATGAAGGTCTCTTCCAAAACTTTCTACTTCAACCAAACCAATTTCTTTCATTTCCACTCCATTCCGACGAATTATCTAATGTCTTTATCTCATCTATCTATGAATGTCTCCTTGAACCTTTTTATAACTGTAAGTTTTAAATCAATAATTTCTCTTATCCATCGGTGGTCTAATCTTATTGGTGTATAACTCGCCCATTTTCATTTTACAATACACATTTTTTTTCTTATTCACTCGATTCTCTTTTTGTCTCTATGTATTTTACTTAACATATATTTTTGCCCATATTTTTTATGCTGCCTGGAGTCGCTGAAATATTCTTGGATATAAGTCCATATTTCACTATCTATTTATTTCTCTTTCTCTCTCTCTCTCTATAAATATATTATATATATATATATATATATATATTTCGAAATATAGGGTTGTCCAAAAAACACGCCTACATATTTCTTTTTAATAAACACAAACTATTTGGAATTTTTTTAAGTTCTTTTTTTAATGTATGATTCATTATAATTAAACTTTAAACAAAATATCGTTCAAATGTCCACCACGACTGCGTCTTCAGGTATCAATTCGAATATCGAAATTTTCAATGAATTTTTGACATATTGCTGGATTTATTTCATGAATTGAAACTTGAATGTTGTTCTTTAGGCCATTTATTGTTTGTGGCTTGTTAGCATAGACTCAACTTGTTAAAAAACTCCACAAAAAAATCTAATAGTGTTAAATCGCATGATATTGGAGGCCAATTGAAATCTGCATTTCGTGAAATTACATGTTGACAAAATTTCAATCTCAAAAACTGATTATTTCGTCAAGTTTTGTGACATGAAGCATCATTGCTGAAAATAGACATTAGACACATCAATATCATCCAATTCTGGCCATAAAAAGTTACTCAATATTGATTGATATCGCTCAGCATTCACAGTAACAGCATTATCTTCGAACAAAAATGATCCATTTATTATATTTGCCCAAAATATACACCAAACAATGTCTTTTTGTGGGTGTAGATAGTTTTCATAAAAAACACGAGGATTTTAATCACCCCATATACGGAAATTTTGCTTATCAACGAATACATTCATTGTGAAATGAGCTTTATCACTAAACAAAATTTTGCTGGAAAACAATTAATCTGTTGTTTGTTGTTCAATAATTTGATTAGCAAAATTATGACGTTGTAAATGATCTTTTTCTTTCAATTCCTGTATTAATTAAATTTTGTACGTGTCTAAATACAAATATTTATGTAAAATTCTCCATAAATACTCATAAGATATACCCAATTCTTGCAAACACACTTTCACACACATCACTTTCACTTACACCAGCATTGTTTTAAATATGTGGGAATAGTTTTTGATATTCCACTTTTTGGTTTATTAATAACACAGCCAGTTTTTTTGAATTTTTCTACTTATCTTTGAATTGAAAACTGATTTGGCCAATTATTTCCAAAAAAATAACAATTTTTCAGAAACGCCCATTTTCATAATAATTTTGAATAATGTAAATGGGTTGCTGTAATATATACCTATCCATGGTTAAAATTGTAACCTTCTACATAAACAAAAAACTTCATATGTGATTCGAAAAGACATGATTTGTAAACATTATACAGTGCTGACATTTAGGCGTCACATTTGGATGGCCCTTATAATAATTTACCATAAATATTTTTTTAACTTTGAGTACATAGTAGCACCTCCTTTCGTTACGTGTAAGGATTTTACTCTATTCGAAAGAAAATCTATAAGACCATCAATCATCTCCTGAGGTAAACTTCGCTTTTTCGTTCTTAATGCTTCAAATAATTCGAATTTATTACTGGATCGTTGAGATATCTTGCGCAGATTTGTTTACAACACATGCTAATTTGTAACACATCCTAAACATTCTTATTGGGTTCATGCAGGTTGATTAATCCGGCCAGGATGGTAGAATGGAAACCTCTTCTTTTGCTTTCCAAGCTACTGCAGTTTTTGCCTTATGACAAGGGAGCGTCATCTTCCATAAATAGCTATCTATCTTTCCGTAAAATATTTTCAGTAAACAGTGATAATAATCCTTCTTTTAAAATATCTATATATTTTGCAGCGTTGAATTTGAAAAAAAAAACATGAATTGATGTTAACAAGTTCAAACGTGTACTATGTAAGGTGTCTATTTATTTCTGTCATCCTAGTGTATATTTATATACGAGTAATAACATCCATAGTGATATTTCTATTAAAAAAAAATAATTTCTGTAAAAAATTGAAATCTAATATAAGAAAATATTTTTTAAAATAAAAATTTAGTTAATACCAAGTTAAAATTTTAAATTTGAGTAATTAACATGGTTTAACCTAGTAGTCTTACATATGAGGCATTTTAAGTGGTATAAGTCCATTTTTGGAAAAAATAAGTTAATGACAATTTTAGGTAGACATAGATGTCCTCTTTTTATATTTATAATAACACAGTCAAGAGTGTACAATATACCTATAAATTAATTAAAAGAAATTTTCTGTATAGTTTTATCGCAAGAATATTATATTAGAAAGTGATATAGGTCCATTTATTCATACATTGAGATATTTAAAAATTATTAATTTAAAAAAAAATTAAAATTGTTTAGAAAATTTCATGAAAAATTTATAAATAAACAATAATTGTTTATTTATAAATTTTTATATAATATAACTTAACTATTTAAAAGTCGGTTTTTCGTTTAATTCAAACGCTAACCTTTATTTCAACCTTTATCTCAATAAAAAAACAAACTGCTCAATTTATTATTAACGAAAGTGGTACAAGTCTATTTGTAGCTAAAAAAATCGGTTATTTTTCTTAACAATTTTATCATTATTTTGACATAATAAAATTTAACAAGTTTGTAGTTTTAATAACATAACCCGAATTTATTAACGTTTGCCAATATGTTTTAATTCATTTAAATGCAAACCTTTCAATATCTCAATATATAAATAAATGGACTTATACTACTTTATAATATATCAGCTCATATTTTGAACTTAGATTATTTCAGTAAACGTTATTTTAATAACCGACAATTGTTATGTTTATAAAATGAGAATCTTCCATTTTAATTTTTGAAATTTAATATTTATAATATAAATATAGTAAAACAGAATAATTTTATTAACTAAAAATGTTGTTTTGTTATTACTAAAATTTTAATTAAAAATAAATTGTAATTATTTCGCATAATAAATATTTTAAATGCTTATTAAGATTTTTTTTGTTGGAAATAAAAAAAATTTGGAAAATTTATTGAATAATAATAAAAAATTAATAGTAAAAGAAATATTCTCAATTTTAATGTTTTCGTTATAGATTTATATTAAACAATAATATTTTTTTGAAGTAGACACTAAAATTAAAAATTTTCTTCTTCGTTTTGAAACTTGGCGAAATCACTTTCACATAAATAAAATACCACTTCAATACCAGAAGATATTGAAAAGGTGTTTAATAATATTTATTATTCACTTTTTTTATTTATAAGCTAATGTGAATCTAGATGGTAATTCAGTAATCATCAGAGGAATGCATTATGAAATTTAATCTATTCATCATTCTTAAAATCTTTTGCTATTTATAAATTGATACTCATTTAAATGAGCATCAACTTCTGAATGAAAAAAATAAATAATAACTAATTATTGAATAATTTTCTAATATCTTATTCTATTTCAGTAATAGTAAATTTGTATGAAAAATTCCTTATATTACAATTTATAATTAAATTGGTAAAATAATTATGTAATTTTATAAATTTTGTAATAATTCATGTCTATTTTTAATATATATATATGTATGTGTGTGTGTGTGTGTATAGAATTTTCCAATAAGAATGTTTAAACTTTGACAGTTGGTGGCAGCCATCTTTGAATTTTTTTCAAGCTCACTTTAACATTTAAACTAAGTATAGTTTGAAAAATTATCATGGAAGGTTTAACACTTCAATAATGCTTAAAAATTGTAAAAATTATAATAGACTTATTAAAATAAAAGTTTAATAAATCCATTATTTCACGGATCAATCTATTGACAACAAAGATCATGTGATCTAACTCTAGTAGATTATTTTCTGTGGTGTTATGTGAAATTATTAGTTTATGCTGAAAAAACACAAACAATAAAAGCATTAATAATAAATATTGAACATGTAATTCATGAAATTGGACTACAATTATGTAAAAGAATAACTAAAAATTAGACTAAACAAATGCACTATGTAAAATGAAGTCGTAGTGGTCATATGAGTGAAATTGTGTTCCATCATTAATGTTATAGAATATACTTGGAAATAAAAAAATAATTAATTAATTCAATATTTTTGGTTTATTTCCATTCAAAATTCTGAAGCGCTTGTTGGAAAACTATATGTATATATATATATATATATATATATATATATATATATATATATATATATATATATATATATATAATATATATATATATATATATATATATATATATATATATATATATATATATATATATATATATATATATATATATATATATATATATTAAATTCAATATACTTTATTAAACATTTATGACGAAGAAAATATGATATTTTGAAATATGAATAATATATATCGAGATTTTGTAATAAAATGGATAAAAAAATGTTTCTCTGTGACAAGTCAATATATAAAGACATTGTGACTTTTATTTCTAGGAAAAGTTTTAAGTACGTTCTCTTGCGTAAAATAACTTTTACCTATTTATTCGTAAATCTATAATAAATCTGATTCTCAACGATATTTAGTTTTCCGCAGTGTTCTTCTGATATGTAAATAAACGTAATTAGAATAAAGTGAACAGAAGTCTGCTAAACGAATAAGCGAACAAACGAATGAACGACCAAGCGAACGAATCGTATATTTTGAGTTGATTCTCGACCGAAGAGCACTTTAGTAAAATTCACATAAATTGTCTCACGACCATGGCGTTCACTTTCTGGCACAAATACACTGTGTGCTATTCGGATATCGACGGTCGTTCAAGATCTGCGATATCGCGAAATTCCATTCAAACCGCAACATCGATATTCGGAAAGATCTTTAGAGAATGGGCGTAATCGAACCTATCGCCAACACGCCCATTTGTAAAGTGCGACGAAGAACGATCATCTAACTTTCGTGTTTTATGCAACAGTGGCAGTATGTATGTGAATACCATCAACATCACATAAAATGTGTTTATTGTGCAACTTGATATATTATTCAGAATTTTGTATGTTACTCGCGTGTACAATTTGAAAATATTTTCTCATACATTTAAAACAAATCACTATTCCTAATAAAACATTCTATATGGTCATCCAAATGTGACGCCTAGATGTGTGTTTTATTAAAAAGAAATATATGTATAGTTTCTTTTTAATAAAACACAAATCTAGGCGTTACAATTGGATGACCCTATAACATTTTTTGTGTAAAAATTCAAAGAAAAAATTAAGCAAGTAATTCTTATAAACGCAAATACATATTGTTGTATGTGTATACACAGAAGCACTCACGTATGCACACACACATACACACACACATATATATATATATATATATATATATATATATATATATATATATATATATATATATAAAGAGAGTGGGAGAACTGTTCAAAAGTATTGCGATAATAAATAAAATTAATGTTTTTTTTTTTGATAATTATTATTATAAATATGTAAATATTTTATATTTAAATAAATAAACATAATTTGCATTTTTCAACCTTTAATTAGATTTAAATTCGTTGTTTAATATAAATATTATTTAAAAAATACACAAGAATCGTAATATGTGTTCTTATAGATGAATGAAAAATATTTTTTTAATATATCCTAGGTAAAAAATAACTTTAAGTATTCTTATTAATTGAGATCATAATGTTTAATTGTTCGTACTATTTGTATTACTTTTATTTGTATTATTTAAGTACAAAAGATATTTAAACTCTGGATTTAAAAAGTTTTGAGAAAGGTCTTTATCTAGATGTGGATAAAAAGTGACTAATTATATATATATATATATATATATATATATATATATATATATGAGTTTTTTTTTATCCTCTACTAGATGAAAGACTCTTCTAGATCTTTTCACTTCCACTGATTTAGTGCCTCTCTCTTCACCTTATTCCAAAAAATTTTTTTATACCTCTGTGCCTCTGTTTATGAATCTTCTTTCTACATTTTTTATATCCCTAAATTTTCAACTAATGATTTATTTTGATCATTGATGGTCTTTTCTTCGTGATATATAATGCACTCATTTTTATTTCTAACATCTAGGTTGTGCTATAACGACCGTAACTTGTGTTTTCTTTTTTGATTTACTCGGTTTATTTCTATCTAAGTATAGTTTCTGCAAACAATTTTCCATTCTAGTTTTTGTTGTCTAGTCTGCCATTTAATATTAATGTTCATTGTCATTAGTACAAATAAGTAAGATGAATTGATGAAAAATGTTTCGTTAAAGATAAAGAACTAATATATATATATATATATATATATATATATATATATATGTTTTGAGATTGCAAATTAACAAATTTTCAATAACTCTATTATCTTGTGCTTACTTTTACTTTTATCCTATTATTTATAATATTTAGGTTTTTTCTCAATCTTTAATATTAGATTGAATAAATGTTAATATTAAATAATTTTATAAAATTGATGCCAAAATATTCTTATATTCCTCCAGTTATTTTTTTATATTTATAACTTAAGTAAATATTTGAAAATAAATTATTGGAATTTATTATCAGTAATTGAAAAAAATTAACATGCATATTTACTATTATATTAAATTCATCAACCTCACCACTTGAAAAATCATGGTTAGATAAGTTTTTTTTAATTTTTTCAATATCATTGATCTATTTTTTTATTTCTTTTTAATATTATCATTTGTGTTATATAGGGCCATTCAAATTGACGCCTAGATTTGTGTTTTATTTAAAAGAAATTATACACATGTTTCCTTAAATACTATCCTATACACATGTTTCTTTCTAATAAAATACAAATTTACGTATCACATTTGGATGACCCTATACAATAATCTGTGACTAATTAATTTTTTTAATAAACCGATCATTATTCAAATCATCACAGATTTTTTAACAATTTTTTTATTAATTGATAATTGTTCACTTTTATTTTTTTACGGGAATTTTGTTGTTATGATTTCATTAGATCTGATTTAAATCATATATCATTACTCTCGTAACAAAAAATATGTTTGAAATCAAATTCTACATACCCGTTATGAAAATAATTTTATCAATATTATTGTATAAATGAATTTGCAGCATGTTATATCATGATATTAAAGTAAACAATAAGTAATTTTTGAATATTTTGATTATTATTTTCAGTTTAACATTGAATAAATAATTTTATATTACGTTGTCAAATATCTCCCTTCCGCCTTTTTGTCTTTTGAATTTCGCGGCTATGTACAAAGCGTTACAGAGCTCGTATCGGGCAACACTATATATCATTTGAAAGGTCTTTACATAACCTACAAAACGACGCTATGCATGATTAGTTTGGATACTGCGTTCAAAATTATTTAAATATGGAGTTCACTAACGCCGAAGTTCGCGCTATTTTGAAGTTTTCCTTCGTTAAAGGCAAATCCGCTAGAGAAAACGTTCCGTGAGATTAATAGTGTTTTGGGGATGGTTTTTCTATCACTTTCAACGGAGGAATGGTTTCGACGATTCAGAGCCGGTGAAAACGACACCATGGATAAGCCAGCCGGCGGAAGACCTGTGACGACGAATACCGATCAAATCATGGAAATCAAGTTAGACCGGCATGTGACATCTCGTGACATCACCCAGGAGATGGCAGTTAGTCACCAAACCATTTTAAACCATCTGCAGAAGGCTGGATATATATATATAAAAAAAGCTTGATGTTTGGGTGCCGCATGATTTGACGCAAAAAACCTTCTGGACCGAATCAACGTCTGCGATATGCTGCTGAAACGGAACGAACTCGACCCATTTTTGAAGCGGATGGTGACATACGACAATATATTAAGCGAAAACGGTCGTGGTCGAAGGCCGGTGAATCATCCCAAACAGTTAAAGCCGGGATTGACGGCCAATTGGAAGGTTTTGCTGTGCGTTTGGTGGGATTGCAAAGGAATCATCCACTATGAGCTGCTCCCATATGGCCAGACGCTTAATTCTACCATCTACTGCGAACAACTGGACCGCTTGAAGCAGGCGATCGACCAGAAGCGTCCAGAATTGGCCAAGAGGAAGGGTGTAGTGTTCCACCAGGACATCGCCAGGTTATATACACACATCTTTGGTGACTCGTCAGAAGCTACGGGAGCTCGGATGGGAGGTTTTATCGCATCCACCATATAGCCCGGACATGGCGCCAAGTGATTACCACCTGTTCCTGTCCATGGCGAACGCCCTTGATAATTGTTCACTTTTATTTTTGTAAAGTTGGATTTCATTAGAGAGGCTTGTGAAAAGTGGCTGTCCGAGTTCTTCGCAAATAAAATATGGGAGAAATCAAATTCAACAGGGGTATTATGAAGTTTTATCTAGATGGAACCAGATTATCGAACAAAACGGCGCATATTTATATAAATGATATCACTGTAACACTTTTTATAAAGCATTGAATAAAGAGCAAAAAAGCGGAAGGGAGATACTTGACAACATAATATTAAAATTTCTTCCCAATATAAAAAAATAATTAAATAAAATTATGAATATTTTTCTAAAAAACTATCAACTCTATGAAAATTGTTTTTAAAACCAACATATTACCACCTTAACATCACAAGATATTATAAAGTGTTTAAAAATCATTCACTGTTCATTTTGTTTTTTATAACAATAATAAGTTAATGCACATTTCGATGGCAATGCCACTATCATCAGAGCATTGTATTATAAATTGAGTGATAATTCGTGTGTGTAAAGTGAATTCGCTATAGTTTCAAAACAAAATAGTTGTTTTTAAAATTTTTATATTTTGCTATTAGTTTATATAACATTATATAAATTATACAAATTCAGATCATTAGCCTTTTTTAAAAAAACTAAGTATTTTTAAATAAAAGAGAAAATAATTATAAAATATAGAATTTATATTTATATTGTACTAATTTCAAATTTCATTTATTTTTTATTTAATTAAGATATTTTTAGTGTGTTCTCAATTTATTTTGAAATTATTTAAAAATAAGTATACAATGAAAAAACATGATACAAAATTCACTTAAAAATTTCATTTAAAGTTAATAAAACTAATAAGATTTGTTTATATATTTTTAGAATTATAATAATTATATCATTTGTAAAACTGTTGTATATTTTTAATTAGATTTTTTCTATTTGTTATTTCATGATCAATTTAAATGATAAACACACGATTTTATTTATTTAGTGAATTATTGACATCAACATGAACGTACACATCGTTAACTGAAATCTAATCCTACCGAAGAAGAATAAACGAGTTGTATACGGTAATTAGGTTTTGAATTCGTTTATTAATGACTTGAGAGCCAATTTAAATTAAAGTAAAACTTCAGTAGGCGTAATGGTTCTCTGCAAATGATGTGCTAAATTTGTTTCGTTTAAGGTGTAAGCGTTATCTATTTGTTTGATGTTCGCACGAAATTAGGCAAAAACGATCTTCGTTCATTTAATAGCCGCGGCACAAGTACGAATAGTTTCACGTATTTGCAGAAATTGATGCTTGGTTTTGTTGGATAATGGTTACAACGTGGTCAACTCTAAATGCTTTGGTCGTCTATCTAATGTTTTCTTGTATGTTTAGTTTATACCTTTCCACAAATATATATTGCTTTTAATGCAAGAAGTAGAGCGGTGTAAATAAATAGTCGTTATTTACAAAAGTTTGAAATTATAATTAAGAAAGTAACAATATGTAAACAATTGAGTTAGAGTTATATAAAATATATTGCTATATGAAATTATTTATTGTTAGAAATGTATACATACACACATACATACATGTTTGCATGATACTAAGTATATGTTTACATTTGTATTTATAAAGGTGTTTGTATTTTGATTGATTTTTTTTTAAATAACTGCAAAATTATTGTATTTTTTTATTTTGTATAAACAATTCATATATATTCATTAGTTATATTAATTATTTTATTTGATCATCTTTATTTGTAAATTATTTAATAGGTAAATATTTTATTTATGTTTTATACTTTCTAAAAAGGACCACTATTTTTTCTACTAGTAATTCAGAAATATAGTTAATGAAAATTTATAATAATTACATATCAGTTAAATTATAATCTACTACAATATATTTATACATTTATTTTACTTCTTTATTTTTCTTATTTTTTGAAATTGATAACTTTAATATGTGTAAAAATACGTTTTTTTATTAACATTGAATTGAGAATTTTTTTTATTTTATAATAATTCTTTCAAAGATTGATCTTTTTCAATTCTGTTAACATTAAGTGCATGTAATTTTCTTTGAAATTAAAAAATAGAAAAGAATTATTAGTAACATTTTTATTTTTTTATATACCAGAAGATAGTTTTAGAATAGAAGTTTTAAATTTTCGAAATTTTGAATTTTTCTTCATATTTTCTCTAAGGATTATTTTTAGTTTATTGATAGAATGAACA
This sequence comes from Neoneuromus ignobilis, assembly GCA_029203775.1. Taxonomy (NCBI): domain Eukaryota; kingdom Metazoa; phylum Arthropoda; class Insecta; order Megaloptera; family Corydalidae; genus Neoneuromus; species Neoneuromus ignobilis. The sequence goes on from CP092090.1 coordinate 41,899,135, forward strand.
GTAAAGAAAATTGGCATGTATGTAAAAATATTAGAAATAAATATTCATTTTTGAGATATTTTCCTATTTGTAGAAAAAAAATGATAATACACTTTTGTACATAAAATATTTAGGTTCTTGATTTAATATTCAAAAATAATTTAAAATGGTTTTTATAAACATAAAATATATTAAATATGAAAGTTTATATAGGGCCAAGTATTTAATTTAATTTTCTGTTTTTAAATTATTTATTATTTCTGAATTAAAGAATGAAATACATGTTGTTATAAAAGTAGAGTGTATAGTTTATTTTTAATTATAATATTTGTATTTTGTAAGTTCATAATGGAAAATAATTTGATTAATTAATTATAAATATAGTACTTTAATGTTTTGAATTAGATTGTGACAAATTTTATAAATTATGAAAAAGTATTATTTTAATTAAAATAAAAACCAAAAATATAGATAATATAAACAAATATTTAATTTTTTAAAATAAATTTAATTGCAATTTAAAAATTCTCTAGATACTATGTTAGTATCTAAAATTATTATATAATTATTTTGTTAGTGAAAAAAATAATAATTGTTATTTGTTTGAACAAAATATGGTCTATATTGCAATTTGTTGACTTTTACTTAAATAATTTTATTTATATGTTAATTATTAAATGATGTAAAAGTATTAGGTTATTAAATAAACATATTTTATTTTTTTGCTGTTTTAAAATTTTATTTTTAAAATAATTACATTTCATTTATTGACACTGAAATGTTCTTATTAAACTTTATATATGCATGTGAATCTTCGAAATTGTAATAAATCTTTGATATATAAACGTTTAAACCTATATAATACATCTGTGTATCATATAATTGAGACGAAAGCAAACGAAAATATTACATTTATATAACTGTATTAAGGTTAAGAATACACTTGGGAGAAACCCTTTTCTCAATTATATTTGTTCAACTGTAAACCATATAGGTTGTGTAACTTTAAATAATATATTCCAAATGATATAATATTCCAATAGGAATTGTTTTACTGGCAAATGCTAGCTGAACAAATATATTTGTACTATTACCAACTCGATGATAACATGTGGATTGTTAACTAAACATTCGTCTATATGTATGTATAACTTGAAATAAAAGATAATTAGCGTGGTTTTACATTTAATATGTTTACAATTGTGTATTTATTTTATATTATTTTTGTACGAAAATGATTCGAAGATAGAATTGTGATCATACTTTTTTATATAATGTTTTTTATTTATAATAGCATTCCTTCTGTATAATAATAAAGAGTGAAATTCATCAAATTGATAAGATATATATGAGGGTCGTCTGATAAGTATGGTAAAAAATTAAAAAAACTAAATTGAAAAATTTAATTTAATTAATTAATTAATTAAATTAAACAATTAATAAATTTACCATACTTATCAAACGACCCTCGTGTATCATACATGAAAAACTCTATATCAGCTACTGCTGAACGAAAGCCTCATCGAATATTTTTAGAATTTCTTAAATGTTTTCCTAATTTTTTTCTATTGTATTTGTCCACAGCTAATATCATCCACTTCTCGCCTTCACAATAGTTTACATTATCATTTCTCCATTTTTAATAGTATCTTCTTGGGTCCTTTTTTGTCTCTTGTTCGCCACTTTATAATGATTTTTGTCCATCTATTTTCTTATCTTCATACTATATAACTGCATAAGCACATGCCATCGATTTTACTTGTTCTATTATATAAATTATTTTTTCCTATTCTCATGTCTATTTACAGATTTTTCGAACATGTTTAGAAATTTCCATGCTTCATTGAGTTTTCTGAATAAAAACACTCACTAATCATTCTGGCCAGCCTGGTGAATATGACCATGTAACAGTGAATGGTAATATTCATTGCATCTTTCACTCATTAATGGGTTGATAAAAGCTTGTGTAATTATAATAATTGATATTTATATCTGTATTTTTTAATTTTCATGAGCTATACTAATTTTCAAACTGAAAAATATTATATCTTTCTAGAGCATTTTCCATTACTAAACGCAATATTTCGGGCTCCAAATTTTTTATATTGAATTGCTAAATTGTTTGAGGTTTATTTATATACATTCACTGCTTTAAATAGTCCACAAGAAGAAATCAGTAGTTGTAATATTTAGTGAACGTGGAAATGAAAGAAAATTAGAATATTTTAAAATGAGTCGTTCATCGAAAAGTTTACTAAGAAATTTAATTGTTGCCCTTGATGTGTACGTAGTGGATCCATCTTGATGCAACCATATATCAGGACTTCCTGACGTAAAAAATAATAAATATGGTCTTATACAAAGCCCCGATGTTTATATCTGGATTGATGATCTTACTAATTTTTAAAAAATATGAGCTGATAACTCTGTTAGCCATAACACAGAACCAAAGAGTATATTTGAGAGGTTACAATTGATTTTGAAGCAATTCTTTGGGATTTTCAATGCTCCAGAATTTAAAATTTTGCTAATCTACGTAAAAATTTAAATAAAAATGAGCTTTATTGCTTATTTCCAAGGCTGTTTAAAAAGTTGTCATTTCCTCTGACTATCTATTCATCAAAATGAATAGTATATTTCAGGCGTTATTAAGAATCCTGGAGGAACAGAAGCTGTAGCATTTAAATTTTGTATGGAAGCATTTTAAGATTCACTTTAAAAATTCGTTGTAGCGATGATCTGGAGATCCTAAATTAGGTTGAATGATAACGAGTGTACACAAATATATTTTTTAAGAAATGTTCTTATTTTATATTTGTTTATGTGTTATTTATCTAGTAATACAAAATTTATTAATAATTAAAAAGTGTAATTTACTTTATTATATGATGCAATTAATTATTAAAAAAATATTAAAATTAGAATAAATTTAGCAAACCTTTTTCTTGTCATTTTTTCAATGTATTTTACAATGATTAAACCAATTCCTGTATCACTTTAGCCTCATGTTTTTTCATTCATTTGTAATGATTTCTTTGGTTTTTATTTATTGATAAAGTGATGAGTTTTAATTTTTCATTGAATATATTCCATAAACTCTCTAGGATATTTTTATCAGTATATTATACGTGAATATATATTGTTAGTAAGTATTTTGTGATATTCATTTCTGGATCGTATGTGTGCTGTATATTTGGGATCATCTTTATAAAAATAAAATTATTTGCAAAATTCATTCTTTACAAAAAATAATTACAATTGACTTTATTAGGTATAATAATATATATAAAAAAATATTTCAATATAAATATTATTTGCAGAAATGCACGAAATAAAAGTAGGCCAAATAAGACTGAAGGAAAGTAAAGAATAGTAAATGATAGTAAGCATGTAAATGTATCATTTAATCAACTAAATCATCAATCTCATTTGGGTAACTCGATTATTCATAAAGTTGGTTATAGTAATCGAGTATTAAAGAAAAAAAGCAAAAAGTTAATAACATGAAATAATGCAGTTATGAAAATAACTGCACATATTATTTTAAAAATGAATAATAAAATATTCTTTTTAACAAATTTATTAGAGAAGAAATGGTTTCAATCTTATTTAAGAAGAAAATATTTAAATTTCATATTCTTAATACAAAATAACTTCTTTAAATAAGCACTGAAAAATATATATTTCTATTTGTTTCAAACAAATCTGATTCATTTTTATATGATTTCTCAGAATTTTTCTATTTAATGTTTCGACTTTTTTTTAGTTTTATTTCCTTTCACTGAATTGACTTGTTTCCATTTAATGATTATCTTGTCGTGTTATTTAGAATTATTGACTTTATCTTCCTGTTTATTATTTCAGTCGGAAGTTTTTTCTCTTTCATTTCATTTCCAGTTTTATATATTTGTAAGTAAAAAGTTTCCTTTACTTAAATATATATATATATATATATATTATTTTTTAGAAGAAATATTTAAAACATAGTTGTTTATTGAATTTAATAGTACTGTTTGAATTTTTAGAAATTACCAGGAAATATATTTTTTTATCCTTTAAACAGTATTTCAATGAATTTGTTATAGTATTTTAAATTTCTGACACATAGTTAATTAAAAAATGAAATAGTAAAAATTGTGTGTGGAAGTAAATTTAAATTAAAACAAACTATCCATATGTATACTAGTATATCTAAATAAATTAGCAGAATATTACAACGGATTATGTAAATCGCTAACAGTAAGGTATTCACTTATTTATTTTTATTACATATTTGGTACACATACATAACTGTAATTTTTCAAAAATATCGCGTTAATTTTCCCGTTGAAGTTTACATTCATAGAATAATTCAAATAACATTGGTGATATGTGGATTGCATTAAAAACAAATGCATTTTATAACCATTTTTCATGCGTCATAGAGATTAAACTTCAATGAAGTTCTTGTGTGCATATGAAACACGTCCGTGTGCCATATGAACGCTGTAAAATTGAACGTTACATATATGATGTTAGTAGTATGACAGGCCACCACTATAAACGCATCATAGATGAACTGAATCCATCATTGTGACAATGGCAAACACGATACACTATAACATATACAATGTTGCATTCCTAACACCGTAACAAGGCCTCCCCGTTTACCACAAAAGTATGGACTATTACACGCCACACATAATATACTATATGTGTAACATAGAGATATGTCATATCTATCCATGTTAATGGACAGTGTATATACTACATAAAATGATCATTTGTCTGTTCATTGAGTCGTTAATTTGGAAATAAACAAGGTTATGTTTATTTTTATTGCAATAACGATAAGTGTTATTTAAAAATTCGATAGGTTTATGTTTGAATTTTCATTTCGATGGGCATATTCAATGACATAATTATTTTTCAGCGACGTATGTTCCCAAATTGGTTTGTTTTCTTACTCTATTTATTGGAAAAAATCGAATTCATGTTTTATTTCAAAAATAAATTTCCATACTATTTTATATTCTTTTTCTTTTATTTTATTACATAATAATAATACAAATATATATATATATATATATATATATATATATATATATATATATATATATACATATATTTATATATATTTGTCATTATTATTATCATCATCATCATCACCATTATTATCAAAGCCTTTATCAAATGTTATTAGATCTTCTTAAATCTTTTTCTAAAATTCTTTCATTGTTTCCTGTCCACAAATAATTTTAACCAATGCTTATTTCCATTTTTATTTACAATTTCATCTCTACATAACTGATGGAGTCTTTTCTTTTGTACATTTTTATCTCTTGATTGCCATTTCATAATTTTTTTCTATTTATTATCTTCTCTTTTCGTTATGTGCTTCCTATGCCTATTTCATTAATTTTATTTGCTCTATTTTATCAATTACTTCTAAAAGTTTTTATATTTATTTACAGGTTTCAGATGATGTTTAGGAATTCTTAAAATTATTCTTTCCAAACTTGGGTGAGTTGTCAAAAGTTATTGCTTAATTTTTGCATTTAGTACCTAAGTTTCTGACCTATAAGTAAAATCAGGTAATAAATTGGGTCATCCAAATGTGACGCCTAGATTTGTGTTTTATTAAAAAGAAACATGTGTATAGGATGGTATATATGGAAACATTCGTATAGTTTCTTTTTAATAAAATATATCTAGGCGTCACATTTGTATGACTCTATACCTATATTGGTCATATGTTTACTGTATCAGGTTCAATGATATTTTACTCTTCATTATAAATATTATTCATTTTTCCAAATGCTGCTCATATTACCCTTATCCTCGATGTAGTCTCTGACAATAGGTCATTATTATATCGTATAATTTTTCCTAGATATTTTATTTTATCAATTTACTTCAAGCATTGGTACTCTAATTATATATTTTCTTTCCCTATATATCTATTAAAAATATTTGATTTTTTCCATATTAATTTTTAATTCAAATATTCTACCTGTTCTGAAAATCTTTCGAGTAGCTTTTTTTCTTTTCGGAATTTTTACTTATAAAAGGTAACCAAATTTGAGGTTAGGAAGTTAATTATCAAAGAAATGTAGTTTTTGAAAAAAAGTATGTTTATTGGTATCGATGTAAAGTTTAAACATGGGAATTATGAATGGAATACAATGTTTGCCAAATAGCCTCCTCTACCACGCTGGCAGACGTCCACTCTTGTTGAAATTTTGAATCACGCTTTATAATAAATAAGGCTGTATTTTAACTATATCTACACGAATTTCATCCTTAAGTTTTTGAATCGTTGCTGATAAGTTAACATAAACCTTATTTTTTAAATAACTCTATTAGAACAAGTCTAACGGTGGTAAATTACAAGATCTAGGCGACCAATTAACATCACCATTACGAAAAATTGAACGTTCGTTGAATTTGGTTGGAATTAAATCGATTACCGCCCAAGTTGTATGGCTTGTAGAACCATTCTGTTGAAACCACGTGTCACTGATATCAATATTTTCAAGTTTGGGTCACAAAAATATTTTATCATGTTTAGTAACGCGCCGAATTAATAGTTACACGAACACCTTGCTCATTTTCAAAGAAGTATGGACCAATGTGGTTTATGACCTCCAGCTCATAAACCACACCAAACAGTGACTTTGAAGATGTAATTGTTGTTTAACAATGAATTTTGGATTTTAACTTCCCCATAAGCGACAATTTTGTTTTTTTCATAACTATTTAATTGAAAATACGATTCATCATTAAAGATAATTTGGTTAAAATAATCAGAATTTTCTGTTTTTTTCCTTGATACCAATTAAAAAAACATACAACACAAATGATGATCATTTGGTTTCAGTTCTTGTGTTAGCTGGACTTTATATGCATGAAGATAAAAATCTTTTCGTAAAATGATATGAAGAGTGCTTCTTGTGATGTTTAATTCTTGTGAACGTCGACGAATCGATGTTTGAGGTCTTCTTCAACACTTTCACGTACATCAGCGATATTTTCAGCTGAACGACCACTACGAGCATAAGTTTTTGGTCTATGGTCTCCAATAGTACCAAATTCTTTAAATTTTGCCATTAAGTTACAAACAACAGGCTTCGAAGACACTTGATTACGAGGAAAAGATGCATGAATTTCACGCATTGACATAAAATTATCATCATTTTATAGTGCATTTTCACTATTGAAATGCGTTGTTCAAGCATGTAGCATTTCATCACTAAAATTTCCCAAGTTTTTAATATACAATGTTAAATAATGACAGTTCAATATTTGTTATTTCATGATAGGCAACTAATAATAGGCAACTTACTTTCTAACCTCATATTTCGACACCTTAAGTAGAACTTCGTCAGCAAATCTTAGATATGACAAATATTCTTCATTTATTTCAATATCTTTATTTTCGAAATTTTCCATATAACTATTTTCTCTAAGATTGCATTGATAATTTAGGGTACAAACTATATTTTAATTTGATTCCTTCCTCAAGTCTCATTTTACACTGAGAGATCTTTCATTTTGATTTGCGTTGTTGTATTTTTGTATTTCTCTTCTAATAATTAAAACAAAAATATTTCTTTCCGTTTCAAAGATAAAAACAATAATGCAATGTCAACTAAAAAACCGTTTTTATAATTATAAATTATATATATATACGATTGTCGATTGATAAATATGATAATTTATATATTATATATATATTATATATATATATATATATATATATATATATATATAATATATATATATATAAATTATCACTCTGAATTTTTTAAATCCACTTAATGAAAATCTCTCAGAACTTTTCAATTCGAGTGATCCAATATTATTTTGTTTTATTTCATTTCGAAAAAAATTTTTATGTCGTTTTTCCAATTATCTATTGGTTGATTTTTTGGCGTTTTTATATCTCTGGATTTTCTACCAATATTTTTTTGTGTATCAGTGGATTCTTGAAATTTATATATATATATATATATATATATATATATATATATATATATATATATATATATATATATATGTGTGTGTGTGTGTGTGTAAATAAATGCGAATAAATAGCTATTCAATAGCATGTAATCCATTATTTGAATAAGAAAATCTATTTACAAAAAATTACTATCAATTGTTGATTTATATATAATATATTAATGAAAATTGTAAAAAGTACAAAATAAATATTAACCAATTAGAAACAAGAAGGTTATATATGTTTAAAAAATAATAGCGAGTAATATGAATCATTTTATGTAATAAAATGCAAAATTTGCATATATTCTTCTATAATTCTACATTGTATTATATGTGTATGTGGACGTGTTTATATGAGAAAATTGAAGTGTAACAATCTAATTATCTCGTTATATTTCTCTCCGGAGTGAGTCATTCATGAATACGCAATATTACAACTGTTGTTATTAAATTTTACATTTATAACAGAAATCATTTCGTAACATGAAATACTAATTAAAATTTGTAATAACTTAAATATTAAATAATGATGTAATTAGTTGAAGTACTCATCTTGACTGAATTGAATTTATGCATCCATTAAGAATTGCTACAATGTTTTCTGTTCGTCAATAAATTATTTTTGAAATTTATTTAATAAGAATCTTTAATCAATGTTATATGATTTTAATAACTTGCAAGTGAGGACAGATATATTTTATTATAGGAATACAAATGCAATTATAACAAAAATAATGGTATTAATGATGAATCTGAACAAAATTTAAAATTATATTCCCCAGGAAAATATGATATATTTAATATAGCATTTTGAATATTCTGAAATATAAAGAAAAATTCTTTTCTCGGATGAGAATTATAATGAAATTTACACTGTGCTGAAGTAATTAAAATATGTAAACAACGTGGTTGAAATCTTTTCTTCTTCAAACGAAACAATATGTATATATATATATATATATATATTCAGTCATTTTTAAGAAATATATGACAACATTATTATTAAAAAAATGTTAAGAATTTCATATAAACATTTAATATTGCACAAAAGTAATTAACTATGTTCGTTTTAAAAAATGAAGTGTGTACGTGATAATTTTAATAATTTTTATCTTACACTTCACTGAATGAAAGAAATTATTTTTTTATATATTTTTTTTTGACATAGCTCTTTTGAGTACTAATTTACAGTTACGAACAATTGTTATTAATTATTAGAATTATTAGGAAAGTAGAAAAACAATTTCAATTCATTATCGAAAAAAGGATAATACAAAATATATATATATATATATGTGTGTGTGTGTGTGTGTTGAAATTATAATAAATAAACAAATAGGTAATTCAATGAACTTTCATAGTGAATATATATATATATATATATATATATATATAGAGAGAGAGAGAGAGAGAGAGAGAGAAAGGGTAGAAATTTAAAGTTCTATAACGTTTAAGTCATATTCTCTCTCTCTCTCTCTCTGGTGAAGATATATATATATATATATATCTACAGTATATATATATATAGATGAGAGAGAGAGAGAGTTTAAACGTTATAGAACTTTAAATTTGACACCCTAACCACTGTACTCTCTCTCTCTCTATCTCTCTATATATATATATATATATATATATATATATATATATATCACTATATATATAGTTCATTGAATTACCTATTTATATATATATATTATATATATATCATACACACACACATATATATATATATATATATGTATTGAAATTATAATAAATAAACAAATAGGTAATTCAATGAACTTTCATAGTGAATATATATATATATATAGAGAGAGAGAAAGGGTAGAAATTTAAAGTTCTATAACGTTTAAACTCTCTCTCTCTCTTTCTATATATATATATATATATATATATATATATATATATATATATATATATATATATATATATATATATATATATATATATATATATATATATATATATATATATATATATATATATATATATATATATATATATATACAGTCATACCTCGACTTACGCACACGTACCTTCAGTGTTTGTTTTGCTGTGATACAGCTGGATGTGTTTCGCGCAAACTCTATATTTACGAACCCACTCTATGGCGACGAAGTAAAAATTATTTTGCTTTATGTTTTTTAAACCCTTAAAAAATTATGTCGTCCAAACGAAGTAAATCTGATTCTCCTGCATCTAGTAAGAAAATAAAAAGTTATCTCTAGAATGTAAACTTAACATTATCAAGTATTTTGATAGCAGAATGAAAATTTGTGAATTGTTAAAGAAGTTTGAGCCACCAGAATCCACAGTAAGAATAATCATAAAAGATAAAGAAATAATTCTCGAAGCTGTGAAAAATGCTCAATCCTTGATCTCAAGCATAATTCGTAAACGTCATGGTATTATTGCTGACATGGAAACAACACCAGAAACTGATCATGTCGCGCATGTGATAGAAGAAATTGACGATCTTGCCAGGCAATTAGATTTGGAAGTTAAAGGTGATGATGTCAACGAGCTTTTGGATTTACATAGTTAGGAGCTGACAATTGATGAGTTCATAGAGATGTGTGAGCAGAACGTTACTGAAGAATTTGACACCTCAAACCTGGTTCCACCAGAAAAGCATATGACAATTGCAAACTTGACAGAAGCTCTCGGTTTAATTGAAAAAGGCTTACAAATATTAGAAAACACAGACTCCAACGAAGAACGCGTTATAGCTACGAAACAAGGAATAAAAAAATTATTAACTTGCTACGAAAAAATTCTGAGTGAAAAAAGAAGGCATTGTGTCGTCAGACGAGTTTGTTAAATTTTATGAAACCATTGACATCGAAATAACTTCGTCTTAGTTAACTCATTAATTTTTTTAATATTTTGTATTAATATGTATAAAGAACTACAATTTTTATTAAATATTTTTCTTCTAAACTAGAGTTTTTGTTAATCCTTGGTCCCAATTAAAAAAAAATTAATGTATTTCTATGCAAAGTTGTACTCCGACTTACGCAATTTTCGTCGGTCCCATCTATCGCGTAACTTCGGGGTATTACTGTATATGTATTTATGTATACTAATATAGGGTCATACAAATGTGATGCTTATATTTGTGCTTTATTAAAAAGAAACATTTATATAAAGTGATGTATAGGAAAACATGTTTATAGTTTCTTTTGTTTTTGTTTTTTAATAAAACACAAATCTAGGCGTCACATTTGGATAACCCAATATTATCATCATCAATAGCCTTTTTCAGTCCACTGTTAGATGGACGCCTCTCCCAAAACTATCCACTTCTAACTCTCCAGTGCCTTCCTCTTTCAGTCCATTTTGACGAATTTCCTTATATTTCTGTTCCATCTATCTATGGGTTTCTTCCGGTCCCTTTTTTATATCTAAGTTCTCAAGCAATAACTTTCCTGATCCATCGGTAGTCTTCTCTCCTTGATATATAACTAGCCCATTTTTATTTCAATTGTTCAATTTTTGTTTTATATCTAATATATTTTTCTTATTTCTTCTTTGTGTTGTCTAGAGCTACTTAATTAACCTGGCATTGAAGATTCATATTTCACTACTATTAGTGATAACAAGGAAAATACATTGATCAGAAACTTTTATTTTTAAACATAAAGGAATATTTAACTTTATAAAATGCAAATTTTATCAAACTAACATCATTCTATTTTTACTGTTCTGTTTACTTCAACTATAAATGTTCATTTACTGTTAATGAGTTATCCAATATATATATATATATATATATATATATATATATATATATATAAGGAGAAAGAGAGAGAGAGATACTTTAATATTTATTGTACCCGTTCCTTTGAGTATGATTTTTCTTTTCTTTAAAAATCCATTTAATATTATGTTTATTTCATCTGATTTATCATAAGCACAATATTTTGACTCTCTTTGTCCAACTCTTCTTTCAAATTTATTTAGTTTTG
>CP092090.1:41913567-41941067 GCA_029203775.1 Neoneuromus ignobilis
AATTAAATAAATGAAAATTTTATAAAACTATCAAATACGCAAATAAATTAACTGTTCTATTTAGCATTTCTATTTGGTATTTACCATCGTAAAATTTTATCGATATATCCACATCACAACTAGGCGCTGGTATATAAATTTAATTAACTTACTATCAAACCAATCCGCAATTACACATTTCTATTACGTTCATCGCTTCCGGCCTGAGTTTGAGCCCCCCTTGCTCATATAAATGCAATAATTAACACCATTTATATGAACCCCTTCTAGCCATTTCAATGCGCACGACCCTTTCTATCATGTACAATATCCCATCACTGCCAGGGAATGAGTTGAAATATATAGATTACGTTACTATTCATCTTCCTACATATTTATTCAATGACGAAACGGTGTAGATTCTTGTTCAAATTTTGTCCAAATTTATAATAGCTTATAAATTGAGATCCGGAACAATCTATTCAATTTCGTAACTATTAAATGATTTTAATGTTCATTTAAGTAATAGTTATAAAATTTAATACATCATTTCTCTCTCTCTCTCTCTCTCTCTCTCTCTCTCTATATATATATATATATATATATATACGAAGCTCGTTTGATAAGTATGGTAAAAAAGTAAGAGAAACTAAATTGAAAAATTTAATTAAATTGAATTATTAATTAAATTAAACAATAAATAAATTTACCATACTTATCAAACGACCCTCGTATATAAATATATATATATATATATATATATATATATATACACTATTGATTGTGTGTTAGATATACTTCATTTTCTTAAAATATATAAAATCATTCAACTTTACAAAATTTAACTTATAAAAGATTTGAATTTTTTATTTAAAATTCATATATACGAGGATCGTTTGATAAGTCCGTGTAAATTCCGAAAGATGGCATTACTGGTGCATATCGAGGTTATTTTTAATTAGTAGCACCTCTTGGAAGAACACACATCAAGTTTCAGCCATATCGGTCTATTCCTTTGTGTTTGACAATCGTTGGAATCAAGGAAATCGAGTGATTGTCAAATAATGGACGAAAAAGAATTTCGCGTGTTGATTAAACACTACTTCATTAAAGGCAAAACGCCTCAGGAGACTAAACAGAAGCTTGATAAACATTATGGTGACTCTGCACCTTCGATTAGTGCGGTTTATAAGTGGTTTCAAAATTTTCGGAGTGGCCATATAAGCACAAGAGACGCTGAACGTTCTGGACGCCCTATTGAGGTCACCACTCCAGAAATCATTGATAAAATCCATGATATGGTGATGGATGACAGAAGAGTGAAAGTGCGTGAGATTACTAGTGCTGTAGGCATCTCGTGTGAACGGGTACATAATATTTTGCATCAACATTTGGACATGAAAAAGCTATCCGCCAGGTGGGTGCCGCGATTGCTCACGACGACCAAAAACGAGGTCGTGTGAAGTGTTGCAAGAACGGTTTGCAGCTGTTTCAGCGAAATCCGCAGGACTTTAAGCGTCGTTTCATCACTGTAGATGAAACATGGATACATCACTACACTCCTGAGATCAAAGAGTAGTCTAAACAATGGACTATCAAGGGGGAATCTGCTCCGAAAAAGGCGAAGACAATTCCTTCGGCCGGGAAGGTTATAGCGACTGTCTTTTGGGATTCGCAAGGAATAATCTTTATCGACTATTTGAAAAAGGGTAAAACCATTACAGGTGCATATTATTCATTGTTATTGGATCGTTTGAAAACCGAGTTGCAAGAAAAACGTCCCCGATTAGCCCACAAAAAAGTCCTCTTTCATCACGACAACGCACCAGCTCACACCTCAGCAGTTGTGGCCACAAAACTAATGGAAATAGGGTTCCAAATCGTTTCACATCCCCCCTATTCTCCAGACTTGGCTCCATCGGACTATTATTTGTTCCCTAATATGAATAAATGGCTCGCGGGAAAAATATTTTATTCGAACGAGGAGGTGATTGCAGGAACGAATGATTATTTTACAGACTTGGACAAATCCTATTATTTGGAAGGGATCAACAAACTACAGCAGCGTTGGATGAAGTGTATAAGCCTAAAAGGAGACTATGTTGAAAAATAAAAACGATTTATTCAAAAAAATGAAGCAGTTTTTATTTTTACACGGACTTATCAAACAACCTCGTACATACGTAAATAAATCTATTAAAATGAATAGATTTAAATAAATTTTAATTCAACTGAATCACTCATTCTAATATCACAATATGTTAATAAAATGTTCGATAAGCATTTATTGTTCACTTTATTCACTAATGTACATTTAGTTAATTATGTTATAATCATTAGAAATCTGCAATAGAGAATTTAGAAAGATTTTTATTTTGTTTAAATCTATGGCAATTTAATTTTCAGTGAATTCATTTTTTAGTATTAATATAAAACGTTCTTAATATTTAATAGTTTGGCTGAGACTGTTTTCATGCAAATTTAATATTATTACAGAATATGAAATCAATAACAAAACGAATATTTATAAAAAACTGGATAAATTAGAAAAAGAAAGCAAGGTAGTAACACTGAAGATTATACTCATAAACTAATCGCTTGACAATTTTAACAGTTTAGTAGTAAAACTATTAAAAAACGGTTATATTTGAATTTATTATTTAAACTAAAAAATCTAGATCAACTGAATAATCTAGATTATACAATTCAATAATATGATAAAATAAATATTGAAATGCGTAAAAACAAATAAAGTAAACAATAAATATTAACCACTTGTATATATTATTTTAGTGTTAGAAAAAGTGATTTATTTATATTAAAAGAGATTAAAAGCATCAGAAATTAATCGAATAGTGTCAAATATAATTATATTATTGAGAATTTTGGTAATACTAGTTTAATTCTTTATACAACAATTTTAACTAGGAATTCAATTTAATTTATGTTATAATATCATGAAAACTGTAGGTAATTATATGAGAATTTATGTAATTAGTTTTTCAACAACAAAAAAGTATTTTAAATTTAGATGAAATATACACTATATATATATATATATATATATATATATATATATATATATATATATATATTGAACAATTGAAATATGTACTTTGAAATGGAATTAATATTTATTTAATAAATTTTATACAGATATTTATGATATAAAATATAATAATATCATCAAAAATTGTAAGATAAAATATCGTTTGAAGTAAATTTATAAACAGTAATTAATATACGAATGAAAATATTGATATTAATGTAGAGCTATATTTTTTCATTCTGGAGTCTTTATTTCGTTTATGATTAGTAAAAATTATAACATAATTAATTTTAAATTGCTTACCAAGATGGATATAAAACGATTTAACAAATAATTATCACAAGTAGTAGTATAAATTGTTATTAGTTTTATTTGATTTAAAAATTCCCTTATAAAGTTAAGTCATTTAAGGGGTTATACGCAGTTAGAAATTTCAAAAAATCGATTTTTTTCTTTTTGCATTTTCGGAATGCACATATATTTGAGTATATTCTCTGAAAATTTGAAGTAAATCCGAGAAATATTTTCGGACATATACCTGAATTTGTAAATTTTTTTTAACTATGTGTAAACTACTTCCGAAACTTCAAACGCGTTTATCTCAAAACGGTGTTTTCATAGTCGGTGATCTCGATATCTCAGAAATGGCTGAACCGATCGGTCTCAAATTTTCACACAATCTTCTCAAATATATTCCTCAGGTATTGAACGAAGGAATAAGGTTTACAAAAATTATTACTATTTTTTTAAAACAATTTGGAGCGAAAATTTTAGTAAAAAACAAAAATTTTTTTCAAGTAGACGTCATTTTGTCAAAAATGAAAATTTTTATTATTCCTTCGTTCAATACCTGCATTAATCTATCCTTTAAAAGAATTGACCATGTTTTTTTGATTTCAAATAATCCAAACCGCCGATATGGAGATCACCGTTCGGGACATCGTCTGCAGGAGCGGTGCACTTCAATATTTTTTTATGATCGACATGTTATTTTATTCTTGAAAGTAGGATCTATTCAAATAACCATAATTTGTAATTGTAAAATAAATACTGTTTCTAAAAAAAATTCCTAAAAAAACGTCGTTTTTGCGCCTCGCAACTGCGTATAACCCCTTAAAAGAGTTGTTTAAATGTATATAGAGTCATCCAAATGAGACGCCTAGATTTGTGTTTTATTAAAAAGAAACATGTGTATAGGGTGGTGTATAAGGAAACACGTGTATAGTTTTTTTGTTTTTTTAATAAAACAAAATCTAGGTGTCACATTTGGATGATCCTATATATATATATATATATATATATATATATATATATATATGTGTGTGTGTGTGTGTGTGTATGTATGTATGTTTGTGTGTATATTCATCTATTTTTGATAAAATAAACAACATAATAAAAGTAATATAAATTAGTTTACAAGAAAGAAATCAAGAATATTATTATTATTCCTGTTTCCAAGTTAATAATTTTTTTTGTTTAAATCATTATAAAGATGTTTTACTGTAACTATTGAGAAATGTAAATAAATTTTCACGTCGTTAGAATGAATAGTGTTAAAATCCTCATGATGTCAATAGATATACGTTGTGGTTTAGGGCGATGAGTGGATGGTGTTGTTGGTAATCTTTGAGGTGTTGTAAGGTTGCCTTTGAAGAAACTTGTCTTTGAATTTTGTAGTTGTCTTGATTAGCAATATCTGTTTAGTGATTATAAAACTACTCTACTAAATATAAGTCAAAATTAAATTCTATAAATAAGAAAAAGAACATAAATAAGTTTTGCCTTTGTTTTCACTTAAATCCATTAATTTGTCTTCTTTTCATTTAAGAGTTCGAGTTATTTTAAATTTTAGTTAATAAAATACTGTAATCGTAATTTTATATATATATATATATGTATGTATATTTGATAATCTGATCTGAAGTGAAAATTTTATCATTTAAAAATATTTGCAAGAAACGGAATAAATGGTAAACTGATGGTGCAAGGATAGGTGAGTATGATGGATATACCATCACATCCTATCTGAGATTCAATAATTTTTGACAAGTGACTAAAGATGTATGTGGTCTTCCATTGTTAAGGTGGAATAAAATAACTTTGTGATTCACAATATCTGGACATTTTAGTAGCAATACATTATTCAATTTGGTTAAATGTCATCAGTGCACATTCGAATTGATTGTTTGGTTTTTTGAAAGCAGTTCAAAAAACACAAATCCTTTATAAGCTCACCAAATTGATAACAAAATATTCTTTTAATGTGCTTCACCAGGCTGCAACCACGATCTTTTTTGCTGAACTTTGTTGTAAACAATCCATTTTTCATTGCCTGTTGTCAGTCGTTTCAAAAATGGATTATTTTCGTTACGTTTCATGAGTGAATCGCAAATATTTATGAGCTCGATGAGATGAATTTCTTTACGTTCATTAGATAACACATGAACTTATTAACGTAACCAAGTTGTTTCAATTGATTTTCAACGCGAGTATGAGATACGTTTAGCTTATCTGCAATCTCTCGAATCGTGCTACGACGATTTGCTTTAAATAATGCTTCGATTTTGTCGTTATTAAATTCAATTGGACGACCAAAGAAATGTTCATCTTTAAGTAAAAAATCACTAGAACGAAATTAAGTAAACCAATTATGATATTGCCTTTCCTTAAGACATCACCACCATAAACAGCACATACTTTTTTATAAGCTCACGTTGCATTTTTTCCTTTATAATAATAATAATTTTTCAATTTTTATTTTACTATTCTAAAAATAATTTTATTAAAAATTGTTCATGTACTTTTTTTAGAGTTTGTCTTTAGATACAAACACATACAGACATATATATATATATATATATATATATATATATATATAATTGTAATATATAATTATTGTATTATCTTTATAATAAAAAACATACGAGTTTGTTACAATATGAGAGTTATTGATTAATATTTAATTCGAAAAAAAAGATAAAGGAAAACTATATAACGCTAAAATTAAAAATGTGATACCAAAATATCGGTTGAAAGAACAAACATCATAAAAAAATGATACATAATTTGAAACACCCCTACAAACATTATCTACGTATTTTCAAAATGTTGTGATAAACATGCCGTAGAAATAAATAAAACGGGAAAACAAAGGGAATCCGTGTTGTAAAACATTTTAATTAAAAGAATGAACTGTTTAAATAGATTTACCAGGCAACAGCAACAAACAATATATTTAGTCCCTTTATGCAGTAAAATTCATATGACTGATTAATTGATGCGACAGATATTAAATGCTGCACAATAAAAAAAATAATTGTGTAACAGACAAATATCGATTCAGAAATTGTTTGTCAGACATGTATATTTCATTATTTATTTTTCGTATTGATAATTATTATGGTTACTTTAGTTGATTAGAAATGAAAGTACCAAATTGATATTTTAATTCCTTTTATAGTATTCATAATAATGTTGATTGATTATTTTCAAATATTATTTAATATTTTTTGAAAAAATAAGGAAGAAATTTTGGAAAAAATTATTAAATCTTCTGAAAAGTTCTGTTCGTTTTTCAAACAAATAAAAATAATAATTCCTAATCTGCTTATAAAATATTTAATCAAAAATGTAATTTCCATTAATGTATAAATTAATAACTACTTATCATATTTATGGTAACTTTTAAATTCCCTTCCGATAAAAGAACTAGTCTTTGAAATTTAAAAACTCATGCAATGCTTTTATAATTTCTAACTTCATTAATTTTTTTTATTAGAAAATTTTCTAGAATCATTAAATGGTAATCAGGAAAATATGCTAGGTGATTTAGAATCTCCCAAACAAGTTTCGTTATTTTTTCTGAATTGCTTAAGAAACATGTGGCTTTGCATTGTCATACTCTAAAATAATTTAATTACCATTAACAAAATTCGTGCACTTTCTCGTAAATTTATGTTCAACTTGTTCAATTGATGACAATTTTTTCAAAATAAATCGTTTTTTTTTGACTTTAGAAATTCATTGTAAATTATTTTCCTCATATCCTATTATATAAACATTATTCTAGTTTTTACAATTAAACCCGGTTAAAATGCTGACAGAGCGGATTGTTCAACTTTGTAGTATGTTTTTTTACTATATTTTCATAAATAATTCACTTATCATCTCCAGTTTTGAGGTGTTCCAAAAATAGTTAATTATTATTACGTGAAAATAAAGTACAAACAAACGGTTACAAAATCCCTTTTATTTCCAGTAACCCAAAAATGGGTTTTCTTCCAAAATATTGTAAATAGTACCATCCTAGATCGCAAAAGGTCTTTCAGAACATGATTAGACTTTAAGTTTAATCTCTTAATTTTTAAAATTTTTAGACCATTTTTTGCATGTTCTTTCAGATATTACATTTGCTCCAAAAACATTTTAACACATTTCTATATACTTTTGCAGCATTGTTTTCTTGTTGATATTTATAAAATATATAATTCTGTAAATATATTTTATCGATAGATATATTTCCTTCACTACTTCTTGATAAATATTGATAAAAAAACATTTATTTTAATATATGTTAAAGGAATTTTATGGTAAAAGATATTGATAAAAAGAATACGTCATACACCATTCATTAAAATACTTTTCTACGTACTTAAAATAATTGTAAGCTAAGCGTACAAAACTTTTCAATATACACAATATTTTTCTAGCTTCTAAATCTATGAATACTAAATTTTTCTATTCTAAAAAAATGATGCTCCACCTCCTGAATGATGTAAAAATTTCGTTTTTGAACTTTTCGAAGTGTTCCGAAAGTTATCAAAGTACAAGTTTGACAAAATATTAAAATTAACAAAAAATTATAAAAGATATTCAAGCAGACTTTTCGAACAAATTTTTGAGCAGATTTTTGGACAAAATGAATTTTAATTGTATTAGCATTAGATTGTAATGCACATCAGACCACCAATCTATAATAAACATTATCTACAAAGAAACATTCAACAAAGATATTATTAGCTTCTATGTAAAATTTTAATTGAAATGTTATATTGTATGTGTAGTATTTATTATTAAGATTTTTATCAATTATAAATGTAATGAAATGATAACTTACATTATAATTTTGAAACTGTGACAAATTATCTTTTACGCAAATTAATTATCACCCTAATTTTAAATAAGTAGAACAAATAATATTTATTTCATTGATTGTTTATTTTAGTTA
The DNA here is from genome assembly GCA_029203775.1 of Neoneuromus ignobilis. NCBI lineage: Eukaryota > Metazoa > Arthropoda > Insecta > Megaloptera > Corydalidae > Neoneuromus > Neoneuromus ignobilis. The sequence goes on from CP092090.1 coordinate 41,921,823, forward strand.
AAAGAATTAAAATAACTAAAATAAAAGATTAAATATAAGTTTTAGAAAAATACATAGTTACAAAATTCAAATATGTAGTCATTTGGTCTATAATGCATCTTTATTCCATAGTTACTTTTAAAAAGTTGAAATGAAAAATGAATGCCAAGGACATTCTAAAGATTTTCTTGTATAAATTCTTGCGAACTCAATTCACTGCATTTGTAGAAAAAGTGATAGTTTTTCTACGATGTCAACACAATAGTTACTCAATACCTTGTGTCTATTACAACAGTCAAAAAACTTGATAAATGGATGGCATGTGAATTGATAGTAAAGCAAAAAATCAACGAACTATTTGTTCTCTTTTTTGTTCGGAATAGAAACTAGTTACTTGTACAATTATCATTAAATGTTAAGAAATAAATGATTTTATATTGTAAATGTAAGTTTTGACAACGAGTATATGGAAAAAATTGTTATAAATTATTTTCAAGCATTGTATATGTATTATTTGTGAAAATTAAATCACAAATCATTCATACAAATTATAATTATTTTTAAATAATCGATTTAAATTTGAAACAATTTATAAAAAAAATAATTTATTAAATAAATTCAAGTACCACCATCATTAATTATTATTCTAAATATATTATACATTATAAATATATTATTGAATTTTAAAATGTACTAATAGCGTATGTAACGAAATATATGAATACAGGGATTTGTATAATGCCATAGTTTTTGCATTACGAGAAAATCAGTCTCATATAACGAGATAGATTAATTTTAAATCTCCTAATCGTAATTAGAACTATTGCATAAAATATTAGGTAACAAAAAAGTTAGTTTTTGTGTTTTATATATATATATATATATATATATATATATATATATATATATATATATATATATATATATATGATCATTTAAATGTAACACCTTGATTTGTGTTTTATTAAAAAGGAACGATGCACATATTTCTTTTTATTAAAACACAAATTAAGGCGTCAAATTTGGATGACTATATATATATATATATATATATATATATATATATATATATATATATATATTGTATATTAGGAATTGTTTATGCATCGTATGACTTATTACGCCGAGCATATTAACTGAGTAACAAAGTACATATCTTGTTTCAGTCTTTCACTGCATCTGGATGTGTGCAGTTTAATTCAAAATATTATATAATTAAAATTTTTCAAATTATCTCTTCAAAATAATATAGTTTGCACATGTTTACTTCTCGAATTTAAAAGTTGTTCTAAAGTTGCAGAAGATATACAAAAAATTGTATTACATTTATAGAAAAGGAAATGATATTAAAAATGGCCTAGAGGTGGTTTAAAAATTTTACTTTAGAGGATGAATCATTAAAAGACGAATTCAGATCATAAAGATCATCAAATACAATGATCATAAAGATCATCAAATCAATGGATTATAGACAATGATTGAAACAAATTCCAATTTAACATGTTAACAGTTTGCTAAAAAGTTTTAAGTAAGTGATGAAACGATACAGAATTAATTGCATAATATATGAAAGAGGTGGAAATAGTGTAAATAGGTTACGCTTTAACTTTAGACAACAAATTACAGTGCTTTAACATTTGTGCATCTTTTATTTTGCGGCTAAAATCGCGAAATTTTGTTGATCAAATTTTGGGATGCAACGAAAAATTAATTTTGTATTAAAACTACAAATGTAGTTATTACAATTTTTTCAAATTTTTCAAAATTTTTTCAATTTGTCAAATTTTTCTTTATCTAAACACCTATTTATTGACTTCAAGAGAAATTCTTCACTTTGTTTGGTGGACTTCAAGAGGATTTTTTTATTATGAGTATCTACAAGTTGAAGTCAAAGGTTCACATAAGAGAAAGACATTATATAAATCGAAATGGAAAATTTTAGGAGTTGTTTTTATCCAGCAATGGATAGAAATAGCCTAATGATAATATATATATATATATATAAACATATGTATATATATATATATATAAACATATGTATATATAAAGATGTATATCTAGTGAAGAATTTTTGTGGAAAAATTTTTCGCTGTCAAATACATTATTATGTTCCATCATTTTTGGAATTTATTTTCGATGGTATGACTTAAATTTATTGCTAAAATAATATTTTTATGTACCATTGAGAGAGTGTATAGAAATTAAAGAGAAATATATTGAAGAAAATTGCAAATATTTTTAAAAAAACTATATTTTAACAATTTTATATTGGGTTGAGTCATAAATAATTTCCGTTTTAGCATGTTAAGTTTAATTTTTAGTAAAAAAAAAACCAATTGTACTTTAATCAATTATATATTCGCCATTGTCTGCAATAATTTATTGCTATTTGATAGGTAGCTTTTCTATACCTTTTGAATAGAATTTCGATGATTTTAACTTGAAAAAGTTTTCAACGAAATTTTGAGCTTAGTTTTCATTCGAAAAGTTTGTGCCCATGAAAGCGTTCTGCAGTGATCGAAAAAGATGATAATCGGATGGTGTCAAGTTAGGTAAGTATGGTGGGTGGGGGAAAACTGACCACCCAAGCTTCAAATTTTTTTCTACTTTGTTCTTATTGTATAGGGTCTTGCATTGTTATGGAGAAGAATAAGGTTTTTTGTATTTATGAGAGTAGGACGTTTTTCGATCAAATTTTGGTGAACACGCGCTGCAATTATTGGACGTACAGTTCTGCATTTATTGTTTCATTTCGGTTTAACAGCTCAAAATAAATAATTTCACGATGATCTCACCACACACATAAGATTATTTTTCTTCTATGAATGTTATCCTTTGGATTTGCTTCTAGAGGCTTATCCTTAACAACTACTGTCTACCTTTTGCGTAGAAAGTTGTCGTATTTAATCCACTATTCATCGCCAGTAATAATTTTATTCAGAAACACGTTGTTCCTCTGTTTGAAAAGAATACATGTTCCTATCAATAAAATATCTGCTTTGTTTATTTCACTAAGGTCCTGTAGAACCAAAATACTCAGCTTGCTGACTTTACCCACCTTTTCTAAGTGGCAATATATAGTGGACTGTGATGTGTTTAATTTATCTGCTAATTCTCTAGTGATTTAACGTGGATTGCATTTTAATATTGATTTTAGAGCTTCTTCATTAAATTCCGAAAAGCGTTCTGGTTTAGATTCATCTTTCAATGACGTATTTCCGGAACGAAAATTTGCAAATTAGTTGCGTACCTGCTAGTCAATTATGATTCCTTTATCGTACATAATGCGTATTTTTTCACTTGTGTTCGTAGCATTTTTCCCCTGTCTAAACTTTTATAACATTACATAGCTAATGTACATTTTCGATCCTTCCATTTTATGACCAATGATTTATTATTTGAATATGTTGTAAAAGCTACTACTGCCGTTACAAGATTGAGTATTACTTACTTAATTCAAACAAATAAAAACTTGTCATATGTGATGAGTTATTAGGATAAGTCATTAAAACTTCCTCTCAATAATGGATTTTTTTGACTTAACCTAATAGAATATATCTAATTTTTATAATAGTATGTTTTATTAAAATATATATTTGTATTTTAAATTCGTTTTACTTAATTCAAACAAATAAAAACTTGTCATATGTGATGAGTTATTAGGATAAGTCATTAAAACTTCCTCTCAATAATGGATTTTTTTGACTTAACCTAATAGAATATATCTAATTTTTATAATAGTATGTTTTATGGTTTAAATAAAATATATATTTGTATTTTAAATTCGTTTTAGTGATATTTAAACAATTTTGTTTCGCTAAAAGTATTTGTAATTTTAATTTTTAAACAAAATACACTAATATAATACGATATTTTTAATTAGAGACACTTTAAATTATATATTTTTTAAATTAGTATATTAAGATTTTTAGGCATATATATATATATATATAATCATAAATATATGATCGAGAAACAGATATAAATATAATATTCGTACGTAATGTCCAGATTTGTATTTTAAATAATGGATTTATTCATTTTCTCTTGAATATTTTATTTTATAATTGTTATTCTCTGTATTTCTGTATTAATATGCACATACATTCCTACATATATATATATATATATATATATATATATATATATATATATATATATATATATATATATATATATGAGTGTAGATGTGTTTGAATTTGATTTTAAGAGAATTTATGATAAAGTTTAATAAGACTAAGTGAATATTTATGAATTATAAAAATAGAATACGATACAATTCCATTATCATATTGTTATGTGAGTGGAATTGTGATAAAAAGTATATTTGAAGAGAGTGCAAAATTAGGTTATAGTAATTAAAATTGATTGGAGTGACAAATACGGCTTCGTTATACCGAATTCTATTGCACGATATGTTTTGCCGCTGTCTTCAACGTTGATTGATGATATATTTGTGAGCGGAGCACAAAAAATTATTATTAAATTCTCATATCCATAAATCTCGCGCGCATGTTTTGTTTTTATTCGATACTTTGGCAGCATACATTTGTTGCTGATGGAGAAATGATTTTTGATTTTATTGGGACTGAATTTGAAAAATAGTGTACGTTTTCTTTTCAATAAAATATTACGTATCTTTCATCAAGAATAAGTATTTTATGATTATATTTCATGATATGGCAGAAAAATGGTTTTTAGAAGATTATACATCACATACTGTTAACTACTTCCTAAACTGCTGATTTTTCATTGAATGCTATAAATAAATATAGCAATATTCAGCTAGATTACTCAAACACATTTTATATAAATACTTCATTTAATTAATTTTGTTTTTCTCATTTTATGGAGCTTTCTAAATACTTCATACATTTTCAGCTTCAATTATTATTTAATATTCTTTTCCGAATTACTTTTATTAATTTTTTATTTGCTATATAAAGCAACAAAAGCTGCAAAGAATATTAAAAATTCTCATCCGAACATTTGCATGTTTTTCAAGATTGTGTGGTTTATGTGCTGTGAATTTCATATTAAACAGTACGTTCAAGTTAAGAACAAAACTGAATTTTTCTTCATTAAAAATTCTTGTGTTTAATTTTATATTTTTAAGGGCTGTTATTTTTATTTGTGAAATATTTTTATGTACATCTCGTAACCATTTATGTAAAGGCAATTAAGCTACAAATTCAACATTCAGTGTTAAATACCGTAATATTTTTTTTTATATTTTAAAGTTTAAATTTTAGTATGTGTTGAAGTAAATATTTTCTTTGAAATAAAATTTTTATTAAGAAATGAAGTAATTATCATTTTATATATTATTTATAATTTAACTTATATCATATTTAAATATTTTAAGAAAATAAAGGGAAGATGTTTCATAGCTGTTGAAATAAATAACACATGTTTAAAATAAATTTTTAATTAGTTAATATTTTGATATTGTTGGAGTACGCATTTGAAATAAAAAAATTACTAGTTAATTAAGCAAATAGTTATATTTATATCTCTATATAAAAATAAATTAACAATACAAATAAATAATTTTAAAGCTTAAAGCAAATATTATTGAACAATAAAATATTTTTTAGTATTTGTATAACTATATCGCATAAAATATCACTACTGAAGTCTAAATATTATTTAATTTTTACAATATCATTCTATTTTTTTAATAATCACATTGAAAATAGATTATACAATTAAAAAAAATTATACAATACTGAACTAAACTAATTAATTTAATAGCATTAGAATAAAAAAGATAAAATCGTTAAATTAATCCGATTTCGTTGAAAATGTTAATAAGCTTAGTTAAAACTGCTTTATACAGATTTAACAGTAGTTTTGGTTATATGTATATATTTATATATATATATATATATATATATATATATATATATATATATATATATATGTATATAAAATGTTCCAAATGAGATTGAAGGATACTCATTGATAGTAAGGAAGTAAATGTATGTCTAAACTCTTCAATCTTACATGGGCCATCCATTATATAATAATATATATATATATATATATATATATATATATATATATATATATATATATATATATATATATATATATATATACAGACACACATATATATACACACATACATATATACATAATGCTGTGAAAAACTATAGATTTAAATAAATATTTTATTTTCATTTCGTAACTATGTTTCAAATTTCAGATCGAATGTGTTTATCTATCAATACTATTTCATTGTCTGATTATAGAATAGTAAATATTACACTAATTCTCAGGCCGTTTCGTAATCAACTAATATTATTTAATTCCCCTATTTATATTTTGAATAAATTTAGATTTAGATTAGTTTTAAGATATTTCAGTTGCTATCCGTCTATTATTTATTGCTGTTGTTATTTATTTCATTCCAACTTAAAAGTTAAATGATTTAAAACATTTTATTATATTTGATATCGCCTAAAATGTCGAATAGTCGTTACTACACGACATAACTCGTTAGTTATCTGAAATTGAGCAGCAATGGATTTTTAATTTAAGAAGAAGTTGAATGACCTAAAGAAGAATTGTCTAGGAGTTCAACCATTCTCAAATATAGTAAGAAATTCTTAAATTTAAATGTTAAAATTGCAGACGAAAAAAGAGACAGGGTCAGTCGGCGAGAATTCATATCAAAAGTTCAATCTAACCTAAAAACATCCTGTATCATACATTTATATATACATTCACACATGTGTGTATATATATATATATATATATATATATATATATATATAAATGAATTTTTTTGAGGTTGAATAGAACTTTCAGTAGAGATTAAATTTAAGGTTATATCATGGTTAAAAAAGACTCTACATTATGATTTCTTCCAAATGTTACATAAGTTTTCAGTCTTATCTTTTGTCATATGTTATCTTCATATAGTGTAATTTTTTCCAGATATTTTATTTAATTTGCTAATTTATTTTTTCTTCGAAATTTTCTTTTTTTATCCTGCAATGAATCGTGATTTTATTTTCATTCATATTTATTTTTAATATTATTTTTTTAGTATGTTTTAAAATTTGATTTTATTATTATTTTTTAATAACTATTGTAGTTTATCAATTCCATAATATATATTTTTCAAGTTATTGTGTATGTTTTAAATCATGGTCAATAACTTTAATTAGCAACTCAAAAAATTAATTGAGTATTTGTGCTTTATAATTTCAAAAATATATTTTTTATTCAAATCATATGCAAAAATTAGAATATTTCATTACTTTAATTTGTTGTGTAAATATTTTCAATTGTCGAATCAACTAATAGATTTTATTGATTGAAAGACATTTTCCCTCAATTAAATAAATATTTTAAAAATAAAAATTAATAGAGAGAACTTAGAAGTATATAACCAAATTTTAATTGTTTTTATAATTGTAAGTACTTTTTCTATTTATGTTACTACAATTTTTTTTCTGTTTCAGGTATGTCTACTACAACATAAATATCTTTTTTAAATGTAAGTGTTAAATTTTTTTTATTTTATTTAAAGTCATTCATGTATATCAATAATATTTTTAACAATAAATATATATATATATATATATATATATATATATATATATAAAATATAAAAAAAATATTTTCAAGTTTTAATTAATTTAGTTAAATAAGCAAATAAAGATTGAGTTTCAATCACAATTAATTTTATTGAAAAATAAGTAGTAAGCTATTAAAAATATTCAGTTTATAATTTTTTAAAAGTGATACCAAATTTTCTGTTTTACATAAATATTTTAAAATATTTGAAAATAAATATCATATATTAAGCTTAGTTTTTTAAGGGAAATAATATTACTAATCTATATATATTATAATTTAGTAACTGTATAGAAAAATAATAATTTTTACTAATATTTTTCAGCTAGCATATCAAAAATATTATGGTCACATTTTTATTTTAATGTGGATTAAAGTTGAATAATTTATCATCTTAATTTTTTACTGTTTTTTTAAATAATAAATAATGAATATTCATATTTATTTATTTTCAGTATAAAAATTTTAGATTAAAAAATAATATAAGGTATTTTGATTTCAGACATTTTGATATTTAAAAATTTTGATTAATAAAAAATATTAACTATTTGAATTGATATTAATGACAAATATTACTTCTCTTAATAACGTTGTTTTTTTAAAGAAACAATTTATACTCGAAAAGACATTGAAATATCAAAATTATTTAAAGTAAAAAATATTCTATATTTCACCAAAGTTAATTATGATTTTTGTTTAAATATTATTACTAAATTCAATAGTGATATATATTATAAATATAGTTATGATAGTATGCAGTTTATAAATATATACAATATATATATATATATATATATATATATATATATATATATATTGAACAAAAAAATTAAAGAAAAGTGAAAAGGTGTACTTAAAGGCGAATAATCAATATTTGCTATATTTTATTACAAATGATTCCTAAAAAGAGTAATTTAAATATTTTAGATGAATTACAGTTCTTTCAAACTTTCCATATTAAAGATTTTATCGGTGCGATGCAATTTTCCGAATAGGACATAAAATTTTAAGATTTCATTTTAAAAGCTTTAATTGAAAATGTGTGCCAATCGAAAAGTTCTGAATTCCGTATTCAGATTACACTCGTAAAATATGTCATTTCCATACAAAATGGAAATAAACGTTTCAGGAGCGTACACAAAAGATTACAATCGAAGTAACGCTCGATTATTAATTTTTCACAACTTCTGGTCCAAGTTCACGGGTTTTCTTATTTTTTCTTCAGTATGTCTCTGTCACAATGTGTATAAAGATTTTTCTACATTTATTTTACATGATTCGTGTACTTACTTTTTTTTATTAATTATTGTAAGATTTTTCAATACCTACAACATTTTTGCTTCTAAAGTGTATATATATATATATATATTGTATATTTACATTCAATTATTTTCAAAAATAATATTATGATTTTTTTAACAAAATTTAACGAGATATTACATTTCTTATTAATGACTTTTGTATATAAAATTGAATGTTTTATTTAAGAAATATATTAAAAATTATAATGATTATTATTATCAGATTCTAATATTATCTTTTAATTATTTTCTGTAAAAAAATGAAGGATAAATTTATGATTATATATTAATTTTAATTTAACCATGAAGTGTTTTAATTTTCTTTTTATACTTTTTTACGAAAATATAAAAGTAGATAAAAATAGTAATTGATACAAAAACAAAATTATATTCATAATTCTTCTATCTAAATCATATTTATTTAGATGTATTTTTTCTCTCTAAAAGAGCAGATCACATAATTTTTATTAATATATTTTTTGGAAAGTAATAATAAATAGCAAATTTCAAAGAAATTGTTTTAAATAAGGTACTTATTTTTAATTATTTAGTATTTAATATTGTTTGATTTTAAAGTATATATACATATATATATATATATATATATATATATATATATATATATATATATATATATATACATAGTTTATCTCGGGTTTAGTGTGACTAGTGCTGTAAAAAATGCGTCAGTTATTTTTAATTTCATCTTTTTATTTAAAACACTCCTCTTTTATTATACGTTCCTTCTCAATCAGTCCATTACTGTAAATGATTTAAAGAAATTTAAAACAGTCACTGTACCCTTTTTTCGAAATTGAATTTGTAATCGCGGTTGAAATATCCTAGATGATGTCCTTTCATAGCCAATTTAAGTTTTTCGAACAGTCACAAATAACAAGGAGCAAAACCAAGCAAATGCAAAGAATATTTGTGCATTTTAATGTTTTTATGACCAAAAAATTGATTACGATCTTTAATTTTTGATTGATGTATAGTCGTACAGAAGCAACAAGAACTTTGCTCTCGGTTTTCAGGCCAAATTAGAAGAATCATGTTCCACAAAAGATTCAGAACACCTAAATAATAATCAGAATTTGCTGTTTGACTTTCCGGTAAAAATTATTTATGAATGATTATTTTTGAGTAAAAAAAAACAATGAGAAATGTTTTTCTTTGGCTCCTTTTCACTCATATTTTCTTGTTTTATCGCTTCTGGGCTTATTTATTTGATAGTCTGTCATTCTTCAAGTAACTAATACTGAAATAACCATTAGTAACAATGTTTTTTTATAAAATCTATACCATTACAGACCACTTTGAGCATGGGTTTGCAGTACTCTAGTCTGGCGTTTTTTTGATCATCTGTCAGTGTGTGCAATATGAAGCGTGCGCAAAACTTCAGTTTTTCCAAATTTTCGGTTACAATTTAATGTACTGTACTTTTAGTTATTTCACTGAATTCCGTAATGAGTTTTGCAAAAACACAGCGGTCTAATCGAAGATTTTGAGACACTTTTTGTACGTTTTCAGGGATACGGCTTATTTTTTTAACGGTAGTTTACGTATAGTGCCTGTAATGTTTTCCCTGTCATTATGAAATCGAATTTATTATCTAAAATGTTCGAATAATCCAAATAACCGTTATCGTAAACAGTTCACATCATTTATACGTTTCTTTAGCTGTTTTCTTTACTATGAAACAAAATTTGATATAGGCTCTTTATTCCATCGCAATTTTTTGATGAGTGCTAGTACGGTACTGTTACATTTAATGTTAAAATAAACGACGCAGAATGCTAATGCCTTAAAATCGGCTATAGTTGAATCATCAGGTATGATAACTCCACTACTTATCAAAAAATAATGCTGCAGGAAAAAGTTAAAAAAACAGTAACACCAGACTCTAAATCTATTAAAATATAATAAAGAGTTTCATATATTCGTTTTAAAATCAGTACTCCAATATTTGAGAGAAATATTTTCATATAAATTATATCCAGTAATGGTGTTAAAAAAGAAACTAATATTTTAGGTTTTATTAACTGTTTTTTTACTCTTAATGTCTTCAAACTATAAATATCATTAAAAATTCCATCAATTTAATATTTTATTGTTTACAGTTTGTAATTGCCTCTAAATCAAACATTTTTAATAAAAATATACTTTTTAGATAATATCGTATATTTTAAAACTAATATATATATATATATATATATATATATATATATATATATATATATATATATATATATATATATATATAATAGAACCAAAAATATTATTTTAATTTCTTTAAAGTAAATATTTAATTTCATAACTATTAAGGTTATGTCAAATTAAAATTTTATTCAAGTATTTGATAAAAAAATATTAAACTACTAAAATATTCATGACTGAGTAGTTTTATCTTAAAATTATTATTTCTAAAGAAATACAAATATTTAACGTTGATATCTTGGAAGAACTAAAACTGTTTTACGATAACTTGCGATCACCACTTGATCAAACACTGCATCAGTTGGATTACGAAGTTCGTTTTCATTTACCTTTTAAACTTATCCATTGGAAGCCATTATTCCTTTATGTATTTAGATAACTTTTTTATGACAAACTTTTAGTGATTATTGTTTCAAGAACTTCACATAGTTCATAGATTTAAAAAAAACTTTAAAGCTATTTTAAATGTAGATGTAAATTACATTTGTACATTTTTATTCGTTTGATTTGTATTTATTGATATTTTTTTTTAATTCTATTTCATTTCTAATGAAGATAAATATTTATATATAATTCATATATATATATATATATATATAAATATTTATAATAGGATTTTGAAAAAAATATTCATAGATTAAGATAAAATTAAAACTTTAAAATGCATAAATTTCACTGCATAAAAGTACTAAAAATTTTTTATTCAATTAATTTGTATTTATTTTCGTTTTTCATTTTCTATTAATATTCAATTCAACTTCATTTATTGGTTTTCATCTCATAGATTGGTTTTAAATAAACGTCAAGTTGTTCAATTCAATCAAATATTTTGTAATTCTTATTCGAAGATTAAGAGGGATTATTTATTTGTTGGACAATTTTACAAAATACATAATCATACTATTGATTATTAAAATCTTTTATGTGTCAATTTCTCTTTACCCTCTTTATTTTATGCCCTTGATCAGTTCATTTGGTTCAATCGTTTTCAGAGACAGTTTCTTGTCTGCAGGACAAAAGGGTGTTCTGTCTAGAGAGATGCTGAGTTTGTTACTTATACTCGTCACCAGACAGTTTCTGTCCACAATAGCTATTATATTACGTATAAATTTGTTCGTCCATTATCACGGAAAGGTGTAGGTACGGAATTTTCGTTCAATGCGTAGGCCCCAATGGAATATCCTAGAAACCTCTAATAATTCAGAGAATAATATCTAATGCAAATGTTCGATTAAAAACACTTATATGCATTTTTATATTATATTTGCATATACATAAATACATATATATATATATATATATATATATATATATATATATATATATATATATATATGTGCGTGTGTGTGCATGTGTATATATGATAAGAGATATATAGACGGAGAGAAAATTTATTTGAATATACTTCAATTTATTTAACATATTATAGCTGTCACAAATATAAATTCTATTTAATATATATTCTAATTACTTATAACTAAGAACTTAAAATTCAGGTGTAATTACATTTATTGAATTTATTATATATTCTATTTATTTTATCTAAAATTAAAAAAACTATTTTTATTTCTTAATTATGTTTGTAAACAGTAATTTCAAATAAAAAAATAATGCATATTTTTAAAAATATGATTAATAATATTTTCAATATCTAAATGTGAGCTAATAGTAATGTCAACTATTTATTTCAATTAATTACAAGTAGCAAACTGTGGTGGTGTAATATACTAGTACACATAATGTATTAAAAAAATATTTTTAAAAATATATTTGATTATTTTGTTTTCATTATATTTATTTTCATTATATTTATTTAAAATTCAAATTAGATATTTGCCAATAAAAATACAGTTTATAATGGTTTTTAATAAAGTAAAAATCTATCAGGTTTAATCATCAATTGACATTTTTTAAAACTAAAAAATATATAGTAGTTACAAGAAATATCATAATATGTTTAAAGTACAGTATTCATATTTTATCTAAAAAAATTTGATTTATTTATATATTCTTTTTCTATATTATTTGTTTTTTTTTCAAATTGGAAAAAGTGAGAAAATTTTTTTTAATAAATAAAATTTATTAGTTGTTTTAGAGCTGAATTAAGAAATATTTTCAAACAGAAAGGTGACAATTATATTTGCATCAGCCGATATACTTTGAATTAAAATTATATAAATATACACAACAAGGGACCAATAAGGGATTACTGAACACTTAAAAATATTGTGGTGTAGGGGTGAAAATATATAAAATATATATATTTATATTTATATGAACAGTATATATATATATATATATATATATATATATCTATATATATATATGTATGTATGTATGTATGTATGTATGTATGTATGTATGTATAATAGTATATTTTGATTATTAATGTTTAAAGTAAGTAATACGAGTAAATGGAACTTAACGTAACTATCTTTATTTGTGTTAAAAATAAAATGTTTCTGGTATTATTTTAGTTTTTTGGGATTGAATTAATACAATTTAGAATTTCAGTTTTTTATAATGAAGAATAATACTTATGTTAAAAATACGTATCGAGTAATTGTTATAATTTCGAATATTAAATATTCATTGTTAAATAGATAAATATTATCTACATAATATTAAATATAAAAATGAATTTTATTTATTCAGTACTGTATATAAAATGTAAATAAAATATTTATATATTTATATTACTTCATGATGCAATATTTATAAATATTTATATTACTTTATTATTACAATTTTAGTAACATACAAATATATAATAAACGCTTCATTTGTTTCATTAAAAAAATAATGAGGAAATAAAAATAATATCTATTTAGAATATCCTGTTTAAATATATATATTTAATTTTTATTTCATTTTCCATCTCTCTCTATATATATATATATATATATATATATATATATATATATATATATATATATATATATATATATATATATATGTATGTGTGTGTGTGTGTGTATGTGTATTTATATATTGGGAGAGAGGGAGGATAGACAGATATTTATAAGTGTATATTAAAAAAAATGATTTCATATATTTTGAAATACGATAGAATTTGGATATTAATGTGAATTTAATAAAGTATGTAAATTTTAGAATATATATATTCTTTTACAGATAGTTATTGTTTGAGATAATTTTCAAATAAAGCCTTACAGAAACTATTGTTTTATATGTACAAATTATTGAAATATAAATATATTTCAATTTTTCTTTGACTTAATTTTTGTTTTTAGTTCTCTCTCTCTCTCTCTCTCTCTCTCTATATATATATATATATATATATATATACATATGTATGTTTGTGTGTATGTATGTATGTATGTATGTATGTATGTATGTATGTATGTATGTATGTATGTATGTATGTATGTATGTATGTATGTATGTATGTTTGTATGTATATATTTCAAAGCATATAAGTAACCAATTTATATTTTTTATCTAAAAAATAATCCTTCCGAATTCACATTTATTGTATATTATTTTCATCGCAAAAACATATTATCAACTTCTAGAAAATCTTAATATTTCACGCTCTATTGTACTCAATGAATTGCATCAATAAGATAAAAAAAGACTAGACACTTTTCGATTTTAATATCAAATTTTGTGTTAAAAGCAGTTTCGTATAATCTTTTATGAGCAGTCGAATCTGCAAAGCTCTGCTCCATTTAGCTGTGTCATTCGTGAGCGTCACATTGCAACTGGAGTGTATTATATTTTACAATCTTGTGCAAGATTATTTTCTAACATAGTTATCAAGAAGTTTATTGTCGTAAAAATGTTAAATTTACGATACGATTATTCAAATAATGTCGAATGCAAGAATAACTTTTGCCACTTTTAGAAATTTCACTTATATTTACTTAAAAGTTTTTATTTTCCTTTTATTGCGTGAAAAAATAATGTAATTTTGATTATGAATCTTATTTCGATATATTTTTTATATGATCTTATAAACAATTATAATGTAATAAATTCTTAATTTCAAATAGTTTAGTATATTGATTAAATTAAAATTATTGCAATTAATTTAATCAGAATTTTATAGAAAATATATGATATAAAAATGAAGACATTAAAAATTATTAAATATTAAATTGCGTGTAATAATTACTTTTTACAAAAGAGAACGATTTTGTAAATATTTATAAATTACTTTTTCAGCTTATATCTTTATAAAATAATATATTTTTAAATAATTAAAAAGAAAAAAATTATATTTCTTGAAATTAAAATTACGTTGAATGTTGTTACTAATTAATGTTATAAACGAGACAAAAGATTAATAATTATATAAAATATATATAATTAATTCAGTAAAACAATTATCATAAATTAATTATTTATTGCTATTATACTTTTTTCCTTAATGTGAAATTATCAAAAGGAAAGATATTTAATTATTATTAATTTTATATTAAAAATTATTTATTACTTTTGATAATAATTTAAATTGCAAATATCAGACCAATTTTATATATAATTATTTGAAATATTCAAACGTTGTTTTTATATGTAAATATAAAGACAAATAAAAATTAATATTCTAAAAATATTATAACAAAATGTCAGTATAATTTATCCTTTGAAATAAACAATTCTAAAAATTATATATGTGTAGATGAATAGATATACAAGTGTACACGTATTTTTCTTGTTTGAATACATCATTAAATTTCCAGTAAAATATTGGATAGAAATAATTACATCTATATGAAAAAATTCACAATGAAATTAAAAATAAAACCTGCTTGTTTTTTAATAATTTATATATATATATATATATATATATATATATATATATATATATATATATATATATATATATATAGTTATATTTGATAAGTTTGATAAGTGTAAAAATAAAAACTGCTTCATTTTTTTGAATAAATCGTTTTTATTTTTCAACATAGTCTCCTTTTAGGTGTTATACACTTCATCCAACGCTGCTCTAGTTTGTTGATCCCTTCCGAATAATAGGATTTGTCCAAGTCTGTAAAATAGTCATTCGTTCCTGCAATCACCTCCTCGTTCGAATAAAATCTTTTTCCCGCGAGCCATTTCTTTATATTAGGGAACAAATAATAGTCCGATGGAGCCAAGTCTGGAGAATATGGGGGATGTGAAACGATTTGGAACCCTATTTCCATTAGTTTTGCGGCCACAACTGCTGAGGTGTGAGCTGGTGCGTTGTCGTGATGAAAGAGGACTTTTTTGTGGGCTAATCGGGGACGTTTTTCTTGCAACTCGGTTTTCAAACGATCCAATAACAATGAATAATATGCACCTGTAATGGTTTTACCCTTTTCCAAATAGTCGATAAAGATTATTCCTTGCGAATCCCAAAAGACAGTCGCCATAATCTTCCCGGCCGAAGGAATTGTCTTCGCCTTTTTCGGAGCAGATTCCCCCTTGATAACCCATTGTTTAGACTGCTCTTTGGTCTCAGAAGTGTAGTGATGTATCCATGTTTCATCTACAGTGATGAAACGACGCTTAAAGTCCTGCGGATTTCGCTGAAACAGCTGCAAACCGTTCTTGCAACACTTCACACGACCTCGTTTTTGGTCGATCGCGGCACCCACCTGGCGGATAGCTTTTTCATGTCCAAATGTTGGTGCAAAATATTATGTACCCGTTCACACGAGATGCCTACAGCACTAGTAATTTCACGCACTTTCACTCTTCTGTCATCCATCACCATATCATGGATTTTATCAATGATTTCTGGAGTGGTGACCTCAACAGGGCGTCCAGAACGTTCAGCGTCTTTTGTGCTCATATGGCCACTCCGAAAATTTTGAAACCACTTATAAACCGTACTAATCGAAGGTGCAGAGTCACCATAATGTTTATCAAGCTTCTGTTTAGTCTCCTGAGGCGTTTTGCCTTTAATGAAGTAGTGTTTAATCAACACGCGAAATTATTTTTCGTCCATTATTTGACAATCACTCGATTTCCTTGATTCCAACGATTGTCAAACACAAAGGAATAGACCGATATGGCTGAAACTTGATGTGTGTTCTTCCAAGAGGTGCTACTAATTAAAAATAACCTCGATATGCACCAGTGGTGCCATCTTTCGGAATTTACACGGACTTATCAAACGACCTCGTATTGTACTAATTCACATATTTAAGTTTCCAAATATAGTTATTCAATATTTTTAACATTCGCCTATTTTCCACGATGTATATTATTCATGGTTTCCAATCAATGTCTTGATATTATTGCTATTATCAGCAGAAGTTCTGACTAAATGTTCCCAACTTTCGAGATTAAAATTGTCAAGTTGAAATCGATTAAACTACTTTTTGACGGTTCTTTCGCCTACAGCACTTTTTTCTTGAACATTATATTTTTATCTTTTCGATAACAGAAAAGTATATGTCGAAAGTGCATTTCACTTTCGCCATTTTTAATATTATACACAGTAAACAAAATTCAATAAATATGTTCAAACTTTATTTTAAACGATATTTAAGCGACGTCTTTTACATGATCTGTATATAATGCCATAACCTTATATTAAGTGTCACACATTTACGCGAGTTTCAATGTCATCTCTTAGAAATTCATACGAACTTTTTGAATAGCTTCATATATATATATATATATATATATATATATATATATATATATATATATATAACTTTTATTGAATACTTTTACTGAAATATTAAACTTCGTAACATTTCATCGTTTTTGTTTCATTTATTTCTTTTGACCATAACACCAACTGACCATAAAGGTTAATATCCATATAATTTTTGCATAAATAATTTTATAAAGAAAGTAATAATAATAAAGTATAAATGGGTAGATATGTCGGCAGCTTGCAACGCCATTTAAAACAGACATAATTATTTCTACTGGGTTACGACCTCTTGGTCAGTTGGGTCAATTGTTTGATCGTCGCTAAGTTTTATGATAATAAAGTTGAAATTTAATTGAGAATAACGTATGAGATAAATATTGCAATTTTTTATCAATAATATATGATGAAAATTGTATTTTAAATTTCTCACAAATATATTATTTAAAATATAATAATGTTCGATACTCAAAAATTTTTGTTCACATATAACTAAGTTTGTAATTAACGAAAATAATGTTTACTTCCTTATATTTATAATAAATTAAACACTTTTTTTAAAAAAATTATAGGTTTATTTTAGTAAGTCATTAATAATTTTTGAGAGAAAATTCCTTAATTGTACTAGTATGAATTAAATTTTATGAATATATTTTCTAATGAATTAAAAATGTATGTGTAGATATTAAAATTATATTAATTTTTAAAAAATATATATTCAATATATATATATATATATATTTATTGAAAAGGCACATTTCCTTCTGACCAATAATGAAATTATGAAGTTTATTAAATAAATTGTTGATATATTAAACTTTTATTGATATAAAGTAAATGTACGACTGAACAACTTTTTTTATTCGCCAATAAATTTCAATATGTGCTCTCTTTATAGCTCTACAAACATCAAACTGATATACAGCTTTATACAAAGTTCCTTGAAGAACGTCTTCCAAGATTTTATTATATGATCCATATGTTTTTTTATATCCTTATTCATTTAAATGGTTGACTTTAGAATGTTTATTATATTGTAAGTAATATATATATCTTAAAATGTATGTTTATCATTCTAAGATATTTTGTAATATAACATAAAATAAAATAGAATTCCTGTTCTTTAGAACTTTAATGAAACATACTCCTTTATATATATATATATATATATATATATATATATATATATATATATATATATATATATATATATATATATATATATATATATATATATATATATATATATATATATATATATATATATATATATATATATATATATATATATATATATATATATATATATATATATATATATATATATATATATATATATATATATATATATATATATATATATATATATATATATATATATATATATATATCATATATCATATATATATACATATATATATATATATATATATATATATATATATATATATATATATATATATATATATATATATATATATATATATATATATATATATATATATATATATATATATATATATATATATATATATATATATA
>CP092090.1:41946067-42001067 GCA_029203775.1 Neoneuromus ignobilis
AAGTATGATAAAAAAGTAAGAAAAACTGAATTGATAAATTAAATTAAATTAATTAATTAAATTAAACAATAAATAAATTTACCATACTTATCAAACGACTCTCGTATATATGTATATATATATATATATATATATATATATATATAAGTATATAGAACTATTAACCATGATAGAGTCTACAAAATTAGAATTTGAATTTTGATCTTTTACAAAGAGTAATGTTTTTTAAAGCGTCAGAATGGTATTTAACACGTTTCGTTTAGAGCATTCTTGAAAACGTATGACAAATTACCAGCGTAACGTAGAAAAAAACTTTGAGGATTACGTTGGAAAGTAAAATCGTTTTGTATGTTAAATCAAGCTTTTAATTCAGAGTAGTAGCAGCAAAAAAATTCTAGATCCCAATATCCTTTGTCGGTGAACATGTTTGCATTGTGTGCGATTGTTTGCTTTGTGTGTGCAGAGTATATGTGTGTTTTATGACTATAAATAAGTTTGCTTGTATTGTTTGTAGAGTAAAACGGGACATAAACGATCGTTTTCAATGATAATACAACTTTTTATTTTCATTTGCTTAAAATAAATACTTGAGTAGTTGAATGGAATTAAGGGATATACATAGTTCAATAATAATATGATTTACATTTTACGGATTTAAAAAAAATATTACTCGTTTAAATATACATTACATGTTCGTACACACACACATACACACACACACACACACACACACACACACACACACACACATATATATATATATATATATATATATATATATATATAATCATAAATATTTCAATACTTCGTAATCACATGAATGAATGGTTACTGTCTGGACATATTTTACGACAACCATAAAAGTATTTACGAGTTGACTTTTATGATGTATGCACCGAAGAAATGTTTTTATTACAGTTCGATATATACTAACATAAAGTTACTTTTGAATTACAATTTCAGTTTCGAAAACTTTATTATTAAGTTTCTCTTATTTATGTTGGAAAATTTACTTACTGATTGTTAGAATTTATTATTAGTGATGCATATTACATTATTACATTTTTATTTATTTTATATATATATATATATATATATATATATATTATGTTAAAAATCAAAACTTTGATTTGCGTACTTTATAAAAAAAATATTTAAACGTTTATTTGTTACTAACATCACAAGTTCATTGAAATACATATCAGTTTTTAGGAAAATAAATTCAATTTTAATTGATAGACAATTTTATGAAAATGTGTTGTGAATGATATATTTGTATTAAAATGAATTTGTCACAGTAAAAAAAATCATAATAAAAGTGTGATTTGATTTATTGACAAGAATTTTACAAATAAAAAAAAATGTTGTAAAATTTGTATTTTCTATATTCTATTTTATTGTGTTTTTAAATACAATACTAATATATGTTGTTAAAAATAAAAATTATTTTATATTTTTATTATATTTGGTGATTAAGTAAAAGCACATTAAACCCACTATAAGTATATTAAGTGATATCCCCTTAAATCGGTTAAAAATGAGATTCAAATCAAAAACTTAAAAAATTATAAATTGATATTGTATTAACTTATGTATTATCTATATATATATATAGATAAATGCTTGAGAGTGTGTATGTATTCGATTGAATTGTCACAGACAGAATACATAACAAGAAGAGAAGACAATAGATGGGAAAAATAATTATGAAATGGCGATCAAAATATCAGAAGAGACCAAGGAGAAAGCATTGTTAAAGATAGAGGGGTAAAATTATGAAGTACAGTGAAGGCGAGTATGGAATTAATCGTACTTATGTTTTTGCTATTTCCGGCTAATTTCAATTTAGGATCTAATGACATTTATGAGGCTTTTGTCCAATAACGGGCAAATAAAAGTTTTTTATATATATATATATATATATATATATATATATATATATATATAAATTAAATTTTATAATGGACTAAATTTGTGTATTTAATATTGTAATATAAATAATAAAGTTTGTTCACGATATTTAAGATATATTTTTAAAAATATAGTCAAGTCCGTATACACATATGGCATATCCATTAATTTTTAGCACAGTTTATAAATTGTACCTTTTTTATACCTCCTGTGAGATTATTATCATTTCTTTTGAAATATTTTTAAAATAAAATTTTAACTGCAGTTACATTAATAAAAAATAATGCGATCACTTTTGTATCATTTTCATATGGAAAATCTCTTATTTGGCAAAAATATTTTCAGTAGTTTAAATATATAGTAATTACTCGAACAAAAGAGAAAACTATAGAAAACATATGATAATATATAAAAATTAAGATTTATAAACATTAAAGTTGTTGAATGAAATGTTTAATTACTTAACTTAATTTTAAAATAAAATAAAAAAAATCACTCAAGTGGTTAAAATATTAAGCTATTGATCTATATATTTGATAAAATTTGTTTTTTTTAATGTATGTTCCTTTATTTTAATTATTTTAAAATGATGTTTTATTATGAAACATAATTAAATTTTAGTATATTGTATAATTAAAATTGTTATCAAAACTAAAAAAAATTTTTACAAAATTATTTTTTGATTAAATTAAATTGTTTCTAACAAAATTAGTCCATTTTTTAAAAAATATAAATATGCTCATGAATTTCAAGAAAATGTAACTTATAAACGTAAAATAAGTTATTTAGTGACATTATCAAGTTCTGAATGATAACAATATAAAAATATTTTAGTCTCCAGAGAAATAAATAATAAAATAATGATTATATTTCCAGTTAGTTATAAAAAGAAATCATTGGTAAAATAAAATTAATATAACTTGATATATCAAAATTACTTAGATGCACTTTTACAAGTGGTATAAAAATCTTCAGTTATGCACATAATTTTCTTATAAGTAAATTTATATCAATTTAAATTTTACGCCTTGGGATGATAAATTCTGTTTATCATTCTTATTATTTTCAAATCTAAATGTAGTGTTCGTACAGATGTGTTATTATAAACTCTATAATTCTCATTTCATGCTCTCGAAGTTTAGTTTAATGACTCCATTTAACTCATTGTATGTGCTTATGTTCACGTTTAGATTTTCGTTAAGATGGTTTGATAATTTTCAATCCCTATATTTAAATTTATTCTCGTGTTCTGTTATTTCGTTATTAATGGCTACTTTAATTCTTGTTAAATAACATTTCGTTAAGCTTATTATTCTGGATTTCGTTTATAAACGTTTATGTAAGATGAACTAAAATAGTTATTAAAATGATGAAACTAGTCATTTCCATTTGGTTTTAATTGTAATCATATTATTTACAGCTCGTCTGTCTTTATTATTAATGATATTCCATTCAAACATGATAACTAATTAAAACTTGATAAATTATATTATATATTTTAATATAACAATTCATAAAGAATCGTTTGTAATGATTTGTTCATAAGTTAGTGTTTAAACTAAAAATATTTTCATTAGTATAAAAATTTCTTGAAATAAAATCACAAATAAATTATAAAAACATATTGGTTTCATATATATATATATATATATATATATATATATATATATATATATATATATATATATATATATATACAACTTCTGTTCGTAAACTAATGAAACTTTCTCATTTAAACTGCGTGCGCTTGTGAAATTACATGTTTGTAACTTTTTTAAGTTGGTACGTCTGTTAATGACATCTGTAAAATATCATGACACTCATCAGTAAATAATTTACACTGGTTTTTGTTAGACGATGATTGTTGTTCACGGCGATTTTTACGATGTCGAAATCAATTGATCAAAGAATTTGCATTAAATTTGTGTTGAGAACCAAATAGATTTCTCACAAATATTAGAAATGTTATGAAAGGCATACTGTGAGGATCGTCTATCACGAACATGAGTTCTTAAGTAGCATAAGTAGTTTAAAGAGGACTGTAAAACCGTCGATGATGAACCACGATCTTAACGCCCATCGATATGAACTGACGACGAACACGTCGCTCAAGTCAAAGAATTAGTGCTCAAAAATCATCGTATGTCCATCAAAGAGTTAGAAGCTGAAGTGCAAATCTCAAAAATACAATGTTATGCCATTTTTACTGAAATATTAAGCATGGAACGCGTCCTTTTTGCATGGTTTCAAGTACATTGAATTTATTCGTGACTTTTTGGTCAAAAACTCAACCAATATCGTTTCATTAGCTCCGTATTCGCCAGATATGGCTTCGTGTGACCTATTACTGTTCCTTAAACGCAAGTTTCTGTTCTGAAGGCATCGTTTTGAGTCAATTGAAAGCATAAAATAAAATAATAGAACTTAAAATTGAATATCTATCGAAAGTTATATCTAACCTAAAAAATCTCCCTCTCTCTCTATATATATCTATCTATCTCTGTGTGTGTTATATATACATATATATATATATATATATATATATATATTTATATATACTAGATTAAACAGAATTTTCGATAGAGATTCAATTTCAAGTTCTATTACACTTAAAAAAATCGCCTATATATAATTAAATGGACATCAAGTTGGTAAATAGAATTTTATATATTTATAAGGAGATTAACTATCATTAGCATCATCACTGCTTATATTGGCTTAATTCTAGGCGAAAGCTTCATGAAATACTAATTGTTCTCGTCTTTTGTCGAGACATTTTCACTTTCTTCTGTACGACGCCAATTTCATCTAACCTTTATCACTACTATACTTTATAATTTATCACTATATCCTTGATAAGGTCTCTTTTGAACTACCGTTATCTTTTAGTTTTGATTTCATGATTATTATCCACCTCTGCTTCTTTTATTGCTCTCTCTCTCTCTCTCTCTCTCTCTCTCTCTATATATATATATATATATATATATATATATATATATATATATATATATATATATATATGGTAGCCTAAATGAAACTGTAAAATAGTAAAGAATAGTAAATGATATTAATCGAGTAATTCGACCAACATATATATATATATATATATATATATATATATATATATATATATATATATATATATATATATGAATAAATTTGACTTGTATATATTATATGAAGACAGTTATAAGATTTTGATTACTTCTATCTTTATATCTTTTTATTTACGTACACTTTGTGTTTGTGATCTTTAAATGTACACAATGATATATGAAAATAAATTGAATAGCCTCATATCGAATAATGAATACATGAAATAACGAATGTAATTTTTGAATGTAATTTTTGAAAGTTTTTTTCTAGAAATATATATATATATATATATATATATATATATATATGTAAATATATATATATATATATATATATATATATATGTACATCTTATTAAATTTGTGATAAAAATTATACTAAATTAATTTTGTATTTTGAAAATCAGTTACTAATTCATGTACCATATAATTGCGTACATTTAAATAAAAATTAAGTTATTTTTTAATAATTATTTTGTTTTCTCGAATCTTTCTTATATGAGTGCTGTAATTATTTAATAAAAGATTTAAGAGTAATAATTCGTTCTATTCAATTTGATCATAATTGATAATTGTGAAACCACTTAATTTGTAAAATAAAAAGTTGAAAATAACTTAATTTTATAAAAGTTGAAAAATAAAATAATTATAAAATCATTCTTAGCAGTAATGACCGTATAATATAATTTATAATTCATATATTGTTGATGATTTTTTTATACTGTGTTATTTAAATTAAATTGACAGTGTTGTAATCTGTAATTCTTTTCGAATTATTCATATTATATGTTTTTATTATTGTCTAAAGAGAAAATTTTGAAATTAAATTATTATATTCGAACATGTCAATATAAATAATAAATAATTTATTTTTATTAGTAGTATTGTGATAATTTAATTTTAATTAAATATTTTCTTCATTCATTATATATATATATATATATATATATATATATATATATATATATATCATTATTATCACCAGGTCTTCCCAGTCTAATGCTGGATGAAGGCATCTCTTAAAATTTTCTGCTTTGATCGATTCAATGACTTCCTCTTCCAGTTCATTCTGACGAATTTCGGTATTTATCTGTCACTTTTATTCAGAGATCTCTTCCTATAACTTTCTATAAATCGTAGTTCTTAATCAGTATCTTATCTTGTCCATCGATGGACTGCTATTCTTTCTGTATGATTGGCTCATTTCTATTTCAAATTTTTTACTTTTCATCCGTAATTTTTGTTTTACTTTCTGATCCATTCATTTTCTTCTTATCTTTTCGTGTCATTCCAAACATACATATTTCCATATTATTTTGTGTTGATTTGAGCTACTGAATTATAACTTAGATTATTTTATAAACCAAGGGGCTCCACCTCCTTTTCATTTTATTCATAGACTAACAAATTTGTTTCTATTCAACGAAGTAAATAAGTGAAAAATAAAACGTTTTAAAAGTTTTTAAAACTGAAAATAAAACGTTTATTGTTGTTTTTATGTAGAAGATGTTTTATATATATATATATATATATATATATATATATATATATATATATTATGTTGTCAAGTATCTCCCTTCCGCTTTTTTTTTTTTGTACATATCGCGAAATTCAAAAGACAAAAAAGGCGGAAGGGAGATATTTGACAATTGTTATTATGTATATATATATATATATATATATATATATATATATATATATATATATATATATATATATATATATATATATGATACATAATAACAATACTATTAAAAAAAATTGTCTAAAAATCTACTCGAAAAGTTTATCTGAAATTCTACGTTTTTTCTATTATTTGTTAATTTTGATATTTTCTAAAATTTTGAATTCAGAAATTCTCGGAAAACTGAAAAATTCAACAAAAAAAATTTTAAATCAACCTGGAAACTGAAGTGAAGTACCATTATTTATTAAATAGTTAGATGAATATTAAAATATTTTATATATTCAGTTTACATCTCCAAAACTATATTCCACTCATTTTGTGATGAAACATTACGTTTAACTTAAAGACAAACAGAAGTATATATATAATAGTATTTAAAGCGAAGTAGAAAATTAAAATTATTTAATTATAGAGTTTATAACACCGGTACAGGTATTTTACTTCAATTTATGTAACTTAATTTCTATGTAACTATACATGCTTTATATATATATATATATATATATATATATATATATATATATATATATATAATTTATTCTAGTGAAATAAATTTTAGAAGATATAAAACAAATATTGGTTTTAAAATGTTTAATATTCTGTTTATTATATTAAAAATTTAATTCAATCATTTTTTAATTACTTAGAAACAAAATTAAAATGTGAACGGAAACTATATTATAAGAGAAGATTAAACAAATATGCATACAATATGTACTTTTATAAATAAATATATATATATATATATATATTTATTGAAGAAGTCGTTTCAAAATACAATTGTAAATTAATTATATTAATACAAAACAAACTGTTGTTTGGTTTGTTAATGATTTCAGTATAATTTTAATTAGACATATTTAAATATATATATATATATATAAGTTATATATTATCTCATATAATTTAACTGAAATTCTGATATAATTATTATATAAAACTCTTGTTTATCAGAATATAATGATAAATATAAAATTGAGTTATATATATATATATATATATATATATATATATATATATATATATATATAGTATATATATATATATATATATATATATATATATATATATATATAGGGTTTCTCAATAAGAATATCAGAACATTAACAGCTGCTGGAAGCCATGTTTGAAATTTTTTAAGCTTATTTTGACATCTCAACTCAGTATAGCTCAGCAAATTACATTTAACACTTTATAAACGCTTAGAAATTGTAAAAACTTCAATAAACTTATTGAAATAAAAGTGTAATGAGTCCATTATTTCACGAAATTGACCCATCGTTTGGCCATCAAGTTCTTGTGATCTAACTCCATTGAATTATTTTTGTGAAGTTATGTGAAATCATTGGTTTATGCTAATAAACCACAAACTACAGAAGTATTAAAAATAAAAATTGAACGTGTAATTTATGAAATTGATCCACAAGTAATGCTATAGAATATTCTTAAAAATAAAAAAATAATAAAGAATTAATCAAATACTTTTTATTCTATTTCCAGTTTAATTTCAGATTTAATTATTAGTATTCTTTGTAAATTTTAAATATGATTATAATTAATATGATTGTAATTTACTGTTTTGTATAGAATAAAAGAAGTATTGGACATGAATATTTACTTTGTTTCCATTATTTTACTGAATTTGTAAGTGATTTTATTTTTCAATTTTTAAAACTAAATTTTAATGTATATAACTACAAATGTTTATTAAAAATCATAGTTTTTTTTTTGCATTATGATAGCAATATATTGAACCTTCTTTACCCTACACATGCGTGTGTGATTTTTTCACGCCTCCATCACACGACATCCATCCAGTCCCTGTTTTCGCATTAATAACATTTAAATATCACAACGCAACCGCTGTTGCGGCTGTACTGGTCCGAGCTAATGAAGGCATTTTCATCCCTTATTCATGAAGCGAGCGACGCGCGAGGGACGATCGATCAAGCAGGGGGTGACATTGCATACTACCATTGCTTCTATCGTTACTGTTCGTTGTTGCCACCACCACTGGTTGCGGCGACTGATCGAGCAAAGATTTGCAGTTTCCTGTTTGACGGAACGCCTTTTATGACCGGACAAGGAAATGAAAATACACCTCACTTTTTACTCGTGTAATGACTTCGTAAATCACGTATTTTATTTTCTATTTCGTATCTATGATCTTTTTTATGATATAGTAATATTTCTTTTGTCTCTAAAAATATGTTTTTAATTAAATTTATTATATTTTCTAGATTTATTAAAATGCTACGTTTATTGCTTGTAAATATATTAGGAATTTATGTTCAAATATTTTACTTTTTTTTGATAAATAGTTATAATGATGTACTATTTTATTATGAAATTTAATATTTTTTAATCAATAACAAATATATCGTGTATAAAATATTTTTCCATATACACATAAAAAACGAACTGTTAAGCCTAAATTCATAAAAATGATATGAATATAAATTATATTATAATTTTGTCGTTATGTTTTGAGAAAAAAAATGAGTACTACAAAGAAATAAATAAATATATATATATATATATATATATATATATATAATTATTTATTTCTATCCAAGAATATATTTAATTATGTCACTAAAATTTGTTATGTTATTATATATTTATTATTGAATACTTAAAAATTTTGTATATGCTTAACATCTATAGGCGAATGAATATAAATTGATGAAATTATACACGTTGTTCTTCAGTTAATAGACGATGACATTGTTGCCGATATCTTATATAGCAATCAAGTAGAGTACGAAAAGGAGGAGGAAGAAGTTGATGGTTAACCTCCGTCAATGTCTTAAGAAATTCTGCGTACTATATAAACACTAAGATCGAAGTAGGAGCTAGGAGGTAAACGCTTGATGGAGTTTCAATATGATGTAGAATTGAAAATGACGATATATTAACTTAATAAAGAAAATTTAAATTATGTTATATTTTCAATTATTTAATTTTAGTAATTTACCATTTTTTAAAATAATTTGTTGCCATTTTTATTAAATAAATATTTTTTTATATATAAAATAATGACTTTTGTACTGATATTTTATTACAGTTATTTAAATACAAATTCATATTTTTTATTTACATGAATTATATATATATATATATATATATATATATACATAGGGTCATTTAAATGTAACGCTTATATTTGTGTTTGACTAGAAAGAACATATACATATGAGGGTCGTTTGATAAGTATGGCACATTTATTTATTGTTTACTTTAATTAATTAATTAATTTCATTATATTTTTCAATTTAGTTTTTTTTACTTCTTTATAATACTTATCAAACGACCCGTTTATATTTACCTATAAACTGCTCTATACATATGTTTCTTTTTAATAAAATAAATCCATGCGTCACATTTGGATGACTCTCTCTCTCTCTCTCTCTCTCTCTCTCTTTATATATATATATATATATATATATATATATATATATATATATATATATATATATATATATATATACATTACAGAATTCAATAATAGATATAGAGAGGATTTTATAAAATAAATTATAGAATTAAAAAAGCTGTATATTGTTCTTAGTAATTTATTGTTTTTTCATAGAATTTATTATTTTTCGATGGGAAATCTGGTTCGCGATTCACTTCGCAAAATTCGTGTTGTTTATGTTTCAACAAAAATGTTTGTTTTGTGCTCAAAGATCATAAATAAACCTTCGTAAACTCGGAGTGTTAAAACTTTAAAACTGAACAAGAAGTTTTGGTGGAAACATCAAAACACTTTTTCACATTTATCGTTGCCGGAAAAAACACACACTGAATAATTTATATGCCAAAGCATACACAAATAGTTTTAAAATTCTATTTCGTTCTGTATCATATAGATTTTTTCCAATACTTACAACAAGTTGCTTTCAAGTATCTCTTTATATGAAAGTGGAATATCTTGTATATAACATACTGTATCAAATTTAAAACAGATTCGAATATATTTGCAATTTTACGATTATAATTTATAAATATACTTTTGAAATTACATTTCTTATAGATACCTTACGAATTAACTGGCATATATTATGTGTGTACGAAAATTAGAAATAAATATTTTTATATATTTTCACTTTAAAATATATATGTTCACTTTTTTAAAATTTATATATATATATATATATATATATATATATATATATATATATATATATATATATATAAATATATATAAATGCTACATTGCTCATATTAGTAGATGAAGAAACAGGAAGGTTTTAATTTATAAAAGGAGTAAAACAGAACGATGCAACATCACCAAAACTATTTATTGGAAGAAGTATTTAAAACACTAAACTGGGAATTTAAAGGAATGAACGAATGTAAATGGAAAGATGTTTAGTCACTTAAGATTTGCTGACGACATTATTATTTTCTTAACAAGCTCATGTCAACTTAAAAAAAAGAATTAAATATTAGATAAAGTAAGGAAAATAGTTAATCTCTTATAAACTTCAGAAAGAGAAAGTAATGTACAATGCATTTTAAATAAGGAAACAATCGAACTAAAAAAGTAGAAATTAAAATAAAAACTATATATATATATATATATATATATATATATATATATATATATATATATATATATATACACGATTATCCAATAAGAATATTAGAACTTTGGCAGGTAGTGGCAGCCAAGTTTAATTTTTTTTAAATCTTATTTTGATATTTCAACTTAGTATAGTTTGGAAAATTATCATGGAACGTTTAACATTTTAACAACGTTTAGAAGCTATAAAAACTTCAATAGACTTATTAAAACAAGAATTTATTGAGTCGTTTATTTCTCGAAATGGATCTATCGATTAGTCACCAAGATCATGTGATCTAACTTCATTGAATTATTTTCTGTGGGTTTATGTGAAATTATTGGTTTATGATGATAAATCACAAACAACAGAAACGTTTAAATTAAACAATGAATGTGTAATTCGTGAAATTGGACCACAATTATATAAAAGAGTGACTAAAATTGGGATAAATGAATGCACGCGTATGTCAAACAGTCATGGTGGTCCTATGAGTGAAATTGTATTCAATCATTAATGTCATAGAATATGCTCAAAAATAATAATAAAAAGAACTAATTAATTGAATACTTTTTGTTTTATTTCTATTTTAACTTCTGAAGCGTTTATTGGAACACCCTATATATAAAGCACATTTCATTAATATTTAAAGAGTATTTATATATGAAGTGAACAGAAGTATAAAAATAAGATGATGTCAGTTTGGAAAATATGTTTTATTACGAAATCGAAAAATCATTATTATTCAAAGAGAAAATTTTTGGATCAATATATCCTACCATTTATACTAGTGATATATGGATCTAGAAATCAAGAATAATTCAACGGCTTTAGATAACACAAAGCATAGAAAGGTATGAAAATCAAGTGAATGAAAAAGGAAACGAAAAATATGGACGTTATACCAAAAGAAAGAAGTTTAGAGTGAAAATTGATCAAGAGAAAACCGCCGATGAATAAGAAAAATTATTAAGAATCCAAGATTTATAAAATTCTCTAGCAAGGTATTCATAGATAGATGGAAGAGATATAAGAAAATTTGTTGAAATGGATTGGAAAAAATGAAATGATTGACCGAAATTCCAAATTGTAGTAGAGGTATTCATCTAGCAGTGGATAAAAAAGACTAATAATGATAATGTATGTATGTTTGCGTTGTATGTAGTATAAATAAAAAGATTTTTTTTAGATTACAAACTTTATATTGTAAACTATTAAATTTCTTATTTTTAAATTCTTATCAACTACACGAAACAAAACAGATTTCAAATATTTTGTATGCTAAAAATTTTAAGTAATTCTTGTATAAAATTTCATTTTGTAATAGAAAAAGAAAAAAAACATTAAAACGTTAATAATATAATCCAATATTGAATCAATAATGCCCAGTGACAATTTAATAATTATTATTCATACAACGATATCAATAAAGCGGTAATGCTATTGTTTCATTTTAAATTGAATGTAATAACATAAAATTCTTGTCAGAAATAATTCAATTTCTGTTTCACCACAGATGATTAATATGGAATTGCGTTTTCACAATAACACTAATTCATCTAGTACGTATTCAGAAAGTGTATTAATCTACATATATTTCATATTGAACCGCAAATAATGTCTGCTTGTTCGTCGTATTTACATTCAGATAATGCATTTAAGTAACAATTATTGTTAAGTGTATATGTGTGAGAATTACAACGTAATATCAGTTCTTTGTAATATATTGAACAATTTGAGTTTTGTGTCAATCGTTGCGAAGATATGTAGCTGTGCCGTAGTGAAAAGTAAAAAAAAAAAAAAAAAAAAAAAAAAACTATTACACAGAAGTACGTAAAGCGAACGAGAAATATTCAGTCGGCCGGAATAATGATCGATAACAACCCTTTCCGACACTGTGTATGCGCGCCGAGCCCAAAAACTTCAATTCCATTAATCGGCCATTAGAAACGCTCTACTTGGGACCGCCCGTATCTTTCTACCGAATCAGGTTTCGTATTTCGTAAAAGAAACGAATGGAATTTTTGTTGTTTTCTTTCTTGACGGCCTTACGTTCTACTGATTATTGAATCCGGTTGTGTTTAAGATTGGTTGCTTGCCGTACGACCACTGATCGACCGTTGTACAGACCGACAGATCGACGGACTGTTTGTTGTACTTTGATAGGAAAAGATTAAAAGCCCGTCTCGCATCTCGAAATTAAAAACGTATTTCTCGTTTGGGTATATATTTACACATCATTACATTTTTTTTCAATCGAAATATTTTTTGTATTGTAATTTAGTATCTTAATTCATTTTTAATATCATATTTCATTTTCTAAGTAATTTTTTATAAAAATACGTACATGTTTTCTCTTTGATAGAGTAATAAAATTCGATTTTTATAATAATTTAAAAAAATCAATTCTTTTGAAAAAAAAAATTATTAAATAACTAAAATGTAATAATTTACATGAGCTGAACATATGAAACATTATACTTATTTTTATTTTTCATATATATATATATTAAATCCCTCTCTAACTGTTTATTATTGATTTTGTTTTCCTTTGTATGGTTTCATACTATAATATTTTACTCTTCAACGGTTTATTTATAATATTGATATAATCTTAAAAAGTAATGTATTTATCAGTATGCTTCACTAAATAAATCGAATTCAACTAATGCTTTATATTTCAAAATATATTAAAAAAGAACATTGAAGATATGTGTTTCATATTTTGTTAAATTCCACAGAACGATAAATCTTAGATACATGTATATTATTTTATATTATATTTATTAACAAAAAATAAGCGTCGAGTAGTTAGAAAGTGATTTTTTCTTAAATAGTAAATATGTTTCAGAAAATAGTTTTATAGAATTTCCATTTTTAAATATACAAAAATATAAATTTAGATTCTTTACAAAGAAAATTATTTATATATATATATATATATATATATATATATATATAAATTTAGTGTATTGTTCCAATATATAAAACTCAAATATATCACTATTTGTTTTTATACAGTAGCGAATTCATTTTCACACAAATGAATTATCACCCCGATACCACAAGATATTGTAAAAGTATTCAATAATTATTTATTGTTCATTCTATTTGTTTATAAGCTTATACAAATTTTGATCATTGTCAGAGCGCTGTTTTTATACTCTGTATACTATATTTTACAATACAGCTTTCCAACAATGAAGGCCATTGAACTACACGTCAGTTTATAAAAAGAATGAAATGAAAAATAAATAATTATTCAACACTTTTATAATATCTGGTGTTGGAATGATAATTTATGTATATGTAACTAAAATATATGTTTTATATATTATTTAGTTACATTTTAATAAAATATAAATCACAGAAAATAGTCTTTTAACTTTATGACTATTAAGAATTATATCTATTATTTCAAGTATGATAGACATTTTAATTGGAATTAATTGAAATTTTTATCAAGCTTAAATATATATATATAAATATATTATAATTACTGTATATATTTATTGTATATTTAAAAAACTAATAAATAAACATACACAAACACACACACACACACACACACACACATATATATATATATATATATATATATATATATATATATATTTAAATAGTACGAGGGTCGTTTGATAAATATCGTAAAAAAGTAAGAGAAAATAAATTGAAAAATTTAATGAATTAAATTAAATAATAAATAAATTTACCATACTTACCAAACAACCCTCGTGCATATTATCATCAGAGCCTATTTTCGTCTACTGCCAAATAAAGATGTTTCTCCCTAAACATTCCATTAAGATTATTATTTTGTCTTCCTCTTTCATTTAATTTTTACGAATTATCTTATATCTCTATTTAATCCATCCGTGGGTTTCTTTTTGCGAATTTTTTATATCTTTCGGTTTCCAGTCAAGAAATTATCATAATTTTGTAAAATTTGGAATCTTGATTCACCACACCCATCTTATTTGAACAATAATGAGTACTTCTTCATTTTGGCCAAGTATAATTTCTAAATTTTCTTTGTTCAGTTAGATCTATCAGTATTCATAAAATATTTCATTGTGCTTTTAGAAATCTATTTATATTTTGTCGTCATTTTGAGGCAGTAAAGTAGGAATTTATATATATATATATATATATATATATATATATTGTGAATGTATTTCTAACCAACCCGTTTGGTAATCGTGATATGACCAATCTTCCGTATCATAAAAACTTAACAGTCCCCTTTGCTAGATAAAAACCTTTTCAAATATTATTGGCCCTTTCTTAATTATTTTCTTGTGAGGTTTACAATTTTTTCTGTTCGTCACTAATAATATTCTTCACCCCTCACTCTATTGTTATATTTATCTTTCCACCTTAGATCACCCTCCTTGGTCTCTTTATCTTCTTTTGTAATTTTCTTTTTTTTCTGTTATACATACATACATACATATATATATATATATATATATATATATATGTATGTGTGTGTGTGTGTATGTGTGTGTGTATGTATATATGTTTCAAAGGCATACAAATATTTCTAGAATGAACTAGAAGAGAAAAGCATTAGATTGATAGAAGTGAAAAGTTTTGGCACAGGGCTTCATCCAATAGTGGATAGAAAAACTGATGATAGTAACGATTATATACTTATACTTATACATATACATATACATATACATGTATATATATATACATATACAACAAAAAAAGTTATATAATTGTTAATATTTTCTTACAAATCATGAAAAAAAATATTTATATTTTAGTACCTTAATTTTTGTTAGTTTAAATAGCTGTGTTAAAAAATATAGTCACATAATTTTTAATTCAAAATAAAAAAATATTTTATAAATTATTTTATTTATTAACACATTTTAGAATAAAAAGCTTTATATAAATTAAATATAAATTTGTATATGAAATCAATTCAAAATATTATTGAAAAAATTGCATTGAGATATTTATATAAAAAATATTTCATGGTATTTGAATTTCTTATAATTTCAAGAAATTTTGAAAATATATGTATAAATGAAATGAATATTTAAAACCTTCAATGGTACAAGTACTACTTGCGAATAACACCTAAGCAAACTTATTTTAATACAAATGTACGTTTGAAAATATTTTATTATTTTTATTTTACATTTGTAATTCAGCTTTTGCCAATGTTTATTTTAAGAAACAATAATTGAAAAAAATCTTTTTAATATTTCTAATTTATATTTTTAATGAATTCATTATCGTGTCAAATTACCTTTTTCTTAAAAAAACTAATTTTTTTCTAACGTTCTAAATTTCACAGTAAGTTTAAATGCAATGTAAAGAAAATGTACAAAAAATGAGAATGTACGGCACACCTAAGCAAACATATGTAATATACATGAAGATACATCAAAGTAAAACAACGACTACTAAACGTCGTTACCTCAACCTAGACATTTTGAGTGAGTGTATGTACATAGACCACGCCCGAAATCACACTACACAAATGCATAAATAATACGATATCACGGTGACAGCGTCATTCAAAGTATGTCGATCGATTAGGTCACAAACGTTTGTACAAAATGTCATTGCATCATCATTTTCGACATTTAACAAGCTTGACTATTGACTGTACACTTCATTTCATTGTAATCAGAACCCGATCATTAGCATCTTTGTATAAAATTTAGTTTATGTAACGCATGTGTTGTAAATAACGACACTAAAAATGAATAGGGGTTGCAGTCTACTGATTAAAATGAGAGATTATTAAATTTAGAGATATGCCGATTTTCACTAATTATTTTCGTTATATATTTCTTAGTTATATATGAATTTTATTTTCAATGTTTAAAAAAGACAGTTAATATAAATTATTCATAGAATTTTATTAATTCAAATTCTTCAATTCATCTCATTTATTCTTTGTATCAGTACTCAGAAATATTATTTTCGTATAGAAATATGAGCTCATTAGTCCTTTTTTATATATAAAAAAATATGTTTTAAAACATCATTAATTCTATTTTTAAAATATTGATATTTGTTGTCATTACCTATTTTATTCTTCAAAACATATTACCATTTTTCACTCTTTGAGATTTTTTTGTAAAAGATTTAAACTTGAAAGCAATCTTTGTTATTTCACCTTTTCTATGTTATTATTTATTTCATATAATCTATTTGTACTTCACAAATATTTTAAATTTTCCTGTTTTTATTTTTGATGCATTGTTGTAATAATGCTAAAAATATTTATTCACTACTTATAAATATATTTAATTTTGCTTATTTATAAGATACTATTATATTAGGTTGGCAAATATCTACTATTATATTATAATATTTCTATAAATGTTATTATTTATTTTTGCCTAATTCATTGAATTAAAAATATAATGAAGAATATTCAACTATTAATTATATTGTTAAGTGTATTTATTACAAAACAGAATATATTTTAATTATATTGTTTATATTTATATGTGTGTAAATATAAGATATGAATTTGTAACAAATTTCAAAATACTAAATTTATTCCAGATATCAGATAGTGTATCTACTTTAAGTTATAGGATAAGGTACAAATATTTATCAATATTTAAAATTAAATAATTACAATCTATTTAATAGAACATTTCATTCTTTTTCAGAGTAAAATATACACTAACTATAATTTTTTTACATGACAATGGAAATTTTATAGGAATGTTAACTAATTTAAAAGTTTTCTTTGTATTATGAATTTAAAATTACATATAGAATATATATACATATATATATATATATATATATATATATATATATAATAAAAAGATTCCCATCTCCAAGTTTCATTAGATTTTTACCTTTTTTTTACTTCGCTTAACCCTTTGATATCTCATTCGATTATTTTTTATTTTTCTTGAAGTTCTTTAAGTCTTGTTTTATTTGATAATGACCTGTAATTGTACATTAATGTATAGGGCTATTTGAAATTGAAAAAGCATATATTGAATTTTTAGAAAATATTATTGAAAATACTATATTTTTCCTACAAATAAACAAAGAAAAAGGAAAATTTGAAATTATGAAATGGTACAAGGCAAAGCTATATCACTAAAATTATTTATATTTGTTTAAAAATACTTACGAGACTGAACCGGGAATATAGAGTAAAAAAAGAAATGAAGTGATGCATACACACTTAAGATTTGTTCATGATATTATTATTTTCCTGATAAGTCCAGATTAATTAGAAAAAATAATAGAAGAATTGCATAAAAAATCAATAATATTAGTGTAATGATAATTTCGACAA
This sequence comes from Neoneuromus ignobilis, assembly GCA_029203775.1. Classification (NCBI taxonomy): domain Eukaryota; kingdom Metazoa; phylum Arthropoda; class Insecta; order Megaloptera; family Corydalidae; genus Neoneuromus; species Neoneuromus ignobilis. Next base: position 41,964,623 of record CP092090.1, read on the forward strand.
GACAAAAATAATGTTCAGTGAACTTTTAGGCTAAAGAAGAATCAATTTAAAAGTAAGAGAAATAAAAGAAGTTGAAGATATTGTATTTTTGAGATGACTCATTAACACTAAAGGACCATTTATAGATAAATATGTTCTTTTGGTGTTAACAGGGGGGTAAAATGGGATAGTGTTAGCTCGGAAGAGATTTACACATGATAAAGTAAGATATTCCTCTATGATTAAAACAACAATTGATAAACAACATTTTGATTAACGTATCATACCTATTTTCATCTACGGCAGTTCTTGATTGCTAGAATAATTTTCGGACAACACAAAGAAGCATTTAAAGACTTATATTGGATAAAACACGAGAAGATAAGAAAAAAATTAATGAATCAGTTATATTGGATGGATGCTATTGTCAAATACAACATATTCTTATACAGAATCTGATGAAACAGTTTTTTATCTAAATTCAAAAAGTAACGCATATAAAATGCGTGTGTTGGGTAATAAATGACGCTATGAAGGAAATGAATGTATTAGTAGCAGTTAAAAAATTAATCTTCTCTGTGTATAAACCCCCAAAAAAATTATGAACTTAAAGGAGTATGAGTTGCCATTTTAAGTATTTCTTTATTTTCCAAATAATATTTTTTTCCAAATATATTTTTAAAAAAACAGTGGTTTTATAATTTATATATATATATATATGTTTTGCATTAAGATTAATTAATTTTTACAAAAATAAATCACCTATCTCAATACTAAATTAATAAAATTTTATGATGTTGCTTTAAGTTATGTATTTGCGTAAAAACATTAATAAATTACGTCAAAAGAAATAAAATAAATATTATTTAAATTATCAAGTTATAGTTGCAAAAGGAATTTATAATTAACATTTTATAAAGATAATATGATTTTATTTTAAAAACATAAAATATCATATTTCTTTAAGTAAGGTAAAAAATATTATATATTCATATAAAATATCTTATATTTTCATTATTATCATACAAAAATTTTACATTTTTGCCTTAAAAATCCATAAAATTAAATGTTTCAAATGTAATGTAGCCCCATCTTTAACGTTTGTTTATAAAGTCATTAAAAGTGACGCCTCAAATCTAACGGGACGACGAAACGTATATTTAAATGTGTTTACTTATTTTAATATTCACAAGGGGTAACACCTACCTTTGTAGCACGTCATTAAATTATCAAACGGAGATACAAGTAAATTATAATCGTTAAATGCTCTCTACTTTTTATCAAATCAACAAATATGTTTATACAATTACAAGTACACGAAAAATATATTTTCTCGAAATAAGTTCCTGGAAATAAAAAAAAACGATTCGATTTCCTTCAAAGCTTATTATATAATTAATTTTTATTTGCGTTTAAATTTGTTGTATTGAAGTTGAAAATTTATTTTAGTAGCACATAAATCAATTTTATTTATTTCATTTTATACGAATTCGAATGTTTCCAAATACGTTTGTACTTAAATTTATTAATGTTATAATTTTATATATATATATATATATATATATATATATATATATATATATATATATTATGCATATAAAATAAAATGGATAAAGGAAAATTCGATTAGTGAAAATATATTATTCGATTATTATTTGAATATAAATTAAATTTCGTGCTAATATTTTTAACAAATTATAATAAATTGAATTTGTAAAAAAATTAATTTCTTTTTTAATTATTTCTTGGATATTTATATATATATATATATATATATATATATATATATATATATATATATATCAAAATATCCGCTTATATCAGTCTAATGATAAGAGAAAATCTTATTAAATGTTACCATTCATTGGTATTTGTTTATACCATGGTAACTAGGTGGATTGGTGAGGATTTTTCATTTATGGTTGTCACCCTAGGATGGTTTTCACCTAGGCCAAAAGACCCATTTTAACATATTTCATTGGTAGCACAGTATTTGTTTTGGAATATGAAAGTTACCCATTTTGATGGATATTTTTGGCAGTTGTTTTTATGTTTCTTTAAAATCCGTTAGTGTATAGTGTCCGTTAAACGGACGGCCACTTTTTGGCTAATAGCAAGTAGGTTAACACAATTTCAATTGTTTGACCGTTAAAGGCGTTATGACTTATCTTTTATTTTACTGAAAAAATATATTCAGTGTGTTGTTTTTATTAAATTTTGTGCAACAATTTGTTAATAACCCACTTCCTTTCATTTTTAACTAGAAAATCAATTTATTAAACTTTATGCAGTAATGGTTTAATTTGTTGTCTAGATTGAAAATATTTATTTCATGTTTAATTTTATCATTGCATTTATGATCTAAAATTATTTTTCTCAGCTGTTTCTATTCTTCTTGTTTGACTTTTAGTATATGACCCATTTTTGTAACCGTACAGTGATACGAATACTTTAATTTTCTTATTAATTTTAAATTTAGAAATTTTAATTATTAATGTAAGATGTTGGAAGCACGTATCCATTTTCTAAATTACGTGTTTTTTTCTAAAATTGCAGTTTTGTAATTTCATGCAGGGTACAAAAAGTATTGTTGTCGAAAAGTCATGTCGGCTTTTTGCAATAGATGTCGCTGGTCTATCTTTTTATAGTAGAAGCGTCATTCTCAGCCATATAATTGTTATGTCGTTTGACAGCTGACACTTCTGCCTTAATTCAGATAAAAAGTCTAAACAATTTGGTTTTATGAATTTTATAACAAGTTGAAAATGGAAGATCGAACAGTGCATTTTCTCTATATTTTACTCTTTTATTTCCGTAAAGGGAAGAACGCATGTCAAGCTTGTGATACGTTGCGTAAAGTTCATGGTGACCATGTCCTACAAGAACGTAAGTGACAACGATGGTTTACCAAATTTGGTGCTGGTGATTTTGATGTTAACGACGCTCCTAGTGCAGGAAGGCCAACCGAGGAGAAAAATTCTACAACTGAGGAAAAAACTTTATCCAAGGAAGAATATCTGTCAGTTTAGTAGGATATGCATAACATTATTAATTATGTGCTGTTACCAGGCAATCAATCCATCATGAAAACTTTGTATTTTGAACAAATAGATCGGATAAAGCAATCGACGCAAAAAAGCCAGTATTAACCAACAGAAAAAGCATATTTTTTTTATTTTGATAACGTCTGGCCTCACACAGTCCAAAAATGTTTCAGAAATTAATTAAATTTGAAAGGGAATTTATAAAATATCCGTCATATTCTCCCAATCTGACGCCATCAGAATATCATCTATTACGAAGTCTCCAAAATTATATTAATAGGAAACAGTTTAATATAGACTGATATCTGTAGGGAGTTCTATTTATTTTTTGGTACAAAAATAAAAGAGTTTTATCATCAAGGTATCAAATTTTGAGATTAAGATGGGAAGCTTTTGTAAATAATATTAGGAAATGTATTTTGGATTAAAATTAAAATATCTATTTTTTTATTCGATTCCAAAACTTTATCAAAAAAGATATTATTTATGAGATTATCTAATATGTGTGAGAGTTTATATTTCTACAAATATATATATATATATATATATATATATATAATATTTCATAAAAAAGGAATATTTAATAATTGAAACTATCTTTATATAATTTTTCTTACTAAGTGTACAAATCCGTCTAATTTTATTAATAATAAAAATTTATTATATATTTATATGTTCGTATATAATTACAATTATTAAATTTTGTCACAGATCCCCAAAACCACGTTAAGCTATAACTTTCATTTTATCAGAAAATTCGAAAATGTTCTTTCAGAAATATTGATATATGTTATAATATGGTATTTAAATTGCAGTAAGGATATGAATAAAAAAGTAATATATTTCCAGTTTTTGAGATTATATCTATAATAAAAGAAAATTAATCATGTTAATATAAAAGATATTAAATCGATATTTTATTTGAAAAAAGTATTGTTTGTTGAAGAGATTATAATGATATAGCGATGAGGATTTTGCTTGGTATTAATTCATAAAAATCAATACGTGCAGTGAGCTAGATAAAGACAAGCATAGTCACAACTCAAAGTTTGTTTTTGAACAACCGCTAACAACGAAATAATGGTGTTTCAAAGGAACACGTTCTCATTCGACGTAAAAGTTTTCATCTCGCAGATAGCGCGTTGAATATCAGTTGGTTTTGGCGACACTGCTTTAAGAGAAATGCATTTTCTCGCCATATTGAAGAAGAAAATATCTTATGATTTAAGTGGCAGCAATGTCTAGCTATAGCCAGTAACTCACGCAAACTTTACAAGCAGTTATTGACTCTGGTGTTTGCCAATCTTGTATTTTATAGAGAGATAAAACATAAACTACTTTTTTATATATTGACTGAAGTAGTTTTTCTTTGAATGAATTGTTATTATTTAAGATCTTGTAGAGAAACTCGATCGAGAAAGTTCATGCTGCATATGTACCTATGTTATTTGAACATAACTTGGCTGAAGTATTCTTCCATATTCGTTGAAGAAAAATATTTTTTAAAAAATTAACAATGTTATTAGAATTTATAGAATCAATATGTATATATATATATATATATTACATTTCATAGTGTAATAAATAAAAATTAGAATATTATCATAATTGCTCATAAAAGTGTTATTCATTTTACCATATTTTTAAAAATACTCTTTTTTTAATACTTTTTACGAAGAGATTTTCATGTTATTTTTTTTAAATATGCAATAGCTATAAATATTCTGTAAACTTTTGAATTATTATTTAATTAATATTTAATCTATATATGACTATTGTTAAAAAAAATGTTTCTTAATTTATTACTATTAAATTCATGAAGTACGAAATATTATTCAGAATATTAATCTGCTTCTGTATTATATAATCAATATTAAATCACATAACATGCTATATCGGTTAAACATATCACAAGAGATATTGTAGATGAAATTACCAATAAATGTTTGTTAATAAGCTTTGATATGATTTGCTTTGTCACATATACATAATAATGCTTTCTGAAATTGACTGAATTACCCCTTGAGTTATAACTAATGCACACGTATTAATTGAACAATTTAATAATTGTGGACAGAAACTGCAGAATACAATTAACTATGAATTCATTATGAATACATTTCAAGCAGTTTTCGTTTATAACTTTTTTAAAATTCTTTATATATTGTATAAAAAATGTCTTATATTGTTTTTAAATTGTAATTTTTTAAAAAAATAATTAAAGTTATTTTAACGTCATGCATTATTAAATAAAAATGTTTCTTTGAACTATTAAGGGGTTATACGCAGTTACAAATTTCAAAAAAAATTTTTTTTTGCATTTTCGGAATGCACATATTTTTGAGTATATTCTCTGAAAATTTGAAGTAAATCCGATAAATATTTTCGGACATACACCTGAATTTGTAAGGCCGCGTCAGAGTGTTAGAAAGCAAGTAAAATAAGAACCGGAGTAGCAGCTAACCGGAGTATATATATATATATATATATATATATATATATATATATATATATATATATATATATAATATATATATATATATATATATATATATATAATATATATAATATATATATATATATATATATATATAAATATATATATATATATATAATATAACCGGAGTACCATGTAAGTTGAAAAAAAATTTTTTTAATTATGTGTAAACTACTTCCGAAACTTCAAAGGCGTTTATCTCAAAACGGTGTTTTCATAGTCGGTGATCTCGATATATCAGAAATGGCTGAACCGATCGGTCTCAAATTTTCACACAATCTTCTCAAATATATTCCTCAGGTATTGAACGAAGGAATAAGGTTTACAAAAATTATTACTATTTTTTTTAAACAATTTGGAGCGAAAATTTTAGTAAAAAACGAAAAATTTTTTCAAATAGACGCCATTTTGTCAAAAATGAGAATTTTTATTATTCCTTCGTTCAATACCTGCATTAATCTATCCTTTAAAAGAATTGACCATATTTTTTGATTTCGGATAATCCAAACCGCCGATATGGAGATCACCGCCAAGCGCCTTTTTTTGGAGGTCGTTCGGGACATCGTCTGCAGGAGCGGTGCACTTCAATATTTTTTTATGATCGACATGTTATTTTATTCTTGAAAGTAGGATCTATTCAAATAACCATAATTTGTAATTGCAAAATAAATACTGTTTCTAAAAAAAATTCCTAAAAAAACGTCGTTTTTGCGCCTCGCAACTGCGTATAACCCCTTAAGCAAAGAAGAAAAGTTGTCAATACTGGAAATGAAAAACTAGAATAATATTTAAAATATAGAAACACATAATAATTAAAAAAACACTTTTATATTATAAATGAAATTTTTAAATAATATTATATGTTGTGTAATTCTAAATGAAGTTGATATTTGTACAACTGAATTAATAAATATGATTAGAATTTGAAAAATAAAATGTTAAAACATTTATAAAAAAAATGTAACTATTTTCTGAGAATTTTTTTCTGGTGTAATAGGAATGAAACACAATTAAGAATTTTTTCAATGAAAATTTTTCATTAATAAGATTAAAGTTAATTGTTTTTTGGATAATATTCTACGAGGGTCGTTTGATAAATATGGTAAAAAATTAAGAAAAACTAAATTGAAAAATTGAATTAAATTAATTAATTAATTATATTAAACAATTAATAAATTTACCATACTTATCAAACGATCCTCGTATATTCCATTACTTATTTTTAAACTTGATACTTGGAATTTGATCATTTTGTTGTATAATAGTCTATTACTAATTCGATCATCGATAATCCTATTCAACCGCCAATTCGAACATCATTTTCGCAGGTGTAATTTTTGTGTATTTTCTTAACTTTATTTAATGTAAATTCAATTAGAGGTCAACTTTTTCTTTTTTAATGTACATGTAATGCATATCTGCAAGTGTTTGTTTATATTTTAAAATTATATTATTTTTAAGTGAATAGATAGATTTATTTATTATTTTTTATAATATGGCTCATGTATTGAATTCGTATTTTCTTTTTATGAAAAAAACTAAATTATCATATTGTCATTACATATATTTATTTTTGGTGAAAAGTATTTAAAATTTTTAAGTCTGTGAGGTCTATTTGAAATGAATTGACTATCTTGCTTGTGTTACGTTTTTGTGTTTCTTATTTCTATGAAATGTTAGTGTATTTAGATTTTATATATCCTCCCTTATACACTTGTTTCATACAAATGTTTTTTAATTGCATTTTTTAAATATTATTTTCGCTAGTGCAAAAGATTAAACAAACTCGTGGTTATTGAGCCATTGTTTAAGTTTATTTCTTAATTAATTATTATACGCGATTAATTATTATTCCTTAATTATACGCGATTATTTTTTAAAATGTATATTGACTGTTTGATAAACTGTACCTATGTATTAAACTAACCACCGTTGATCCGGTAAATTAATCAATGTGGTACTCCATTTTTTTTAACGATGCTGTATTTGTATTAGTAATATGTATATAAGTTATTTTTTATAAAATTCTAATATTTTAACATAGATTTCAGTTTATAATTATGTTTGTAATTAATTTCAAATAATTTTATTTGAATTTTTCAATTCATTTTTTTGTTAATGTTTTTTAATTCATTTCTCCAATATTTTTTTGTGTTGGCTCAATATTTGATATCATTTGTTCATAGACAATTATAATATTATATATAAAAAATAACACATTTTGTTATTTTTGAATTATTCTTTAAGTTATGAAAAAAACAGGTTTTAATTTTATATAATTATCATTTTTTATCTCTAAGTTAAATATTTAATAAATAAATATGTTCACTCAATATACTCGTATAAGTACACAAATAGGTTTATATATACATGCATGTGTATATATGTATTATAACTATAATAAAGTAAATATAAACTAATAATTAACTTTAGTTTTACTATTTACGTTGGAGTTATGTTTAGTTTACAGCTTCATTTGTAGCTTTATTTAGTTTTAACTTTCCTGACATATTCTACTAGTTTAATTGAAACACATTTTGTTTTATATGCTAGTTCAGACGATGATTTTGTGTTGAATTAAATACTTTAAAATTTTATTAACATATACATTGAATGTATATACAAAAATATATGAATACACACACACACACACACACACACACATATATATATATATATATATAAATATGAATATGAATATGTTATGCATTATACTTTTTTCGAATAAATGTAATAAAAATTTATTTTTATTTGTTATAATTTAATAATAATATCATAGCTTTTAAAATCATGTGTTATATTTTTGTATAGCGCAAGATTTTTAGTTCCTTTGTTGATATTTATTTGATTGGAAATATATAAAAATTAAAAATAAACTTGTTATTAAATTTTGATTTTATTAAAATATTATTTATTTTTTAGTTTTACCAAATGTATTTATGTCTAAGTTAAAAATTTCTTTATAGTTTCCCCACTATTAATTTTTTATAGATTTGCAAAATATTTTTTTTTGACAGTTAAGAGTTGTTGATTCATTACTTGATAAAAATAATTGTTGAAAAAAAAATAAAGTTATTTAAAAATTAACGAACTGAGGAAATGTTTATGAATAATAATTAGTTATTCAATAAATAAAATCAGTACAGTTATATATTTTTCATATATCTATTTCTATTTATCTATAAAATATCTCTTTTCTCTATTTCTCTCTCTCTCTCTCTCTCTCTCTATATATATATATATATATATATATATATATATATATGCGTAGTACGTGTGTGTGCGTATGTGTGTGTAATGTTAGCTTATATTAGTTCAGAGCCTCATTGATTGTTGTCATTCAATGGTATTTGGTTATACGCTGACCAAGCGTACATCATCAACTCCTCTTCATTCATTTCCAGACAAAGTTCTGTCACAAAACCTTTCATCTTGAATGAATATATATATATATATATATATATATATATATAAATCAGCATCATCAATCTTTCCTTATCTGTTGATGCATGAGTTTCTCTTTCAAAATTATCCATCTTCAGTGAGTCAGAGTTTTTATTTTATTCCAATTCAACGAATTTTCTTATATTTTTGTCTTTTCTATTTATGAGTTTTTTTAAATCATTTTTATATCTCTGATTTCTTAATCAATAATTTCTATTATTTATCAGTAGTTGTTTTATCTTTTTATATGATCTGTCCATCTTCAAATTATATTTGTCACTTTCACTATAATATCCATATTATCGGTTCTGTCTATTCCACTCGTTTCTATTTCGGTCTCTGTATGTAAATGAAAATATGTATATTGTCAATTTTCAGTGTATTATATGGAGCCACTGAATTATTTTACCATCAAAGACCATGTTTCACTGGTGTAAATGAAATCAATTTTGATTAATAATCAAAAACTTTTTTGTAAACAAAGAAAAATATTCGATTTCATATTGTGGTAATTTCTCTTAAATAAATACCATTTGAAAATAATTAAGATTATTTCATTCATTTTTATTTAGATTTATGGTTTAGTGTTTTGAATACTTTTTCTAACACCGTCATAAGTAGTTTTGGGATTTTAATATCAAAACTATTTATACATTTATGTATGTTTGACTATTTTCATATTTATATATGTATATATATATATATATATATATATATATATATTTATTTATATTATATATATATATATATATATATATATATATATTTATTTATATATGTATATATATATATATATTTATTTATATATGTATATATATATATATATATGAGAGAAAGAGATAGAGAGAAAGAGATTGTTCCAATAAGAATTTCAGAACTTTGATAGCTGGTGGCAACCATGTTTGAATTTTTTTAAGCTCATTTTGACATTTCAACTCATTATGGTTTGGAAAATTATCATTGAACGTTTAAAAATGCTTAAAAATTGTAAAAACTACAATAGTTATTGAAATAAAAATTTAATGAGACCATTATTTTACGAAATGGGTCCATCAATTGGCTATCAATTGGCTATAATATGTGTGGTTATGTGAAGTCATTGATTTATGCCGATAAACTACAAACAACAGAAAAATATAAAATGAACATTGAACGTATATTGCATGAAATTTGACTACAGTTATGTAAAAGAATGACTAAAAATTGGACTAAAGGAATGCACTATGTTAAATGAAGTCGCGTTGATCATAAATATGAAATTTTATTCCATCATTAATGCAATAGAATATCCTTAAAAATATAAAACTAATTAATTAAAAACTTTTTGTTTCATATCCATTTAATCTCTTGAAGCGCTTATTGGAAAACCTTACTATGTATATATATATATATATATATATATATATATATATATATATATATATATTTATATATGTATGTATGCATACTTATGTTCAGCAAATTGAAAGTACAGAAACACAAGGTACATAATAAATATACAAATCGGTCAGTTGTATTAACCCTTTCGTTACTAAAGGTGAATATAATCATAAAATATTGATTAATAATTGTATAATAAAAGTAACGATAGTCACTCATCAACATTTTTCGTTAGTTAACAACTTTTTATGATTGATCCGATGTGTAGTTGTTAATAAATTATTATATATTATTTTAAAATAAATCGGATTAAAGGAACAATAATTTGCAAAAATATGACAAAATACTAGATGTTACACTCTGTGGCAAAGTGTATACACATAACTCAATTGCTCCTTATAGCGACAAAATACTGGTGGTCAACTTCGTTGTTTTGAAAGGGTTAAATTATAATTTTTTTGATAAAATTAAATGAATGAGATTATAATTTAGTTGTTAATTTTTAATAATAATAAAAAACATAATTAAGAAATTTTTAGATAAGAACATATTAATAAAAATAATATAGGTAGTTTATGTATAAATAATTAACATAAGTCGTCGACTTAATTATTTCTTTTTGTAATGATTGTGTATTATCGTCTGTTTATCTAAATGAAGCTTTTAACAACAAAGAAATAAAAGTACATGCATATATAAATATTTATATATATATATATATATATATATATATATATATATATATATGTATGTATTTTTATACAGACGTATTATATACAAAGACATACATTATTCGTTAAACGTTTTTCTCTGTTATTTATTTGTTTTCCGAAAAGTTTACTTGTGTGTTTGTACTCTTAAACACGGGCATATTTTTTCGCAAAGAAAACCGGTCATATTTTTCCGTTTCACCAATAGTATTTCATATTAATATTTAATTTTCTTTTTGAAAGAACAAGGTTCTCATATCTCTGAACTCCAAACGAAACGTTTTGGTCTTTCGTATCACGTATGTGAACGGTTACCTAAAACCTTTACAGATCGTTTCACTACAGCCAACTTAATACATACGTGTTTACATAAATATTTAAACAATCGCTGTTCGACCGTTTCATTCTGTTTAAATCGATACTTTCTATTTTTTACCGAAAGGAAACACTTTCATCTTGGATTTAAATTGTGTTCGTTTGAGTGTTATAAAGAATTATTTATATTTCATGTCGTTATGTTATATAACATTAATGAACGGTATGTTTATAGGCCTACTTACAATACAGAATTATACATTCACGAATGTTTACACATATATAGACATTTATATATATATATATATATATATAAGACTGTGTGTTTTACCATTTACAAAGCAAAATGTTTAACATATCTATATGTATATTATCTTTTTTTGTATTTCGTGTATATATGTGCATGTATATTGATTCTTATGAAAAGTCTTATTTGTTTTTCAAGTAAAAGAAAATAATAAATTTTAATACTGTTTATTAATATTTAATTAGCATCAATTCCATGAATATTAATAATACTTTTCCATCTTGATGAAAGCTTTTCAATTCCTTTGTGATAAATGACTCGTCCTTGGAAACTCATCCAGTGCCTTTTTAACTTCTCCACATTCATTAATATTTTTCAATTTAATTTTTTTTAGAGACAAAAGTAAATTGTAGACGAAAAGTATTATATCTAGAAAATATGGTAAGTAACTTAGAACCTCTCCAACCAAATCTGTTATTTCCTCTGATTTACTAAAGAAACATATGATCTTGCGTTGTCATATTGAAACATATTTTATTTTTATTAACAAGAACCGACCGCTTTTTAAGTTTATTTTTTAAATTATACAACTTTTGACATTATTTTTCTAAATTAATCGTTGTTTGGTTTTAAAATATTATAATAAATTAGTTCTTTCATTTCTTGCTATATAAACAACATTCGCTCTTTTAAATTTACACTTGGTTTAGATGTTGACAGAACGAATTGTTTAGCTTTGCAATATGGTTTTTCTCATTATATTTATACGTGTAATTCGCTTTTTATTTTTAATTAGAAAGCGTTTCAAGAGTGATTCTTTTTTATTGCGTGAAAATTTCCAGCAATCAATGTGGATCTATTTAACATACTTGTATACCAATTTAAAATATGGCTTTTTCTAAAATGTGTTAAAAAATATTGGTTACAGAATGTCTTCTAAAGTATACTTAGTCTATAAGGTGAAAGTCTTAAATTTTAAATTTCTTGAACCAACTTCTATATATTCTTTCAGATACTTCGTTTGCTTCAAAAGCTTTCAATAAATTTCTATATTCTTTTGCAGCATTCTTGTCTTATTGATATTCGTAAGGTATACAGTACTATAAATGATTCTTATCAACAGATTTCTTTTCTTCACTATTGTATAGTAAATATTGCTGTTATAATATTTATTTCGATGTATGTTGAAGGGCACTAGCGATAAAATATAACGGTAGAAAGAATGAGTCATATATATTTTATTAAAACACTTTTCTACGTCCTTAAAATATTTATGCGCTAAGTAAATTGAATTTTTTGGTATACTTAATATCTATCTATCTATCTATATTTATTTATTAATATCGGAAATGTATGGAAAAACTTTCTTAAATCTAATTTATATCGAAAAAATGCTTCTTTTAATGCGGTTGAAGAGCAATCTTTTGCAAAATTTGTAACTTTATTTATATTAATATTTTGTTTAAATAAAAAATATATTACATTTTTTAAAAAATATTTATTAATATTAGGAAATAATTCAACAAATATTATTATTAATTTACAAAATGCTTTTTCAATTTATGACAAAAGTGAGGAAATTGGAAATTAAAATAAAAAGTAAGATAATAATAATGGAAATTATGACCATTGTTTTTGATTACTTATTCACTTCTCCTTTGCGATAAAAAAAATAGTTTTTGAATTGCGGATTTATTAACTGTATTTCACTGTTTTTATAATTCTTTGGCAAATTGATTTATGTTGAATACCTTTGTTCTAATTAATTTTTCTACAGCTCTTGATTTATTTTCCTAGTTTTTTTATAGAATTCAAATTTCGAGATAAAAAAAATCGGTTTAAAACATCAACATTTTCTGAAAACATCAAATTTTGACATACTTAGTAGTTTGCTTCGGATTGGTATTGTGTTTAAAAATTTACTTAAGCAACATTTTTTTTTCTCTATAAGGTAGCATAATATATTTTAGAATATTTTTTAGAATATATACTCAATGATCAATTTTTGTTGCTACCTCACAAATTGTATCTATTTTAAAAGCCAAAATGTAAGCCTGCATCATTATTGAACTGTCTGTATACTTAACAGTAGGTGTAGCAAATTGAGGATTTAGTTTTTTTTTGCTTCACTTCAATACGTTCCTTTTCTTGCTTGTATTAAACAAATCATACTTAAATTGTCTAAAAATAAAACGAGATTCCATTTTTTTAATTCTTACTACAAATGTTTCCTGTCAAATATTTAATCTACCGAATACATCGGAATTTAATTAGACAAAATAAACTAATCTGTGCTGAATGTAACTAATTTGTGTAACATTTTCAATCCATATTTAAATAATATGTGCAGAACTTTACATGATTTTAAAATATTGTGAAATAAATATCAGCAGCTATACGAGGTCAGACAATTAAGTAATGTGACAAAATTCAAAAATCGAGTATATTTAAAAATTAAGGTACATCACTGCGATCCCCTTCAAAGTAGTCCCCTCCCGCATCTATACACTTATTCCAGCGAGTTTTCCAGTTTTCGTAACAATTCTGGAACACTTCTTGTGAGACCTCTCCGAGTACCCTCGTCACAGATTCTTGAATATCTTCAACGGAGTCAAAATGTCGACCTTTGACGAATTTTTTTTATGGGGGAATAGGAAAAAGTCGCAGGGTGACATGTCCGGTGAATAGGGCGGTTGTGGTAACGTTGCGATGCCTTTAGACGCCAAAAACTGAGAGACACTGAACGCACTGTGACAGGGAGCATTGTCGTGATGCAAAACCCAAGTCTTCGCGATCTCTGGACGCACTCTGAGCACATTTTTTCGTAATTTTTCGAGCACATTGCGGTAGAATACTTGATTTACGGTTTGTCCAGGTGGTACGAACTCTTTGTGAACCACCCCTTTGCTGTCGAAGAAAAAACCAACTTTTCACTTTGAATTCTCGCCTTCTTTGGTCTTGGTGTTTCAGGAGACAGCCACTGTTGGCTTTGTCGTTTAGTTTCGGGGTCATATTGAAAGAACCAATTTTCATCACCAGTAATAACTTTTTTTTTTTAGTAATAACTTTCATCACCAGTAATAACCAGTAATAAATTTCTCTGTTCCATTTTCGTGACATGCACTACTCGCGCGTTGTTACAAAACACTAAACAGCTGGCGAAGAAATGATCGTACGAGGGTGGTCAAGGTCTCAATCGAGAGACTAGGGATCTGTTATTACGGTGGCGAAGTTATAGGTTCGCAGTGTTACCACAGGCCGAGAAAAAAAATCGGTCGCATTACTTAATTGTCTGACCTCGTATATTTATTAAATTTTTCTTTCCAATCTTGGACTATTCTTTTTTAGCTGATTGAATTTAATAAGACTTTAGACAGTTCTACAAAATTTGTAATTGCTGTTTTTGAAATAAATGATGAACTAACAGAATACTTTTCAATAATATCTTTCTGCATCAGTTCTTCGAAATTTTAAATAGTTCTTTTTTCAAATTTGAGGACAAAGTACATCCGCGTGATATTTTTAATTAAAATTGAACACCGTTGAACTCTAATTTACGACTAATATGAATCTAATGAACTAAAAGTAACTCCCTTCATTTTCTCCACTTATATTGTATAAAAATTTGGTTAATTTTTCAAAATTAGTTTTTGGTAATTATATCGATTAAAACTATAAAAAAATATACTAAAATCATGAATTTATAAAAGAAAATTTAAAGAGAAATAATTTAGAGTCATCTACTTGTTAATAGGTAAAAAAATATAAAAAAATTAGTATCTTAATTCTCATCCAATATTACATACAATACATATATATATATATATATATATATATATATATATATATATATATATATATAAAATCATCATCATCATCACATCATAAAGCCCATATCAATCCACTACTGGACGAAAGCCTCAATGAATGCTAGCATTCACTGGTATTTGGTCATATTCACCACGCTGACCAGGCGGATTGGTGAAGATTTTTTTATTCGGGGTTTACTCCCTTCTCGACAGTTATTTTTTACAAGATGAGGTTGTCGACCTTCATACTGAACCCTCGAAAATGAGGGACTCTCCGACTGGGAATCGAACGCTATCTCCCACATGATACGTGGTGATGCAAACCACTGTGCTATCCAGTCGGTATCATATATATATATATATATATATATATATATATATATATATATATATATATATATATATATATATATATAATTATTATTTGAGAAATTATGTTCCTGAATATATAGCAGATAAATGGGATTAAGAAATAAAAAGTTTTAAAAGAAATATAAATATGATGAAAAATAAAGAACGACAACTTTATTGAATTTTTTTTACATGTCATACTTATAAGTATTCTTTGTTTTAACTGAAAATGAAATTGAATAAGTGATTGTAAAAAAATTGTCAAATTCAATATCTTTTGAATTCATCTTTTTTAATTTAAGAAATTTCTTTTATTTTAAATTTATAAGAATTGATACAAATTATTTGAGGAAAAAAAATGAATCAATGATAGATTTTTCCTTTTTAATGGCAGAGTGAACAAAAAATATTTTTACAAGATCATATTTGTTAAAAATATAAAATATTATATTAGTCTTTTATAAAGAAGTTAAAATAAAAAAATTATAAAATAAAAAAGAATTTTGAATATAAATAATAGTAACAACGATTATTTAAGATAATTTATAGTAGTATTGTTTTTAAACAGGATTTTTTAAAACAGTTTTCTAAAAATGACAGTATTGTAGACATTTATTTTTTAAAAATATAATACATAATTACACTAAATTAATTAATAAATGCAATGTGTGACCATTTTTGTTAATAAAATGTTAATAATTATATATCAATCACTTGTAATAAAAATTATTTCTATTGTTAAATTGAAAAAAGGTATTCAGAAATGAAATAATAATATTTAGCTTACATAATATATCTAAAGAAGAAAATTTAAATTAATTACAAATTATTATTATAAAAAAGATAAATATATATCTATATATATATATATATATATATATATATATATGTATGTGTGTGTGTGTGTGACTGTGTGTATAATGTATGTGTTTTTATACATACAAATAAAACCTTATATAGTTTGTGTGTGTGCAATAAAATATTTATTTCAAATGAAATAAATAATTCATAAACGAAACGTTGGATGGGAAATAATTGAGAAATTGGATCGAACTTGTGGAACCATCAATAAAACTCACTTTCAATCGTATAAAAAATAAAACGCTAGACATGATTACCGGTGTGTTATCTTGTCTTGTCCTCTCCCAAGGTCATGCCTTATTCCTGTCAAATTACCCTCGTTGCCCGCTCTAACGTACACGTAAGCACACCGTCGACTCAGTTGTATGGCAAGGACCCCGCGACGGCATCGACGTACAGACGCTAGTCCCTGCTGGGCGAAGCTGTGCTTCCCGGCGCTTCACCATCGCAGGTAAAATTTATGTCTACCACAAAATCACATCACTCGCACTTTTGTTTTTCGAATTATCACATAGGCGTGCAGATGACAGATGTATGATTAGTCGTACATCTCGTATATTTTTATAATACTTGTTGTATTCATTTTGAATATAAAATATGACGGTTTCCTCGCGTTCCTTTAATATTCCTTTTATATATATATATATATATATATATATATATATATATATATATATATATATATATATATATATACAATACAAACGAACATTTTATTATAAATATATTTTTACATATACATTTTAATAAGTTTTAAATAAATTGTGATATAAAAAATAATTACATCTAAATATATATATATATATATATATATATATATATATATATATATATATATTTAATATACTTCTTTGTACAAATATTTATAATAAATGGTTTTTATATATAATACAATACCAACAGAAATTATGTTATGAATATTTTTATACACATATGTTAACAAGTTTTAAATAAAACGTAATTTAAATTTTTTTAGGAGTATATATATATATATATATATATATATATATATATATATAAAAAACACACACACACAATATATATATATATATATATATATGCACAGTACAGACAAATATGTTATATTAAATCTTTTACATACGCATTTTAAAAGTTTTAAATAAATTGTAATTTTAATTGTGTATAATATATATATAATATATATATATATATATATATATATATATATATATATATATATATATATATATATATACATTTATAATATTTTTTAGGTATATCCAATACGAATATACATTTTATTATGAATATATCTTTATGTACAAGATTTAAATAAATTGTAATTAAAGTTTAAATAATTTGTAAATTAAAAATAAATTATACATTTATATATATATATATATATATATATATATATATATAGATATATATATACATATATACACACACATTCTTATAACTACAGGCAATCTAATTATTGGAGTAAATCATTAGTAAAAATTCTTCACCAATCAGCCTGATCAGTATAGAGGATATTACTTAGTGTTCGTGGTAATATTTAATGAGGATTTCACTTAGCAGTGGACTGTTGTATGATGTTGATGATAGTGGTATATAGCAGGTAATCAAAAAAATCTGTTTTTGTTATAACGTACAATAATTCATGACTTGGAGGCAATGATTGAAACAAATTCCAGTTTAACGTGTCAACAGCTTGAAAAATTGTTCAAAGTAAGTGACGAAATAATACGAAAGCATTTACACAAAATAGAAAAGAGATGGAAATTAAGTAAATGGGTATCGCACGAATTAACTGTCAATAACAAATTATAGCGTCTTACAATCTGTACATCTCTTATTTCACGACTAAAATCAGAAAACTTTTTGGATCAAATTTTGGCCACTAATGAAAAAAGGATTATGTATTCCAACTACAAACGTACTCATCACTGGTTTTAGGTGATCCTGTTCCACAAAGTCTTAAAGGAAAGTCAACACCACGGAAACTTCTTATCTATGTTTGGTGGACTTCAAAAGGAGTTATTCACCATGAATATCTACAAGAGGGTTAAACCCTCACGACAAATATTTAAAGTGAACAACTCCAATGAGTACACGATGTATTACAATAAAAACAGCCCGCATTGGTAAATCGTAAAATAGTTTTATTTTTGCAAGATAACGTACGAGTACACGTTGTAGTAGAGACCAGAATAAAAATTATTAATTTAGGGTGGGAGATCCTCCCCCATCCCTCGTATTTCCCAGACATATCGCCATCAGATTATCACCTATTTTTATCTTTGGACAATCATATGCGTGGTAATCAGTTTAATAATGAAGAATTAAAAATGGAGGTGTTTATATTTTTTTAAAATAAAAATAATCAGTTTTATAAAAATAGAATTTATAAATTATCTTCTCGCTACGAAAAGGTTTTTCAATACGAAGGTGGATATTTTGATGAATTAAGTTATTTTATGTAAAAATACACAAGAGTTTTTTCTCAATTTAAAAACGATGTAACATTTATGGTTATCTTATATATACGAGGTTGTTTGATAAGTCCGTGTAAAAATAAAAACTGCTTCATTTTTTTGAATAAATCGTTTTTATTTTTCAACATAGTCTCCTTTTAGGCTTATACACTTCATCCAACGCTGCTCTAGTTTGTTGATCCCTTCCGAATAATAGGATTTGTCCAAGTCTGTAAAATAGTCATTCGTTCCTGCAATCACCTCCTCGTTCGAATAAAATCTTTTTCCCGCGAGCCATTTCTTCATATTAGGGAACAAATAATAGTCCGATGGAGCCAAGACTGGAGAATAGGGCGGATGTGAAACGATTTGGAACCCTATTTCCATTAGTTTTACGGCCACAACTGCTGAGGTGTGAGCTGGTGCGTGGTCGTGATGAAAGAGGACTTTTTTGTGGGCTAATCGGGCACGTTTTTCTTGCAACTCGGTTTTCAAACGATCCAATAACAATGAATAATATGCACCTGTAATGGTTTTACCCTTTTCCAAATAGTCGATAAAGATTATTCCTTGGGAATCACAAAAGACAGTCGCCATAACCTTCGCGGCCGAAGGAATTGTCTTCGCCTTTTTCGGAGCAGATTCCCCCTTGATAATCCATTGTTTAGACTGCTCTTTGGTCTCAGGAGTGTAGTGATGTATCCATGTTTCATCTACAGTGATGAAACGACGCTTAAAGTCCTGCGGATTTCGCTGAAACAACTGCAAATCGTTCTTGCAACACTTCACACGACCTCGTTTTTGGTCGATCGTGAGCAATCGCGGCACCAACCTGACGGATAGCTTTTTCATGTCCAAATGTTGGTGCAAAATATTATGTACCCGTTCACACGAGATGCCTACAGCACTAGTAATCTCGCGCACTTTCACTCTTCTGTCATTCATCACCATATCATGGATTTTATCAATGATTTCTGGAGTGGTGACCTGAACAGGGCGTCCAGAACGTTCAGCGTCTCTTGTGCTCATATGGCCACTCCGAAAATTTTGAAACCACTTATAAATCGCACTAATCGAAGGTGCAGAGTCACCATAATGTTTATCAAGCTTCTGTTTAGTCTCCTGAGGCGTTTTGCCTTTAATGAAGTAGTGTTTAATCAACACGCGAAATTCTTTTTCGTCCATTATTTGACAATCACTCGATTTCCTTGATTCCAACGATTGTCAAACACAAAGGAATAGACCGATATGGCTGAAACTTGATGTGTGTTCTTCCAAGAGGTGCTACTAATTAAAAATAACCTCGATATGCACCAGTGGTGCCATCTTTCGGAATTTACACGGACTTATCAAACGACCTCGTATATATATCTTTATAATTAAATATATATATATATATATATATATATATATATATATATATATATATATATATATCAGTATATATATATATATATATATATATATTTTTTTAGGTCCTACAAGATGAGGTTGTCGGCCTTCATGCTCAACCCTCGAAACTATAACGCGGTGATGCTAACCATCGGATTATCGGATTATTCTGATCATTCAAATCATGTGGAAACCATTTGTCAAGATTTTTAACCCTTCCCATATTCTTGAGATGGTTACTGATGGTTTTGCAACACATCCCAAGTTCTTCTGTGAGGGAAGACAATATTGAGAGGGATCAGCTTTCACCAGCGCTCAAAAAACGTCATCATCAACAAAGTCAGGCGAGGCTTATTCAGTAAGTCCTTTTCTCTACAGCGGAATTTTTCGAACCATCTCTGTACGGTTCGTTCATTAATGTTATCATCACCAAACACAGTGTTGATATTGCGAGAGGCATGTGTTGCATTATTACCCAGTTTGAACTCGTATAAAAAAACTTCTAATTTCTTGGTCGACATAATTATACAAAATTTCTGCAAAAATTAGTTATCCAAAAATTAAAAAAAAATAACGGTAACTTATTGAGAACTGTATGAAATTTAAATGAACACAAAAAGACTTATAATTTTTAAACATATAATTAATCACTTGAACGATTAAATTGTAACCGATGAGAAATCCGACATTTCATATTGCATAACTTAATATATATATATATATATATATATATATATATATATATATATATATATATATTATTTTACAATTATGTTTCAATTTTGCTCTAAATTGTAAACAGGTAAATAAAATAAATTAGATAATTCATCTTTCTTTAGTTTTAAGGCAATTCAATTTTGTTTTATTATAGAATTTCTGCTTGAAACGCTACTGAAGTTTATAGTTTATTTTCATCGTTGACCCGTTTTGAAATTTTAATCGTTGTACACTTGTTTATGATTTGTTTTTCGCGCCATATTGAAGTTGGTTGGTATATATATATATATATATATATATATATATACATACACACACACACACACACACACACACACACACACACATACATACATACACGTACATATATACATACAATTGTACATATGTATGTACGGTTGTTTTTCGTTTGTTATGTACACGGGAATGTCACGGGACGTAGAGGAACTGCAACCATGTCGTCATGACTATAAATTTACGAAATGATCGTTGCGTCGTGTATTCTCGCTCACGCCGGTAGAAATAAAATACGGATTTAGTGCTGTTTGGGAAATGAGATTCGTCGTTTTGCCGCGTGGATGTATAACAGGATATATAAATTTTTAAAGGTGACTGTGATGTGGAAGTCTTGTATAGGATTTGGATGTAATTTTTCTTTATCCAATATCTTATGTCAATATGTGTATATTCTTCAATAAAATTTTTTTAGAAACAGGTATGTCTGAAGATAATATATCCTACGGAAATTTATTGCAAATGTGTGAAGCATGTTCTAAGGTAATACTTTGTTCGAGTATATTTAGCGAAGTATGATTAGATTATCATATTATGTACAACACTCTTGCTATAAAATGTTACTTTATTATAGAGAAAGAATACGTCAATCTTGTTTAAAGCTACTTTGCATTTTTATTAAAACTAAGTAAATATTTACTTGATGTTTATTATATATCATTTAGAAAAATTGGATTTTGAATTTAATTTAATTTAGAAGTGAGTAAATGGAGAATATTCAAATGTAAATGTCAACTTAAAACTATTATTAACGAGAGAATAAAAGAATCAATTCAAGTACCCATAGAGGTGGTTGATCGTCAGAGAATATATTTCCGTTTCAAATCTGGGTGCGACGTTCAACGCTAATTTAAAAATAAATCCAGAAAAAACTTTAACGAACAATTCATGTCTGTCGTTTGAAATATTCTCCGGACGAGACGAATGTCCGGACTTTTAATCTCACTTTTATTTAATAAAAAGCATCCGCTTCGCGTACCAAGACGAATTTCAGATTCGTAGAAAGTGCGCATTTTTGTTTTTCCCTGGCGTACACGTTGAGATTACATACATAATAATATGAATACATTAACAATAATTTATATCCGCAATTCTGTGGCCAACACGATGGAGATGAAGAACAAGAAAAGTTATTTGTGTAACAATTTAAACTTTTACAGAAATGTAAATTGCTTGACACCGAAGCCGCAACATTATCTGTATGCCGTGTGATTAAAAAGTTTCTGCTCCTCATTGAATTCGCTGAGATCTTGCCAAGTTTTTACTACGCTGCAAAATAATATATTATTTTCTTTAATTATCATATTTTATTTTTTCTAAGCGGCAATAATTAATTACACAGTTTTACAGTTCAATATTTTATACAGTTATATAAATATATCATTTGACATTTTACTTACTTTGTAATGATTCGACCTTTATTTAATGATATAAATGTTTAGTTACAACAAATTCATTGCATTGAAATAATCAGAATAAAGTTCATACTTAAAACAATTACAAGAAATTAAAATGTATCTATATTATATATATATATATAATATATATATATATATATATATATATATATATATATATATATATATATATATATGTGCCCCTTTTTTAAAAAAAAATGCTATAGAGAAATTTTTAATTTTATTAAGAATAACAAGTTAACTATGTTGATACATACGTTAAAAAGTATACATGTACACATGTACATATTTATATATACATATATAGGTTGTCCAAATGTGACGCCTAGATTAGTGGTTTATTAAAAAGAAACAAAATAAACTTTACACATATTTCCTTATACACCACTCTATACACATGTTTCTTTTTACTAAAACACAAATCTAGGTGTCACATTTTATAGTATATATATATATATATATATATATATATATATATATATATATATATATATATATATATATATATATATATATATATATATTATATATATATATATATATTATATATATATATATATATATATATATATAGAGAGAGAGAGAGAGAGAGAGAGAGAGAGTTTTCCACTAAGAATGTGAAAACTTTTATATCTGGTGGCAGTCATGTTTAATTTTTTTTTAAGTTCAATTTGATATTTTAATTGAGTATAGTATGGAAAATTATCATTTGCTGATTGTGCTCTGGAGCAGTTGGAAATTGATCCAATTTTTTACAGGAAAATCTTGTTTAGTAATGAAGCACTTTTTTGGTTAAATAGCTTTATAAATAAAGAAAATTGCAGAATTTTGAGTGAAAACAATCCACAACTCATTTAATAAAGACACTGCATCCACAATAAAGTAACTATTTGGTGGACGTTAACTGTACTCGTATGCTAGTGGTGTCATCGAATAATATTTTTTTCAAAATGACGCTGAAGATCACGTTACAGTAAATGGAGTGCGTTACCGAACCATGATTGATGATTTTTTTCAAAAATGATTGAAAATGGGTTGCATGATATGTGGTTTCAGCATGATGGTGTTACGTGCCATACATCTACGAAAACAATAGACTTATTGAAATAAAAGTTTAACGAGTCTATTATTTTACGAAATGGACCCATTAATTGACCACCATGATCATGTAATCTAATTTTATTGGATTTTTTTCTGCGGAGTTATGCGAAATGATTGGTTCATGCTAATAAACCACAAATAACAGAAGCATTAAAAATAAAAATATACATGTAATTCATAAAATTAGACCATAATTATGTAAAAGAGTGACTAAAAATTAGACTAAACGAATGCACTTTGTCAAGAGAAATCGTAGTGGTCATATGAGTGAATTGTATTCCATCATTAATGCTATAGAATATGCTTAAAAATAAAAAAAGCTAATTAATTAAATACTTTTTGTTTTATTTTCATTTAAACTTCTAAAATACTTGTTGTAAAACCTTGTATATATATATATATATATATAAATATATATATATATATATATATATATATATATATAAATATATATATAGAAGAGCCAATATCAACTAAAGAGTTTAGACATACATTTACTTACTTACTCTCATTTACTTTTCTTTATTATTCTTCAGTTTTATTTGGGTTACCTTTATAATTTTAGTCTATTCAACAAGAGCGTGTATATATGTACTTATTAAATAATAATCTATAAGATTTTTAAACAAATAAGTCGTCATCTTTGACTCATTTTTTATGGTAAATCACAATAATTTGTTTAGTTTTATTTTAAACATGTTAAAGTGAGATCGCAAATTAGTATGAGTGCAAAGTTTAAAAAAAGATTTGAAATTCTGTTTTTAGTTTAATACTCATTACTAATAAAATGAAACCAAAAGTCTTTATAAAGTATTTAAAATGTTCAAAGTCGTTTGTCAGAAAGTTTATAAACAGGTATGAACAAAGTGGCAACGTCAATGACCTACCTTTAGGGGAGAAAGCGCATAACAACAAAATCCGAGGTTAAGAATGCTGTAAGATTTTAGAAGAAAATTTTACAATTACGCTACAACAAGCATAAGAATAAATTTAAAAAAGTATTAATGTGTCACTGAATACAATACAATTAAGAATAAATGAAAGTGGTAATAAAAATATGAGTGCACTTATCAAACTGCTTTCAACTGAAAAACATAAAAATCGTTTAAATTGGACTAAGGAGAATATTGGTGGTAATTTGTGTGTGGTCATTGTGAGGATTGCATATATTCAAACAGAGTTTATTTTGAATAATCAATAATAAAAAATTTAAATATCAAACAATTTTTTTCTTAAATCAAAGTTTGGTTACTTTCTAAACAGATATATATATATATATATATATATATATATATATATATATATATATATATATATATATTCATACTCTTAAAATAATAAAAAAACATTTTTCAATTAAAATTTCACAATTGAAATTCAAACGTAATTTAACAATAAACATAAAATAATGTATTTCACGTTGACGATATTATTCATTATTTTTATCATGTATTTACATTACGATAAATAATTTCAAATAAAATTATCGAGACATTCTCTTGAACAAGAACAAATTTACATCTACTGTTTACCACTCTTTATCGAAACAAGCGAAATACAATGTCGAGATGATAATGAGATATCTCTTATTCTGCAATATTTCAAATCTGACATTTGACTTCCTCGTTTTAATCCAGTTTTAAGCTCAACGAGTAGCTTCATTTCTCGCTATTGTTTCAATTTCAACAGCTCTCGACAGATACTGTCGTAAAGGTAACTCTCTGATCATTCTTAACAGTTTCTTTTCATGTCACTCGAAAGAAACTCTATTCCTTAAAAGTTTGTTTTGTCGACGGAATTTATTATTTTTCATGAAATGATATAATATTCTAATATTAATATCAAGAACTTAATATATGGTACCATAAACTATGATGCCAATTTTACTGAACAAAGTCAAAAGAGGTAATGGTTGTATTAATTAGAAGTTATTTCAAATATGTAATCAACATGAATAAGTTTTCCTCTTGCTTAAAACTTAAATTACCATTAAATTAATGGTAATAAGAACATGAGTATATATATACATCCATATACATTCATATATATATATATATATATATATATATATATATATATATATATATATATATATATGACTATAAAATTTCAAGGTTGTTATAAAAGTAAATTTTGGTTTAATTACATTCATTAAGTATTTTTGTATATTTAAATAAATTTATATATATTTACAGTATAGTATTTTATAAAGTAATTTTGTGATATGTTTAAATTAAATACATATTTTTTAACTTTCTATGATTATTTATTTTTGGTTATAAGTATATAACATTTATATATTGCTTAATATTAGGCTAAACATTAATAAGTAGCATTATATTGAAATTGGTAATTTGTACAGAAACTATTTTCAACTTTCATAAAAAAATAAATTAATATTCTAAATTGAATAAGTAAAAAAAATATAAAAATTTTCTTTAGTTTTTAAAAAAATCAAAATGATCTATAAATACTTTTATAAAATATATGCTTTTAATTAAATTAAAATAAATTTTCCATTTACTACACAAAGGAAAGAAAATATATTTGATATCTGAGGCTTTTTTCAACATGTTGTAATATATATATAGTGAAACTATCATTGAAAATATTTTCCTTGACTCATACGAGTATACTCGTTTATTTTAAGAAATAAAAAGAAATTTAGTGCTGCAGTAAAGCAAATAATATTTGTATTGAATAATGATTTTTTCAATAAGGGTATTATAACTAATTGTTTGAGAATTGTGGTGAATTTAATTTCGTACAGATTAATTTAACATCTTAGTATCATAATATATTGTAAAAATGTTCAATAAACATTTCCTATTTTCTTTTTTGCTCATAAGCTAATATACAATTTGATGGCAATGCCATATCGTCATCATAGTATTATATTATAAAACCAGATTTTAAATTGTTGCACTCTGACGATAATGACATTGAATAAGATAATTAAAAATTTTTGATATTAAATATTATTATTAATTGTTTTTTTTGATGTTAATTGTTTTTAATTAATATAATTTATATTAGGTTGTGTAAAATAAAATGTCCGATTTTTATATTATTTCCCATATAATAACCCTACATTTCATAATATACAACCTAATATCAAGATTTATATCGTCTTACGTTATTATAATATTATATTTTGCCATGAAATAAGAAATTTTTAATATTTTTAGGAATAAATAAAATAGAAACTTTTAATAAAAGTAAGTACGAAAAATATATTTGAACAGTTAAAGATGTAAACAAATAAAAATAATATAGTGTGTAAACATTAAATTTTCGCTAATATCAAATAATTAAAAAAAAGTATTTTATAATGAATCATATTCTCTTTACAATTTCAAAAATATTCTAAAATGTGTGTATATATAATAGCGTGGTTAATAAAGGATTGGTTTAAACATACATTTTTTTACTAATATTTACTATTCTTTACTACCCTTCAGTCTTATTTGAGCCACCATATATTAGGTTGGCAAGTATCTCCCTTCCGTTTTTTTTTTTTTTTTTTTTTTTTTGTACATAGCTGCGAAATTCAAAAGACCAGAAGGCGGAAGGGAGATATTTGCCAACCTAATATATATAATATGTATATATAATATATATATATATATATATATATATATACATATATACATATTAGGTCGTAAATTTCTGTCAGTTATTTTAGAAAAAAATAATTTTATAATGTTTATTAATTTAATTAACACTGTAATATGCATTATTGATGACTTGTTTACCATCTTGATTGAAGTTTTGATTTCATCTCCGATAAAACGACTAGTCCTTGAAAGTTAAAAATTTATTTAGTGGTTTTTCACATCTCCAACTTCATTATTTTTTCCATTTAAAAATGTTGTAGAACCGAGTATAAATGGTGGTCGAATGGTGTTATATCTCGAGAATAGGCTTTGTTACTTACAATCTTCCAAGCAAGTTTCCCTTTTTTCTGTGTTGTTAAAGAAACGTGGTATTGTGTTGTCAAGCTATAAGATAACTAGTTTTCTATTAATAAGAGTCGGACGATTTTCTCTATGTTCATTATTCAAATTACCCTATGTTGACAATATTTTTCACACTTAATCGTTTGTTTCAGTTTTAGAAATTTATAAAAAATTGTCTTCTCATATCCTATCATAAAAACAAGATTCTATTTTAATAATTAAGTCCGATCTAGATGATGACAGAGCGGGTTGTCCAATTTTGCAATATGCTTTTTTCCTTACTACATATTTATATACTTATAATCCACCTTTCATCTTCAATTACAAAACATTTCAAAATGGTTCATATTTATTACGTGAAAGTAAAGACGAGCAAATGGTTACTTGATCTTACTTATTCCCAACAGTCAATTCATGCGGTATACATCTTACATACTTACACATCAGATAAAATTGTTTTTTTTCCAGAATGTTGCAAAAATGTCTCCATGAATCAAAATTCTTCCAGAGTGTGATTCGTTTTTATAGTTAAAATCTACATTGTTAAATTTCTAGAACAAACTTCTATATGTTTTTCTAGATACTGCGTATTCTCCAAAAACTTTTGATAAAATTTGTATGGTGTTGGATCATTTTTTTGTTGATATTCTTAAAGTATACAGTACCATAAATGAAATTTATCGACAGACATTTTTCCTTCACAATTTCTTGGTAAATATTAATAATAAAACACTTGTTTTAGTGTATGTTAAAAGGCACCAGCGATAAAATATAATGGTAAAAAGAATGAGTTATATAACTTTTATTAAAACACCTTCCTACGTGCCTAAAATAATTATGCGCTAGGCAGACGGAAATTTCGGTAGACCTAATATATATATATATATATATATATATATATATATATATATATATATATATATATATATATATATATATATATACACACACACAAATATATCATTTCAAAAAATAAACACAGTTCATTAAAGGCTTTATCATTTCAACATTGTTATTTACAATAACTACGGTAATTGTTAAATATGATTATAAACCAATAAATAAAAAAGTAATATATAAAGAAAGAATAGAAAATAATTAAATATTAATAACATTTTTTTTTAATTTTTTTTTTGATTATTATTTTAAATTACTATATGATCCATTGGGCAAAAAATAAATGGAACTTATAAATAATTAATTATTGTTTATTGAATTTAGATTAGTATTGTGATATAATTTTGATTTATGAAATAATATTCATATATGTATATATTGTAATTAATTGTAATTTTTGTGAAACTAATTAGATCGTATAACATTAAAATAAAGTAAGAAAAAATTTAATATTTGATTATATAATTGATCAAAGTATATGAATTTGTTATATTTAATAAAAAAATATTTTTCTTGTGATTCGTTTTAATATAAAATCATATTATACATTTATCATAAAAATAATTGAAATAAAAAGAAAATAACATTCTTCATAAGAATTTAATAAATGAAACGACATTAAAATAATTATTTTTTAATTATACTACATGTACATTGATGACAGCGTTGTTCAACACATGATTTACTTTTTCACTCTACTTCCTTTTAGCGTTAACGGAAGATTCACGATTACGAGATAAATTTACAATCAGGCAACTTGTTCTATACAATGTTTCAAGACAAGTCAATTCTTGCGTGCGAGCCTACGGGAATTTTGATGATATACGCATTCAACTATATTGAACAATATTAAATACCATCCGTTATCACGTAGCGATGAAAATAACATTTCAACATCATTTTGTTTTCAATATTATTCCGGAAATAAGATATTGCCAAGTAGGTGTATCCATGGAGAGAAATGAAAGCTTACATATTTTTGATTTTGTCTGTTAAATTATATATTATTCAGTGTTCAGTATATATTATGTTTGTATATATATACATATACATATACATATATATATATATATATATATATATATATATATATATATATATATACATATATGTGTATATATTCATATCGTATAATTTACAATAAAATTCAAATGAAGGTACTTATTGCTGTACGATAAAAATAAAAGATAAATTGAAATGTTCTAAAATGATATTTTATTTAAGTATCTCTCATAAAATAAAAAAATAAATTAGACTTAGTTAACTTTTATTTTATTTAAAAAACTACGTTCACCGGCTGAGAGAGATTAAAAACTCTTTACATTTGTAATGTGATTTATTATATGTTGATTTTTTTCTTAAATCTAGTATAACGGAACTGATAAAAAACATATTTTTTACAAAATAATAAACATATTTGATTAAATAAATATTAATTTGTATAAAAAAATTATGTGACTATATATATAAAAAATTAGAAACACATTTTTATATACAAATTAAAAATAGTTCATATGTTTATCAATTTTATCTTCAATTTATTATAATGAAAATGATAGAAAAACATATTTTTTGACAAAAATAATGAGCTACATCACATTAATTAAATATTAATATGAACGGAAAATTTTATTCGATTGGGGATATATAAAATAAGAACACGGTTTTATATTTAATTATAAATATTTTAATGTTTAACAGAAATCAACGAAACTGAAATAAAATTGTAGACAGATATAAACTATGGCTTTAACAATTAATTAAATTAGTATGCATATTTATATATATATAAATAAATTAGAAACAATCTCTCCCTCTCTCTCAAACACATTCTCTCTCTCTCTCTCTCACACACACACACACACACACATATATATATATATATATATATATAATGCAGAAGATTACGTTCGATATCGGGTCGTAGAATACCCCAAATGGGGGATTGGGATGAGGTTGACCACCTTAGTTCATAAAAACAACCATCCAAAATTTTGGCAAGAACAACTACTGAGATAATACAATATTTTTAAATAGGCTAAGGGCTTGCAAATGCTGTAGGCCCAGAGAGTAGTAATAATAATTAAATATAAGGTGGCCCAAATGAGATTGAAAAATTGTAAAAAAATAGTAAGTGACTGTGACCTAATGAATGTTTGTTTAAATTCTTCAGTTTCATTTAGACCACTTATTTTTCATATATATATATATATATATATATATATATATATATATATATATATATATATATATATATATATATATATATATACTCGTATATATATTATTTATATATGAATATAAATATATATATATATATATATATATATATATATATATATATATATATATATATATATATATATATATATATATATATATATATATTTATATTTATATTCATGTATACGTTTAATTAAAAATAATTTGTTCAAATTTCTTTAATATTAATTTTTCGAAAGTATCAGATTTGATCTTTTTGATATAAATGGGGTTATCCAAATGTGATGCTTTGATTTGTGTTTTATTAAAAAGAAACATGTGTATAGGGTGGTGTATAAGGAAACACGTGTACAGTTTCTTTTATTTCTTTTTAATAAAACTCAAATCTAGGCATATATATATATAAATATATATATATATATATATATATATATATATATATATATATATATATATATATATATATATATATATATATATATAAATTTATACAGAATGACCAAAATGAAACTAAACAGTTTAGATATACATTTGTTTTTTACTATATTTTGACTTTATTTTTTACTACTATCCTTTAGTCTCATTTGAGTCATATATATATATATATATATATATATATATATATATATATATATATATATATATATTTATATATATATATATATATATATATATATATATATATGTGTGGGTGTGTGTGTATTTAAAATAATAAATACTTAAAATTGTGTTTTCTAATTATAAACGTTTAAAAATTTAATTTAATTTTATAATGTGAACATTTGATTCTAATATTTTTAAATATGAAAATATTTTTATTTCATGTAGCTAATACATATTGTCTTTTTTAGTATGACACCGAAACTGAGCTTCATAAATATAGTGTTATACAGTATATTATGAATACATAACTCATTAAAAAATAGTAAAAAAATTAATCGCTATTTAGATTTGAACGATAATTTTAAAAATTGATATAAAGTAAATAATTGATATCAATAGCGCGGCATCAGTAACGTTATTTAAACAATAAGAAACGCGATAAGCTTTTAAGACAATAACATTTCTTGTTATTCATCTGTCGAAATGATTTTGAGTAGACGCAGATATTTTTGTTGTTTACTTACTTACTGTTTACATTGTCCTTAGAAATCCTTTGTTTTATATTATCCCACAAGCGGCTTGATAAGAGAAAATATCTTTCTCTACACCAACTTACAATGCCGAGATTTTCTTGAGAAAACTTTAAGATAAATATTTAGCGTGGTTAATGTATGTCTTTTACGAGCTTCATGATCATAAACATTTTTTTTTTTGCTAAGTAAAAAAATATTTGTGTTGATGTTTTCTTCGAGAAATTGCATTAATTATGGAAATGAGATTCCCCTCTAATGGAGTTAAACGCGTAGATAGACAACGAGGTGATTCTACTTGTTTTATGCAAAGGAAGTAGCACATCACGCTCATTTTTTTGTGTCGCCAACAATTTCAATTAAAATTATTATTGGTCGTGTTCTATTAGTCATGTTTAAAGGTTTTTTATTTTCATATTTATCAGTTAATATTTAACCCAAGATGTAAAGCTCGTGAATATTTAATGAGAAACATGCTTCCAGATAAAAATTAATAATATCTTACGTAATTTAAATAGCATTTTTTAATATATTTCATGAATATTTATAAAATATAATTGGAAAAAATTATAAAATAAATATCTCTTGATTAAATAAATTAATTTGATATTTACATATTATTCGTGTAATTTTCATAAATGAATTTTATACAATAATTAAATTTAAATTTCTTATATTAAACACTTATCAACAAACTTATTTTGTTAATTATTTTTTTTAAGATAACATTAAATAACAAAATAATATTTTATATGACATTACTAAGTTATATTAATGAAGTTTTAGATTTTATAAATGAGATTAACGGCTATTTTAATATCGTCAAGTCTGTTCAATTAAAAAATAAATAGATTTTACGATTTTAATCTATTTAATTATTTGTTGATTTTAATTATTCTTTACATTGAGTTAATAATAAAATATTCTCTGTTCATAAATATCCATATATATATATATATATATATATATATATGTTTGCATCACCGCGTGTCATGCGGGAGATTGCGTTCGATTTCCAGTCGGAGAGTTCCTCATTTTCAAGGGTTAAGCATGAAGGCCGATAACCTCATCTTGTAAAAAAATAACTGTCAAAAAGTTAAAGGAGTAAACCCTGAATAAAAAATCTTCACCAATCCGCCTGGTCAGCGTGGTGAATATGACCAAATACCAGTGAATGGTAGCATTCATTGAGGCTTTCATCCAGTAGTGGATTGATATGGGTTTTATGATGTGTGATTATATATATATATATATATGAATATGCATATATATATATATATATATATATATATATATATATATATATGAATATGTGTATGTATATGTTTGTATATGTATGTATATAGGTATTTATTATCAGCAAAGAATTTATTTTATAACATTAAAGGTCTTGACTTCACGAGACAAATAAGACAATAATTCTCATCATGAATAGAAGGTTTTATCATATTTTCTAAATTCTAACCATAAGATAATCATTTATCAAATCATTGATATTTAAAAAATAAATCTTTTGCATACAGACTACATAAAAACGATAATTATTTTTTTTGTGAACACGAATAATTAGAACGTAGCAAATAAAATGGCAGTTTTTTATTTTTGATTTTGAAAGTTTATTTTTTGAACTTTATGTATTTACATATATATGTATATGCATAGGGTTTTCCAATAGAAATGTCAGAACTTTTACAGCTAGAGGCAGCCATGTGTGATTTTTTTAAACTTATTTTGACATTTAAAATCAGTACAGTTTAGTAAATTATCATGAAACATTCAACACTTCAAACGATTAGAAATTTTAAAAGCTTCAATAGATTTATTGAAACAAAAGTTTAATGAGTCCATTATTTTACGAAATGAACCCATCAATTGGCCATCAAAAGCATGTGATTTAACTCTATTGTTTTGTGTGGGGTTATGTGAAATTATCGGTTTATTCTGATAAACCACAAACAAGAGAAGCATTAAAAATAAACATTTAACATGTAATTCATGAAATTTGACCACAATTATGTGAAAGAGTGACTAAAAATTGAACTCAACGAATGAACAGTGGCAAACGAAGTCGTGGTGGTCATATGAGTGAAATTATGTTTCATCATTAATGCCATAGTATATGTTTAAAAATAGAAAAATTAATAATTAATTAATTAAATACTTTTTTTTATTTCCATTTAAACTTGTCACGCACTTAGTGGAAAACCTTATATATATATATATATATACTTGTATATATATATATGTGTTTATATTGATTTAAAATAGTCTTCATCAACGGTATTACATTTATTCTAGCTCGATATAAGTACATTAATGCCAATTTCATAAAAGTCATTAAAACGAGAGGCCAAAATTCGTCAAATCCACTTTTTACAGCGTCCTTTTCATAGAAGAGTTTCTCTTAAAAAAAACTATCAAATTATTTAAAAAAGTGGTAGTTCGTCAGCGAATGATTTGAAAAATAAGGTGGGTGAGGGAGAATTTTACTGTTTAATTTCAGCAATTATTTTTTGTTTTTTTTTTTACAATATGTGGTCTGGCGTTATTGTAAAATAATAACACAACCTTTTCATTTACTGATAACGTTTCTTGAATGTGTAGTTTGTCGTATGTTGTTAGAATTTTTGGACAATATTTCTTGGAATTAATATTTACTTAAATCCAGAAATGGAAAATGGATTACGTTCTTGTATATCATCATATAAATACCATAACCTTGCTTGGATAATGGCTAAGTTTTGGTATGTGTTTTGACGCTCGCTTCTAGAAATTACACAAAATGTTGATAATTATCGTAGAGAAGATATTTTTTGTCACAAGTTACATTACCAGGCAATATACCTTTGTTTTTTTCCGGAAAATGAAAGAATAATGGACTTCCAAACGATGTACCTTGTTTCTCTCACTGAGTTCACGTGATATAATTTGTCGAGCCTCTTGACTTTCTTTTAAGGTATTCAGTTGTATGGAAACGGTTGATTAATGATTATTCAACCTTTCTTCGATTTTTCAAACAGTCAGACATCCTTTTGAGTGGATTATATTTTTTTAAAATATCGTCGTCGATGACAGATGGTGCGTGTCTGCCAGGCAAACTTTCAAGGTTTGTATTATCATAATGAAAATTTTCAAACTATCGCCTGGTGGTTTATTTACTCACAGATTTCTTACTGAAAGCCGTATAAATGTTCTGCGTTACTTTAGTTACATGATACTTGAGTTTGAAATCGTATAAGTAAATGATCTTACTTTCCATCGTTTCCATGTCGTCATAAAAACGATATTTAATCACATAGAACTTACGATATAAATGAGGTTCTGTTTTTATATTCATGTGTGATATGGTTACTTTTCAAATTGCACTCAGTGCCATCCGCATAAAAAAAGTTGAATTACAAGAGCGGGAAAATTAAGTTTTCAAAAACAGTTATAATTTGCAACAACCTAATATACTACAGCAAAAATAAATGAAAATTGCATTATTCATTACAAAGTTCAAATAATTACATTATTTGAATAACTAAGATTAACTACAAACTATTTTTTATGTTAATTTTTAATATAAATTGATAAAAAATATACAGTAATTGAGGTGAATTAAGAATATTAATTTTCGATTCAATAAAAATTTAATTTTATAACAATATATTTAAATTAAGTTAAATGTCAATAATTAGACTCTTCGCTAATGAAATTTGTATTGCTTAAAAAACATAAATAATTCTTTTTAACTTCATAAATCTATGAAGCTAGTTTTCTAAGTACCTAAGTATAGTTTGATGAAATTAAAAAGCTCTGAATTATATAATGTATAACCTTATTTATTTAGAGAAATGCTTTGAAAAAAACGTGTATGTAATTATTTGTTCCACACAAATGAATATATAACAAAGGTGCAATTGCAAGTCTCCATAGAGGTACTTTAAATCTTGTAGAGTTCTTGTTAGTATGTGGGGATTTACACAAAGCCTTCGAACTAATTGAGTTATATAGAACAATACATGAGCAATGCTCCAGTTCTTATGGTTTATTACTACGTCATATGAAATATTAAACTGGGAATATTTTGTTCTTCGTTCTTCGTAATTAAAATGTAGTATGTTGCTTATATTTATCATAAATGAAAACTTGTTTTTAGTTGCAGTTATTATATTTTTCTTTTGATATTAATTTAAAAATATATGAGATTATTTTATAATCACTCAAAGTACATTCATATATATACATACCCGT
>CP092090.1:42006067-42088567 GCA_029203775.1 Neoneuromus ignobilis
TTTTGTCAACGATTCTGTTGTTCCTTAAAAGATTGAGATTGTTTCGAGACATTCTGTGTACATCTGTCGCATTTATTGTGACCAGGTGCTCTCGAATACAATATGTCCTTTTTTCTTCTTTTACACTTTGTCTATTTTTACCTAGATTGGATAAGCTATCCTCGTTGAGGAAATTAATTAATCAATATATATATATATATATATATATATATATTTATAAAAATATTGAAATCATAAATAAAAAGTTAATTTATTATAAGTTTTAAATCAATAATTAATGTTGAAAAAATAATAACTTTCAAAATGTGTAACAGAAACAAAAAATCATTTAGGACATGATTGACTAATAAATAATTTATATATGTGAATTTAAAAAATACTTTATTTTGTTATTAATTAAAATAAAATATTTTTTAATCTTTATATTATTTTTAAATTTAAATTGATAAAATATAAAAATGTGTTTTTTTGTTTTGTTTTGATACTAACAATTTAATTGAACATAAAAGAATTCAACAAATTTACTTAATTTGTTTGTAAGCTGATGTTATATATTTTCATGACATTCAATGTCACAACGCTATGTAATGAAATTCAGATTTTATGCACTGTATTATAAAATATAGGTTTCAAAATACTACGTTCTGAAAATGATTGTATGGCCATTGAAGTACACATGTCAGTTTATAATCAAATAAAATGGATAACAAGTGATTATTGAACACATTTATAATTTCGTGTTGTGTATGGTGATAATTCATTCGTGCTAATTTAAAAATGTATTTTCTCCTGTTATTAATGATAAATTAAGTATATCCGTTTAAGTTAACAATTATAATTATTGTTTATAAATAAAAATTATTGATTATCATTATATATTCAAAAAATTGTTTTGATAAATGTATTTTTTTGACTAATAATATTCAGTATTGAAAATATGAATAAATTTGAATTTTAATACAATTTCATGTATAAAACATTATAAAAGTGTTTAATAAGTTCATTTAATTTATTTATAAATTTGTATATATATATAAATAAATAAATGGCATTAAACATGAATACACTATATTATGAAATTCAGATTTTATACACTGTATTATAAAATATAGATTTTATAATACTATACTCTGAAAATGACTGTATGTCCATAGAAGTACACTTCAATTTATAAATAAATAAAATGAGTAACAAGTGATTATTAAACATGCATTTATAATTATATGTGGTGTTGTGGTGATAATTCATTTGCATTAATTTAAAAATTTGTAGTTATTTTTTTCTGACATTATGGATAAATATATGTGTGCACATTTAAGTAAAAAATCGTAATAATTCTATATAAATAAAAATATTGATTTCATTTTATAATAAATAAGATATTATATTTGTGTTCATAAATATTTTTTTTAAATACTAAAAATACTTGTTATTAAAAATTTGAATAAATCCAAATTTCAATACATTTTTATCAAATTATTTTATATACAAAACATATATAAAGGAACTCAATAAGTTTGTATTCTGATGTATATTTGTTTGGAATTCTATGTCAGAGCACTTTATTATGAAATTTAGGTTATATGTACTTTATTATAAAATATATATTTCATAATACTACAATATGTTCTGAAAATGATTATGTCCATTGAAATATGCAACAGTTTATAAATAAATAAATAAAATGAATAACAAGTGATCATTAAACATATTTATAATTTCGTGTGATGTGGTGATAATTTATTTGTGTTAATTTCAAAAAGTGAGGTTATTTTTTTCTATTGTTTATGATAAATGTAAGTATAAATATTTAAGTAAAAAAATGTTATTATTCTTTATAAATAAATATATTCATTTCGTACTATAATAAAATAGCTTTTATTTTTGTTTTGCTAAATGTACTTTTGGGTACTAGTAACAATCAGTTATAAAAATATAATTTTTTATAAATTTTATATATATATATATATATTTGTAATTGCCATAATTAAAAAAAACCTACATTAGCATACAACTGAACAAAATTCTTCTAGATTGACACAGGTTTTCTTAAATGTTTTCCTAAAAATTTTTCATTGTTTCTTGTCCATGAATAATTTCATCCAACTTTTATTTACACTATTTTTACAATTTTTTTCTTCCATTCTTAATAATATTATTGCATTGGTCCCTTTGTCTTATGGTCACTATTTTATAATGATTTTTGTTTCTTTTCAGTCTCCTCTTCTCTTTATGTATCTTCTTCATGCTTATTTCATCGATTTTATTTATTCTATTATATCAATTAAGTTCGTTTACTCTCGTGTCCATATACAGGTTCCCGATCACATTAAAACTTCCTTATGAACTCACGCACATGCGCACACACACACATGCGCACACATACACATATACGCACACACACGCACACACACGCACGCACACATATGCACACATACGCACACACACGCCACACACACGCACACACATGCACACACATGCACACACACATACGCACACACACGCACACACATGCACACACATGCACACACATGCACACACATGCACACACACACACACACACACAAACACACACACACACACACACACACACACATACACACACACACATGCACATGCACACACAGGCACATGCACACATACACATACATAATATTTATAAACGTATATATATATATATATATATATATATATATATATATATATATATATATATATATTCACATATGTATGTATAATTATACGTATAAATGATAACAGAAAAATTATAAATTTTACCATAATTATGAAAAATTTATTTCATATTGATTAGAAAAGAATTAAACAATTTTTCGATTATTAGCTATTACGTATATTTTTTATTGCTGATGACAAGTGTTTTATTTAAATCGGAAATTATAAAAATATAATTTAAAAAAGTAATTAAATAAATTTCTATTAAAATTTATTATTATTAAAATGAGTTAATGTAGTAAAAATTAATTAATTTCTGTATAATTATACGTTTTAGAAAAAATATTATTATAGTATTTTCATTTTTTGTATATACAACGTATATTTATATATATATATATATATATATATATATATATATATTTATATGTATGTATGTGTGTGAGTGTGTGTGTATGTATGTGTGTATGTATGTAAATACTTTTGTGAATACAATAATTAAAAAACTATTTTCGTAACAAAAATATGAAAATTTTAGAGAACAAAAAATAAAATATGTATTTACAACAGTATTGAATTGAATTCATTCGGAGATGATGTAACATATCTATTCTTTTTTATTTCATACAAATATTTCAGTAATTTAAAATTCAAATTTTTATTGAAATAATAAAAATATAATTGAATAGGTCTATTCAAATTTTATATATAAATTTAATATTTCAATATTATATCGACTGATGTTTTATCCAATCTATTGTTTTTAAAAATCTTTATATCTACTGTACTTCATGAAAAGCATCAGAGCTACTGCATTAGATTGAACATGAATGACTGAGACAACAAGAAGACCTGGTGCTTGTTAATTGATTGCCTTTTCATTATTAATGCTTCTGTTCATTCAGCACACTCAGGAATTGTTCTATGTTTCAGTCATTTCAGTAACAGCCACTGACGATTGCCTTGCTTAAAAAGAACAGTGTTAGTACTTCTCTTTCGTTGAGTACTTAAACAGTTTCAAGAGAATAAACTTTTCGTGATTCTCGTTTGGCCTTTTTAAATATTAACGTTGAAGTACGGTTGGATTACAACATAAAGATGTTTAAGTTATTAATAAGATATTAAGATATTTTTACGTACTCATCCGTGTTCTATATATATATATATATATATATATATATATATATATATATATATATATATATAAGTAATCAATTTTTTGTATTTTAAATAAGTTTTATGTGCAGAGAAATAAAATATATCAACTTGTCTCAAGACGGAAACAAAACAAAATATAAAAGTGAATAGAATATTTTATTTTCGAAACTTTTGTGTATGTGCGTATAAATTTATAATATCTCTTGTAGAAATGTTTGAACATTTATATTTTTTGCAAAAATAAAATTTATTTATTAAATAGATACATTTTTGTTTTTAAAGTTAAACTGTAGTTTAATCGATCAAAAGAAACTTATATTATGTGAATGTTGTAAAATAAAATTACTTTGTTGTAATAAAAATGTTTATAAAATATTTAATTTTTTTGTATATAGAGACTTCTATTTTCATCAAAAAGATGATACTGAAGTATAATATTTTTCTTCGTACATTTTTTATTACTTTTTTAAAAAAAATATTTAGAGTCGATAACTTTACAATTTTGTTATTGTTAAGAAAGTTAAATATGGAATAATGACATAAATAAAATTTAGTTTCCATTTTGTGACAATAGCAGTGTGTATTGTATATATGTGTGTTTTTCATCGTGATAGAACTTTAAATTGAACCTTCTTTCAAAAATTTCAAATTGATATCTTCTGATCACTTAATCTATAAAATTTTCTTCATTGTTAATGATTTCTCTCAGATATATATAGTTTTAAACATTTTATTATTATTTTTAGTTTGCTTCTTCTGCTCTAAAAGTTCATTTTATTTTGTTTTATCTTGTTGAGATTCATCATTAGATTAATTTTTTGACTTACTTTATTTAATTTTCTTTTCTTCTTCAATTTCATTCACGCTTCTTGAGAAAATAATATCGTTAATAAACTTTATATGGCTAAGGATATTTCAATTTTATTTATTTTTTCAGATTCTAAGTTTAATTTTTAAGTACTTCTTACAATGTCAATGTAAATAATTTTAGTGATAATGCATTGTCATATTTAATCTCTTTAATAATTTTAAACTTCCTTTATATTACTGTGGTTAATTCTAAACTACCAATCAGATTTAGTATACTTACTTTTGATTTTTATTTTATTTCATTGAATGTGTTTATTTCGTTAAGCTAGCATAAAATTTAAGTGAACCACAACGAATTTTTTAATTTTTATGTAAATTTTAAATCTTTTTATTAATTTTTTTCTAAGTAGCTTTTGTTATATTAATATTTTTTTCTTCTCGTATTAATGTTTGTGTTGTTTAAAAATAAAAATTGATTTAAATATTTTATACTAATACCACATTGTTTGTAACTAATACGTACAACTATTTGAGAGCAATAAATGAAAGAATATATGATCACACATATACACACATACATTCACACACATATATATTTATATATATATATATATACATATATACACACACACACACACACACACACACATTCACTATGAAGATGGAAGTTACTCAATTTTTTCGTTTCATGACATTTGTGAGTGTAATTTTAATAAGTAATAATACACGTATTTTTAAATTATAACTAAATTTGTCAGATACAATACTATTGTATTAATATTTTGTGTGATATTTCGATCATTATTCAATACTCACTATTAAATATGTAATATACTTCATTAGTGGTGATTCAATTTTTGTGAGTTACAAGTAGGTACATATATTCATATATATATATATATATATATATATATATATATATATACACACACATACATACACATGTACTTATGCATATATATTGTACAACATACATACATAAAAACAAATAAATATAGATATATAAATATGAATAGATATAACAAATATTATAGAATAAAATAATAGCAAAATAGATATAAAAATAAAAGTATATATTAATAGATAAAGAATTGCAAAAAGAGAGATGAATATGTGTATTTTTGAAGCATGTAACATTATATTCAAAAGTTAAGAAAAGTTATATTTTAAATTTTGATTGTTTTTTTAAAAAAAAAAATATTAAAAAAACTATTAATAATTTTATCTATTTATATACACAATCATCGTCATAAAAGCCTATATTAGGCCGCTCTTGAGCGAAATTATCATTGAATATTACTCACTCTTCTTAAATATTTTCCTAAGATTTTTCCATTATTTTCTGCCCGTAATGCTCACTTCCACTAAACTTCACAATATAATCTCTTCATCTTTTATGAAATTTCTTC
The DNA here is from genome assembly GCA_029203775.1 of Neoneuromus ignobilis. Taxonomy (NCBI): domain Eukaryota; kingdom Metazoa; phylum Arthropoda; class Insecta; order Megaloptera; family Corydalidae; genus Neoneuromus; species Neoneuromus ignobilis. Next base: position 42,012,118 of record CP092090.1, read on the forward strand.
TTTGGACTTTTTTGTTCCTTGGTTGCTATCCAAAAAGATTTTTTTTATTCATTTTCTTTTTTTATGCTATGTGTCATACTTATATCCATTTCGTCGATTTCATTTGTTCTATTAAATTAATTACTTTTATATGTATTTGTGTATATATATATATATATATATATATATATATATATATATATATATATATAATAGCTCGATCGCAAAATTAATGTCATTAATCTTCTCCGATCATTAACGATTACCTTCGAAGATTAACGATTGCAATTGCGAAGTGATTTATGTTGACATTTTCACATCACTCCACAAATGCAATCGTTAATTTTCGGAAGTAATCGTTTACGTTCAGGGTATCGTGAGTATTAATAATATTATGTTTATGATGAAAATATGTTATATAGAGTGACAGAAAAAAATCATTTCTGAATTTCCTGTAGCTTTCCGAGAATTACCTAAGTACAAATTTTATCTTATTAAAATTAACGAAAAATGATAGATTGTCAAGCAGTCTTTTCGAACAGATTTTCAGATAAAACAAATTTTAATTGTATTGACATTATATTTGAATTCACATCAGTCTAAACATTTATAATAAACATCGTGGATACAAAAGAATTAACATAGTTTTTTTAAAGGTTTTATTTTTTATAACTTATTTACATTGTTAGAGAGAAATAAGTTCTGGTATCGACGAGAAAAACGAGTATAAGGCGTAGTCCCTTAATTTATACATAAAATAATTTAAAATACTATAATTAAAATTTTACTCGTACACGATATAAAATAAACCATTAATTAATATAATCTAATCGTTTAATTAAATTTATCAAAACTGCTTATTAATTATTTTAACAAAATGATGTAATTTTTCCTTTATGCTTTTAACACTTCATATTGTTGTTTCAGTTGAAACATGAAGTTCATAAAATTTTATTATAGTACTCTTAAATAAAGGAACGAAAAGCATAATAATCATTTTTATCCTATTATATTCCCTCGAAATACCTTTTTATTGCATACTATTTGTATTGTTTTATTAGCGTTTGTGTAAACTGAAATGATTTTATCAATGCTTTGGTAATTACTTATGTTTTATATTATTTTATTTCAAAATTCAAATGTGATTGTACTTTATTTACATGCTATATATAAAATATTTTTATTACAGTTAAGTTTATTTCAAATGATATAATTTTATTATAATAATTATAGGTTTAATAAAATTAAAATTATTGTTATAAACTGTTGTAAATTTGATTGTGATATTGATAATGTATATAAACTTATAATTAATCTAATTTGGAAGATTAGGTATTTAAAGAGGTATTTTAGTTTAAATCATTTCACTCTTAAATTTTTTATTCAGTTTAGTATATAGTAACAAGCATAGTAATATTTACTACTTTTTGTGGGTGTTTTTTTTTATATGAACTTTTCTGAAACATTATTAATCTTATAAATTTATATAAAATTTTGTATTTTTTTTATAGTAATTAAATTACTATTTTTATAATAAACATATAACTATTTTTGTTCATGTTATTTTATACTACATATTTAAATAAGTTATGTATTTAATTTTAATTAAAATCTATCATCTTTCAGAAACAGTCTTTGAGACATATTAAATTCACATAAATATATACACACTTACATATACACACAAAAACACACACACACACACATATATATTTCATATTTAACAAGTATTGCTTTTTATTTTTTTTCTGTTTAGTTTAATAGAAAAACTCATTTTTCTTTAAAATATTATCTAATATAAAATTTAAATTACAGTGTGGAAAGTAACTAAATATATATATATATATATATATATATATATATATATATATATATATATATATATATATATATATATATGTATATATATATATATATGTATATATATATATGTATATATATATATATATATATATATATAACTAAATATTTGTATTTTCAAAATCAATATATACATTTGAATCTCCTTCTTATTGTAAATAATGGAAACTATTGAATTTACGGTAAACCAGTTTGAAACCAATTCTGGCGTATATAATGAAGTATTATCCATTTAGAAAATGAATTCTGTTTATCCAACCAGAATTTTCTCTAGTAGGATTTATTCAAATAGTTTATTATTGCAGGATTATGCGTTACCCATTCTTAGAAATGTCGCTTTTGGCTTTTATGAATGTAAAAAAAATATTTTTCACTTGGCCTTTACTGCTTTAAAGCAAAAGAGCAAATTAATTATCTCCATAAAATGAAATAGATTTTATCACTTATTTTTGAATAAAAAAAAATAAAATTAATATTGTATTTGAAAATATTTGAATATTTATAATTTTATGTACATCAATACATACAAGAGAAGAATTTTGGCATAATATTTTAAAGGACTTAATGATATTTGATCAAACTTTCTCCCAAAAGAGAGCTTTTATGATTATTTATTTATATATATATATATATATATATATATATATATATATATATATATATATATAAGATGTTTTTTTAGGGTTGATAGAACTTTCGATTGGAATTCAATTTAAAGTTCTATCACTCTTAAAAACCTCCTATATATACATATATTAGTTTTGAAAAATTTAAATATATTCTTTCAATACTATTTTTGAGTGTTTTCTCTAACTTATTTTTTTGTATTAGTTTACATATTTTATTTATTTAGTTCAAAATATTTTAAAGCGTTATTAATACATAATTTCATGTTAATTTTTTTTCATATTTTTTTTAAATTGATTTTTATAGTATTCAAAATTTCAAACATATTTTTATAGGTTATATTCTGTTTATTTTGTTCTAATACTAGATATAATTTTTAGTTATATAATAAATTAGTTTTGGAAAATACATCTTATACTATATTAATAGGTATTTTTATGTGATGATATTGTATTAATCAATTTCATTTAACATTCAAAAAATTAAAAAAAGATATTAATATATACTTTCGTAAGATATATATTTTTTCGTAAACGATTTTTATATTATTATATAGGGTCATCTAAATGTGACACTTAGATTTGTGTTATATTAAAAAGAAACATGTGTATGTTTTTTTTTGTTTCTTTTTAATAAAACATAAATCTAGGGGTCGCATTTGGATGACCCTATATATATATATATATATATATATATATATATATATATATATATAAATTCATTCTTTTCATGTATGTTTATACATATATAGGTATATAGAATAATAATGTGTATTTTATTTCATCGAATAAACAATTTTGTATTTAAATAAGGATGATAATTTATAAACGACATATTCAACATTTTTCGTTTGAACAACTCCGAAATACGTAAATCATCGTCACATATTTATAATTAAAAGTAATTGTGCAGTCTGCCAATAAGTAAAATTCATTGGCAGTCACGTCCTTCATATCGTAAGTTTACGTCAGTGTCGTATTAATTATCTCGATACAGATGAGAAAGCTTCCCTTCTGTGATATTGTATATAGGTAGTATGGAGGAATGTTTTGACAGAATGTAATAATTTATGCTTGTCGGTTCCCACGCTTGCCATCATGTCGGTGGAATATTGCCCACCTGTATTAGTACTACGTTGTCATTAATTATGTAAAATGACTTCATCTTCTCTTCAATGTTAACTTTGTTAATAGTGTTTAATCTTGTTATTGGCTTTTAAAACGGTTTATTTTCTCATGTTTTGTTTATTAAGTTCACTGTGTCATTTCAACTGACAGTGAATGTTTACATGACATCCATATATGTTTAATTATACGAGAATCATGCGTTTTGAGAACTGTTATGTGAATAAACATGTATAATATTGTATGTCTTGTATTTTGAAATTTGATAACGTATTCGTATATTAATTTATAAATTATTTTCTTGGTTATATTAAATACAATTTAACTTTATATAATTTTTATTAATATTTTATTATGTAAAATAATTCGTATATTTTAAATTTAAATCGTAAGTTATTTTGATTGTTACTAATATGTATATATTGGGTGTTTTTTTGAGCGTAATAGAACGTAAAATTAAATTTCTATCGAAAGTTCTATCTGACCTAAAAATCACACATTTATATATACATACTCGTATAGACACATTCATATGTATAGATATAAAGATGTTTTTTTAGGTTTGATAGAACTTTCGATAGGGATTCAATTTAAATTTCTATCACATTTAAAAAACATTCTATATATATATATATATCACATCGTTATCATTATCATCGTCAGCCACTTTCTACTTACTGCTAGATGAAGGTTTATCTCAAAACTTTCACTTCGATCGATCTAATGCTGTTTTCTTTTTGGCCATTGCAACAAATTTTCTTTTAGGCCATTACAACAATTTTTTTTAACCTTTTTTCTGTAATTAGGTTTTCAATAAATAATTTCTCTTGTTCATTGATTGGTTTCTTTTCTCTCTATATGATAGGTTAATTTCTATTTTAAATTTTCACTGTTGGTATAACGTCCGTAAATTTTGTTTTCTTTTTGATCTATTCGATTCTCTTGCTGTTTCTATGTGTTGTTCTCAGTATGCATCTTAATGATTATTTGTGTTGTTTGAACACATTTAATTATATTTGCACTTAAAGTCCATACGTTGGTGCCATAAGTTAGAAAAGTTAGGATGCATTGATCAACATTTTTTTTTGTAAACATAGAGGAAAATTAGATTACGTAATATCAGATTTTTCTAAATTGACAACATATAATTTTTTTTCTACCCATATATGTATTGTACATACATACATATATATATATATATATATATATATATATATATATATAAATTAATACAAAAAATAGTAGACATTAATTTAAAACACAACATGGATATATATATTTTATGTATTAATTGTTAAGTTAATATATTTTATGTATTAATTGTTACTAACAATTATAAATTATAATATGAAAATAAAGTAATTTTTATTATTCAGTATATCAATTCTACTTATTATTTTCATATTAAAATTTTTGTTTAGAAGAAAAAAATTGCAATATCAAATAATACAGTAATAACAAGGAAAGGAAATAAGTGGGTTAAAATAATAAATAACAAAAAAAATTAGAGAATTCGAAAGAAAACAATCACTGATGTTAAAATAAGGGTGATTATTTAAAATAGAAATAGGTATTTTATATAACAATAAGAGAATATTAACAATAGCTAAAGAAGTTATTGATTAGGAACCCAGAGTTGGAAAAGGCCTAAAAAGTAATCCCGGATAGATCTATAGGTGCATTATAAAAAAATTGATATACATAAGAAAATTTATTGGAGAAGAATGGAAGAAAAAGATACTTGGTCGTTAGAACTGGAAAGTTTTGAGAGAAATCTTCTAAAGAGAACTATTTAGCAGTGGATGGAAATACATTGATAATAGTTATTATATTGTATTCATATATATATATATATATATATATACGAGTATATACATATATATATATATATATATATATATATATATATATATATATATATATATATATATATATATATATATATATGCACAAATTACTATTTTGTATTGTGTAATATAAAGGAATTTGTATTTTTGAAATCTTTGGCCGTAGTAAATATGTTTTTGTTATTTAATTGATTTTTTATCATGAAAAGATTCGGTGATAAACTTGTATTGTTAGTAGATTAGATAATATTATTATTTTTTAAAATCTGGTGAATTTACTTTCACATAAATTAACAATATCACAAAATATTAAAAAGTGCACAATAATTATTTTCCGTTCGTTTTATTTGTTTATGTAATGATATTTATTTTGATGGAAATGCTATTATCGATGTTGAATTATAAAATATAATTACAGTATTTTTTAATATCTTCTAGTGTTGAGGTTATAGTTCATTTGTGTAGCAGGAAAAAATGTATTAGATAATGTTTTATTATAAAATTATCATTTTAACTGTGCGAAAAAATTGGAAACTATTGAAATTTAAGTAAATAATTCTTACATTATATTAAAATTGATATATAAATTAAATTTAAAAAATATCTTTTCTTGTTTTAAAGAGAAGATTTATTACAAATTTAGTATTACCTCAACGATATATGTATGTATATACGAAAATTATACATTTGTTAATGTTTACAGCATCTTATGGATGATGTTGTGTTTTTAAAATACAATTATGACAATTTAATTAACGTTAACTCGTATTTCTCTCTCATCTCAAAAACAACTACTGAATAAGCATTAGATTCAACGTTGTTTCAAGTTGATTTACAACCGACATTTGCAATTCATTCAAGCCATAAATATTTCATTTAGCGACGTACCGAAATCAACATACCTATAGAGTAATACTTACTTTTTAGGGAAAAAACAAACGTTATTTACATTTTCCTCGAATTTTGCTTCAAATAAATGGTAGATCATTGTGCGATGAAATAAAACATTGTATTTGTAATTACTTCTCGATAAAATTTTAAACCTTTTCTTTTAAAGTATCGTAGACAATCCAGAATCTTTACAAAGTGTGCAAATTATATACTATGTGTGTGTGTATATATATATATATATATATATATATATATATATATATATATATATATATATATATATATATATACACTCGTGTATATATATCTTTGTATGTGTGTGTTAGTGTAAAATTTGAAATTTCTTCATATTTTCTCCACTTATTAATTTACTATATTAATTCGCTTCGATATTAAGAATTTCAATATTTTTCACAAATAATTTTAATTTTCATTTATTTTTTCTTTTAATTTAATAAAGAAATACTTTTTATTCTAGTTATTTTATCGTGTAATAAATTTTAAATATATAAAAAATACCAAAAATATATTAAAGGGTATTTTAAATTTCTATCATTTTTAACCAGCTTTCTTTATTAAAGATGAAATAAAATTTCAAATCAAAATATTTTTCAAAATTTTCTTTTATTATCTATCATCTTTCAAGCATGATATGGATACAACACATTGAAACAAATCTTATTCCTTTGAATGAATGTATGATGTAATGTCATTGATGGATTTATATACATATTTCTTTAGAATTACTAATTTGTTTATTCAAAATTATATACTGTATTAAACAAAATAAGCGAATGTTTTATAGAAAAATATTAAGAATGTGTTCAAATAGAAGTTTTTCCAGAACGTATATGACATTTTGCGCTCGAAATTATTATATTATATTCATTTTTCATGGTTATTTGTAACAAAAATATTTTTTAGTGGTGATTAATCAGTGAAATTCAAGTATTAAGTATTAATTTAAGTATTTAAGTATTAATAGTCCTGTTAATAATGACATATTTTGACATTAACGTCGAATCTTAGTCATTATATTAACATTTATCTTCTTTATAAGCTTCACACTCAATTGAATCAAATATTCTTGTAATATTGTTTTTAAATATTATAATTTAAATTTCTGCAGTTTTTATAATATACTTTTTAGTAGGTTGATATCATTACAGTAAAACCTTCATATTCGCCATTTCAGTTATTCGAGATTGTCATTGAATACGTTCGTGGACGTGAATGCTATAGCATTCATTTTCATTGTGATGCAAAATGACATGAATGCTATAGCATTCAAATTTTAAAGCCAATTATTATTCATTTAATTTTATATAACCTTAATTTTTGAAGTGAAACTTCTTTAGGCACATTGAGGTAAAATTTTTGTTGACGCGGAAATAGAGAATATATGACGGAAATAGAGACGGAACGTGAGTACGAATTTTAGTGGCAGATTTGATTCTGCATAAATGCTTAGAATATAGTTAGACGAGAGTGAGAAAAAGTAATAGATGGAGTAAGAAAAGTCCATTACGATGCGCGCTCTTTTAGCTGTGATTAGACAGTAACAGCTCACGTAGCTTGTATTTTTACTATTTTAATGATGTTATTGTTCTATTTAGTAATTTTTATATACAATTATTTATTGTTAATTGTGTTTAAATAAGAGTGTTATTCAAAGTGATAACATTAATATTTTTGGTAAGTATATTAGTTTTTATAACCTCATCAAAATATTAACCTCAATAATCCAATCAACGTATACCAATATATACAGTATATAGTATTTTATAACATTACGTACATACATGTAATCTATTTATCAAATAAAATAAATACTATTAAAAACGCGTGGTATTTAAAAATTATCGAAACCTATACAATTTTGAGGTTACTTGTTGTTTTATCTGTAGCAATTTCTTATAATATCTTTAATAATTATAATTATGATTCAATTATTGTACACTTTTATCAAAAAAATTTATATTAAATTTATTATGAATTCTTTCTTCTTAGGTGTCATTGTAAAGATTTATTGAATTTTACATGGTGCTGGAATATTATCAATTATCAATAAAATAACATCCAAATAGAGGTAATTTATTTCAGTTATATATTATTTTCCAGTGATATATTATCTGTGAGTATTTCCTTTAATTATTTAGAGAGTATCAGTTACGAAAGAAGGCTTTGAAGGCAGCTAAAAATAAAACACCACCAAAAATATCGAGATATAGAGCCCGCAAAAGGCTAGAAAAACTGTTGATACCCTATTGTGGAATGACAAACAGTATTTATATAGCACCTGCTGAACAAAATATGCCTCAAAGTTTACTGTTCGATGAACATGCCGAGGAACTATCTTCTCCTTCAATTTATTTGGGCCAGTTCGAAATTTTAGAGAAGGCGTTAATTCATGATGGCGTCGAACGAGCTGCGAAGATCTGATCAGCGTGCAGTTACGCCACACCATTTGTTATATATGGCGATGAAAATCATAAGGATTCGAGATCGAGATTCTCTTACGGTGACATTCAAGCATGTTAAAGATACAAAAATCACTCGACAGCAAATTGAAGACGAACAGTACATTAACAACTGCATCGAAACCAATCTTGCTTCCCTACGATCGATTCCATATTCAACTTGGTATTGGGCTGATCGCAAAAGAAATCTTTCGCCATGATCAGACAGTTTGGTAAACCTTTATTTTTGCCTGTCGGTGCTAATGAAATTTGATGGAATGATTTACTTCAAACGTTATACAAATTTAAACATAGTGGTAAAACTATTTCCGAAGAAGCAGCTGAACTATTACATTACCTCGAAAAAACAACGCTTGTTAACGACGAATGTTACCTGTGCTATAATTTCAAATTGGTCAACGTATTAATGAACATCTTGAAATCACAGAAATTATTTGGACGGTATTACGTTATTCATTATTTCAAACGTATCGAGTTCCAGCATCGTGGTAGTCCGCATGTCCATATACTATTGTGGTTGGCAAATGCTCCCTGCGATCCACTTGATAAAGACAAATTGGATGCTATCACATTAATTTCTGTTTCATCTCAGGAAGCTTCTGGTAATATTAAATTACAATAAACACACTTTTACATGCTATAAAATAATAAACCTCAGCAGTGCAGATTTGAGGCATCTTTTATGCCCATCTACAACTATATTATCATCCATGCAAAAAGACGATTCTAATTTCCAAAATTATGCTCAGCGTTATAAAAATATTAGGGTTAATCTTGAAAACAATGATTACTCTGATATTGATTTTTTACAAAAGTAACAATATTACCTCAGGTGAAGATTATTTTTAAAACATTGATCTAATTGTATATTATATATTAACAATAATAATATAATAATAATTAAAAAAATGTTTTTACAGGCTTTAAGATGGTAATGTCTATTGCGCAAAAAATTTTCTTATCAAAAACCAATTGTATCGTTTATAAAGTCACCACCGGAGGAAGCAATGGGAATCGAAGAAATTCCAAACGAAAACGAATAAATTTTCATAATTCATAATTTTATAAAAGTTTTAATTTGAAAATAAATATTAATCTTACTTAACACATTGTATGCGGGCAACGTCTCGACGACGTCTTCGCATACTATTACTCGAGACGCGTTGTCCGCATATGATGTGTTAATATGAAATAATTGTAAAAATTTAATTTATTTAAAACATTGATCATTTTTTACTTAAATTTTTATCCCGTGTATTTACCGCTTCTCTTACTACTACATTTCTTCATTTTGTTACTTGCTTTAATCATCTACGAGTTTTAGGCATACGCTTGTCCGTGTACCTTTTGATTACTTTATTGAAAAGAAGTTTCACTTCTGGCCTGTGTATATGAGTACACATATCCTTTTTTTTTAATTATAATATTAATTTTTTAATTAATTGTATATAACTATTAAAATGTAAAATTCTGACTACTCTTACAAAATGTATCTAATCAAATTTTGGATATCACAAGTAATTTATAAAAAATCGCCTCTATATTTTTGCAGTTTACTGAAATTTTTACTGTCCGCGAACGTGTTAAAGTCTTTAATAATATATAATACACTTGTCCATCTAACAACTATTGCTTTAAAGAGTAAACATCTTAAGGTTGTGTTTTGCCACTAAAAATAACTTCACTACTTCAGTCTTTATACCAGAGGATCATCTAATGTGTCAAGGTGATATATCTATTTGAGCGTCCATTTATCCGAAGCCTAACCTAAAAATTATTGAATGCTAGTAATCATTCATTATTCCTAATAATACAATAATATTTATTAAAGCACCAGTGGATGAATTAAAACGAGAAACCGTAAGTACATGTTGGAAGAATTTATGGAATAAAATTTTGAATGATTTTAAAGGTTTCTGATTAATGATGAATAGATGAAGGAGATTATTCATGTAATAAAACAAGTTGATAGAGAAGGATTAATCAATATGATAGATAAAGAAATGTGAAAACATATAGAAGAACGTCGAGAAGTATTGACGAAGGAGAAATAGAAGAACTTATCAAGTAATTGATAGAAAAAAGGATGACAAGAAAAAAGAAATTGAAACAGAACTCAAAAATCATGAATTGCTATCCTATGATAAAATTCAGCTATAATTTCATTTGTATATTCACCGAAGCATTAGAATTATTTTGGTAAATATTTAATGAGTTGAAAAGAAAGAAACAATTTCCTATCACGATTTTTTCCAAAAGGTTAAAGGAAATATAAAAAAATATTTAAATTGTATGTGTTTTGTACACGATATTTTTAATTGTTCCATCATCCCTTGAGGGTTAAGCTAAAACGTCAGAATCCGGTACATTTGAGAGAGTGAGGGAGATAAAGAGCACAAAAATAATAAAGTACAATGTATTTTATTAGTATTTGGTTGGTAATGTCTTTTTGTGCGTAATTTATCAATTAAAATTTATTATACATTGTATGTAAACGAATAACGATTTATATATATATATATATATATATATATATATATATATATATATTTAAAGAGAGAGAGAGGCATATTATCCATGATTTCAAGCATCCGCGGTGGGCCTTTGAATGTATCACCGACGAATGTGAAAATTTTTTTGTATTTTTAAACGTATTTTGAACTATTTGATTGATAATTGGCATGATGCTGATCTTGGGACGATGTGAATTAGTCAAGTTTCACGTCATAACATTCACTAGTGAATGTATTATACCATATAAGCACATGGGTCTTCGATAAAACTTCGTTCTCAAACTGTTGTTGCAATTTTCGTAAAATTTCAGTTATTTTTACGTTTTAGTTATCAGAAAAGTAATGTCGGATTTCTGCAATAAATGTTGCTAATCTATTTTTTATAGTAAAAGCGTCATTAGCATCCATATAATTATGTCATTTGACATCTGACATTTCGGCCTTCATTCAGATAAAAACGTAGAGTGATTTGGTTGAGTTTTATAGATTTTATAGCAAGTTGAAGATGGAAGATCAAACTATGTATTTTCGTCATATTTTACTATTTTATTTTCATAAAGGGAAAAACGTACGATAAGCTTATAATAAGTCGCGTATAGTTTATGGCAATCATGTCCTACAAGAATGTCAATAGTAATAATGGTTCGCGAAATTTCGTGCTGATGATTTTGATGTTAACGATGCTTCTCGCTAAGGAAGGCCAATCGTGATTGATGATAAAATAAAGGCATTGATCGAGTCAAACCCGTGTTACATACACGTGAGATTGCAGAAATATTAGATATTTATTATTCCAACGTTCACGACTATTTCAATAAGCAAGCTCGACATGTGGAGCAAACTCGACACATGAACTCAAAAAAGTTCATTTGATTGCGCGTATAGAAGCATATGAACGAATCCATCATTTAAAAGCGTCCATAACTCGTTAATCTTAAACAAGTTGTGTTCCAACATAACAATGTGAGAACATACACAAGTTTGGTCACTCGTCAAAAACTATTGGAGCTTAGATGGGATGTGTTGCCGCATCCAGCTTACTTGCCTAACCTTGTGCCGTCAAAGTTCCATATGTTTCAGTCTTTGCAAAACTCATTGTATGGTAAATCGTTCAATTCCGATTAGGCTATAAAATGGCATCTTGTCCAGTTTTTCGCTGATGACAGGTTTTTCTACGAACGTGGAATTATGAATCTCACCAAAAGATGACAAAAGGTCATTGAACAAAATGGCAAATACATTATTGATTAAACTGTACTTTTAATAAATAAATGACATTTGAAAAGCATAGTCAAAATATGTTATGACTTTTCTGACAACCTATTAATATGTTGTTCAATGACATTAGATACTGCTTGCTCGTTTATCATACTAGCTGCTAAAGAAATGAACGCAAGGTCATGCACACGGCAAGAAAGGAGTCTAGACACCCCCACTAATATCCCCACTCGATTCCAGCCACGAATGCTCGTTTTTTCAGCAGTAAGAAAAAAGTTCAGTTTATGTTTAACTGACCCTCGTATTTCATCCAAACTACGAATGTTCTTATATCAGTAATAATGATTTGTCATATGGCTGTTTTTATTCATATAAACTGACAATAATAGAACTTAATTAAAAAAATGTTCATCAACATTTACGTTCTTAACGTTAATGATTTAAACTTTTATATACATTTGATATAATTAGGAAAATTTATTGATATGTATGTATAAAAATCATTTCAAGTAATGATCTAATCTAAAATAATATATATTAATTCATTTAATAATACTTGTATTAATTTTAAACAAAATATAATTATATTTTCTTTTAAATTATTGATGTTTATATTAGTAATTATAAAATATTAAATTCTTATTACGAAGTCAATATACTTAAAGTTGACCTAATTTTACATAATGAATTTTAATTAGTTAATAAATAAAATAAATTTCTACACAGCTGCTCATTATTTACCATGTTTCATGAAATTGTATACAAAAATAATATACTTAAATTATAAAAAACATTTTATTTTTATTTAATCAATGATTGATGAAATCTATAAAACTTTTTCTTGCTTTCTTCTTCATTATTTTTTTCTTTGTATTAACATTTCATGAATTTTTTTCTAATAATTATCTATATTATTTTTATTAAAGAACTATAGAATTGTATAAATAATATTTTTTTAAAGAAATGATTTTTAATTAAATATTCAATTTTTAACTTTCAATATTATGTCTAATTAAAAGTATTTTCTTTTAAAATAACATCAAATGTAAATATTATTCAGTATTTGAAATGTTTTATCGAGAGTAGTATTCATTGAATAATGTTGATCATTGTAAAACATGGTTAGAAGCTATAAAACAGCAAGCGAATAGCATAATATATCAACTGCCAAAGCTTGATCTTTGTCCATTTGTTTATGTTCTAAATCATTTACGTTTTCGAGAATCAGAGTATCCTGTATCATTTCATATGGATTATATTGAATTGTGATAAACATTTTATTTATTTTTAGGTATAGTTCTGATTTTAAATTATATCAACTGTAAACATTACAGTGACAGATAGAAAAAAAGATTATTTTTGTATTTTTTTACAGATGTATTTTTTTTATTAATGTAATTAAAGTTTTTGTTTGTTTTTTAATTTATTATTATTGGAAAATACGCATCATCTAACATAGTTATAAGCAATTAGTGAACAATAAGTGATTCTTGAATACTTCATAAACATTGTGGTGTAGGGAATGAAATTTTAATTTATTATATTATATTTTATTTTATTATCCTCGAAATTGAAATATAAAATAAAAAAATTCTCTTTTCTATTATGGACTTTGTAAAATAACTTTTACATTTTTTCATTTTATAAAGAATAAAATTTTTACAGTGATCTTAAATAACACAAAATTGAACAAATTAAAAATGGTATGAACATGGTTCTATTCAAGTATATTGATTTTTTTTAAAAAAAATCCAAATGATAAAATTGAAAATTCAGATTTTTCGTTATAAAAATGATGAATGAAATGTTTTTCTTCAAAAAATTATAAATACTAAATCTTTTATTAATATTATCTATAAATTTCAAGTCAATCGTATAATAATCGTTTGAAAAATAGAATTCATCGATTAGTAAAATATTCTGTTTGAAAAAAGTCATTTAAAGTTTCCGAGTTAATTTTCTTTATTATAAATATTGATTTTTAAACTCGCCTAATTTAATCAATCCCATGACTGTGGCTCGATTTTTCTTTGTCAAAATTTCCTCGCGTGACGCCTTTTTTAATGTCATTTTTATATTAATATATTTCTCATTCTCGTTACCAATGTATATAAGCAGTGCAAATCCAATTTTTTCAATTTCTCACAATTCACTTATTTTAATATCACCATTTAAAGATAATTATAACCAAAAAATAGCAATTTCTAGTATTGTGTTCCTAATAAAATTTATTTTTAGAGCCATTTGCTAAACTATGAAATTGAAGTTTTCATTGTTATTTTATGTGAATCTATCAACACATAGAACAAATAATTCGTCTTTTGACAGATTTTAAAAAATCAAAATATTTTTTAGTAAATATTGCCAACAAGAGGTTTTTTATGGAGTTAATCGTCCAAAGCAATTGATATAAGCGTGCATCTGACAAAATTCGGCTGTTTTAATTATTTTTAGTAATTTTTTTCATAATTTTTTGTGGACGTATTTTTCTTATTAAACAAATTATAAAAATCTAAAAACTTAATATTTTTAAACAATTAGATTTATGGTCCCTTGTAATATTTATTTGAAATGAAATTACGGATTTTTAAATTTTATTTTATAAAAATCTTGCTATTTTTAATAAAGTATATAAACATATAAATAATTTAATTCTATCTTGTAGTATTAAAATATTTTATAATATAAATAAGTTATTTCATAATCTACTAGTGAGTATTATTGAATCGGCTTTTTAAGATGTAATCATTAATTTAATTACTTTTTAACTTTTCAATTAATCTCTATGAAGTTAATACAAAAACATAATTATGTAATAATAATGAGTTCACTTTAATCCATAAAATAAAAATTAACTTATTTCTAATATAATATATTCTTATATATTACTAATATTTTAATTTTAAATACAAAATACATCTTACTACTTCCTATTAATATCTTCTTACATTCATAATATAGTTTCAAATACTGTTCACATTTAATTTAAAGTATTTTAAAAACTTTCTGAATTCTTTTCTATTTTTTGAAAATCATATTTTTCACGATTCCATAAAATTAAATATGATACAAGCAAGATTACGTATGTTGTTTATTGGTTTGGAAATGATAACTGAAATCATAAAATAGCTTATAAGAAAATCTGAAAAATTGTACACCCTACTTATGTGTTACTGAACCGTGCAACGGGTAAGCAATTGAAGTATTGCGAATAATGAACCTAGAATGCAGTTCTCAAGTAGGGATTGGATTTATGCCAATAAACCAACAATAAAATTGTGTAATATAAAAGACGATAAACTTTTCTAAGAACTTCTATATGTAAATGTATATATATATATATATATATATATATATATATATATATATATATAAAAGTATTTATGTATGTTTTTTTTTATTCATTATGTATTTTTTCTGTCGCAAAGTTTTTATGAATAAATGCTTATATGCATGTATGTGAGTCAAATTTTACATACAAATGAAAATTGAATTTCATTTTCATTTTTGTTATTTAAGATAATTTCAAATATCATTTTATGAATTAATTTAGTGTACTCACTAGAGTGCATTTGTTATTTATGAGTAGTAAAAAATAGTAATCCAAATATGGAAAAATCTTATATGATATTTCTGTGAAGAATATAATAACAATTTTTATGAAAATTAGTATGTGAATTATTATTTATATTTTTTAAAGATAAATCATAATCTGAATTACGTTTTGAAATTGAAAATGAACTTTAAAAATTATATTATAATGAATTTTATTTTATACCTAATTATATATATAAATAAATAACAAAAGGCTTTAAAATTATTTATGATAATTACATGTCAATGTATTAGTGAATCAGCCTATTTAAAATATTATGTTTAATATGACTACAAAAAAAATTTTTGAAATTCTATTTTACTGATTAAATTTATGAAAATTTTTTATAATAATCATTTAGATGAATCAAAATAGTTTACAAAATTTGTATATAAAGATTTTATTGATGAAGATAATTTACTATCTAATAGGATTTATGAAATAAGAGTAATTTGTTATTCGCAAGGTTAATCAATAATTAACATTGATTACATTAGATATATTGAAAATATTAAATTCAGATGAATCAGTATTTTTCATCCATATTTAAAAAAGTAAATTCATAATATAGTAGATAAAAAAAGATTAAAAAATATTATAAGTAATCATTTCATTAATATTTTTAATTAGTATTTATTTTTGAATGATATGTTAACCTGGTATAATAAATAAATGACGCATATAAATAAAAACGACCACTCAAAGTCAAGATAACTTGCTGCAACTATTTTAAAGCTTTCATTTCAATAAAATGCTGGTTCTCTATGTGAATAGACGTGAAAAATAAAAGTTATACTAAGTGCTTGCAATCTTACAAAACCATTTATAACATGAGATACTGTATTTAGAGATACTGTAGAGTATTTTGTATTTCATTCAACTCTAAAATATGAAATTATATATAATTCCTTAATTTTTCACTTCTTTATGTAACTATTTGGTCAATGTAAAAAAATGATAAAGATAAATTGTTATGTTTTAGAATAATAATAAAAATACTATTTAAGTAATATTATACAATATTATTATTTAATATATTATTTAACGCACACACGCACACACACACGCACACACACACACACGCATACACACACACACACGCGCACACACACACACACACACGCACGCACGCACGCACACACGCACGCATACACACGCACGCATACACACACATACACACACACACACACACACACACACACACACACACACACACACACAAATACACACACACACAAATACACACACACACACACACGCACGCATACACACACATACACACACACACACACAAATACACACACACACACAAATACACACACACACACAAATACACACACATATACACACATATACACACACATACACACACATATACACACATACACACACATATACACACACACATATACACATACATGTATGTATAATTTCTCAAAAAAAAAAATGTTGCAATAATTTAAAATATATAAAAATATACATTATTGAAACTATTTTGCAAATTATAAGTCTACTTTATATAAGAATAATTTACTTCAATAATTTTGAATTTTTTATTATAATGAAAATTTTTATCTTATATCAATGAGATATAAAATTAAATTCATGGTGATAATTTGAAAACTGGTGATGCTTTGTTTAAAATTTAGACTAATAATATGAAAATTAACATGGAACATTTTGACTTCAAATATAAATATTATTTTTATTAAGGAAATAAGAGGACTCATAATGCAATGGTTGTTACAAAAATATATTATATTAGGATAGAAAGTTTAGAAAATGTACCATAATAATAAAATATTTAATTTTCAAATTAATTATTTCTTTTGTTCATTAAAAAATGATTCAAATAAAATATAATTAGTCATTTTCGATTTTTCTAGAGAAATTGTGTTTTTTGGTATTAATTTAACATTTTTGCACATGAGATTTGTAAGACTGTCGTTTAAAATGTAAGACAAATATTATGTATATATATATATACAGGGCTTTTAATAAGAATGTCAGAACATTGACAGCTAGTAGCAGTCATGTTTGATTTTTTTTTAAACTCATTTTTCTATCTCAACTTAGTTTAGTTTGGCAAATTATTATGGGACGTTCAACACTTCAACAAGACTTAGAAATTTTAAAAACTTCAATAGAGTTATTGAAGTTTATATATATATATATATATATATATATATATATATATATAAATAAATAGATAGGATATTAATATTAGCCTGTTTTTTTTCTACTGCTGGATAAAAGCACCATCAAAAACTTTCCACCTTAAGCCATCCTATATCTTTCATTTCCATTCCATTCCTACAAATTTTATTTATCTCTTTCATCTATCCGTGATTTTATCCTAGACATTTTCAAACCCCTGGTATTTTTAAGCAACAATTTATCTTTTCCATAAGTTTTTTTCTTCTAAATATAAACAGCTCACTTCAGTTTTGAATTTTTCTTTAATGCCCGTAACATTGATTTTTTTATGTATTCGTGTCTCTAATTTTTTCTCTATATATAGTTCCTAATATGCAATTTCTTATGCTTCTTGATTGTCTGGAACTGTAGAATTATTCTAGTATTTGATACCCATGTTTCACTATTATAGTTAATTTGTAGTATACATTGATCAAAATTTTTTCTCTTTAATTATAAAAGAATAATACTCGTTTTCATATTAGGAGAATATCTATCTAATTGACGGAATCTCATTTTTGTTTTTCTTTTTACTTCATCTATGGGTATTTTTAGTGTTAATTAATAATTTTCTATACATCTACTTTAAAACTTTCTTTATTTTTACTCATTTGATTCGATTTTCATCTGAAAATTAATTGGTCATGAATTTTAATTATAGAGGTTTATTATAACATTATTTCCTACTTTATCTATATAATTCTTCAATTTTTCAATTTTATTTAAATTTATTAGGAAAATTACAATGATAATAAATCTTAAGTGACTAAGCACCTCTATATTTACATTTATTCATTCAGTTTCCTTCACTTGAGTGTCTTAAATACTTCCTCTAATGCCATTGTAAATAGTTTTGATGATATCATATTACCTTATCTTTCTCCTATCTTAGAGTGTGTATATATATGTATATATATATATATATATATATATAATTTATTTATTAGATTAATAATGGCATTGATATGGAAATGTGTGTAAGCAAGAAAATGAATAAACAGTAATTATTATACATTTTAATAGAGTTTGTTGTTCCTGGAAATGATGCATTTCATAAAAAAGTAATTAACTTCAGCGCTAATCTAATTCGAAAAGATATCTTTTTAATAAGAAAAAGAATAATAACTAATTTATATGAAAATTGGTTTTAAATATTATTTTAAATTGTGTGCCTTTGATATCACTCTCAAATAAAACAATGTGGACTATTATTACAAGTTTTTTTAAAGTATATTATTCAGTGAATATTGTAATTAAAAATACAAATAATACTACAACACATTTCATGATAGTGGTTGAAAGTTTTTATATGAAAATAAAATTCAATTTATATATAAAGTAATAAAAAAGTACTCTATATTCCGAGAAAAAACAAATAATAATTGAAACGTTTCTAATCGTATAATTTAATAAACCGCGAATGCAATAAAACGTGAGGTGTGAATTTTCTAGATCGTTTTATATTGCAAAGTGAATCACGATTACAACAAAAAGTACAAGACGAAACTTCACAAAACTCTTTCGACTACATCCTTATAACAAGCAGACAAATAAGCACTACAAAGGATTTTCTACTGTACAATGATTATTTCTGTTAATTATTCGAGCTTAAAATTGATAATCCTTTATACAAGATTCTATTGATGAGTTTTAATGAATATATTAAAAGCGCATCTCTGTACTTAAATAATCGAGGCATAAAATGTTAGTTAAATTAAAGTCGTAATCGTGAAAATGTTTCAATTGCAATTTCAAGATACAAGTTTAATTATCTGTTCAGTGAATTTAAGGAATCTTTTGTTTAAGATTTAGACACAAGAAATATAGTTGAGTGCAATTTTATAAAATATATGCATTTAATCCGTTTTAAATTCAGTTTAAAAACATTATAGGTTATTTATTTCAAGTGATAATATTATTTATTAAAATTACTCCGATAAATCACTTAATTTAATTTTGTTCATAAGTGGTAAATATATCAATTAGTTTTAATTATCTTGCATTGTGAAACGATTTTATTCCTTTAAATATATCATACCACTTTGTTTTTACAAATATCATTTAAGTATTTTTTTAATAAAAATGTTTTTTATTTCTTCAACATAAAAATCTTTAGAAATAATAATTACATTTTTATGTAAACATACATAAATATATGTATAAATATATGTGTATATATATATATATATATATATATATATATATATATATATATATATATATATATATAGAGAGAGAGAGAGAGAGAGAGAGAGAAAGAGAGAGTATTCCAATAAGCGTTTCAAACGTTTAAATGAAAATAAAACAAAAAGTATTTAATTAATTAATTATTTTATTATTTTTAAGCAAATTCTATAGCATTAATGATGGAACACAATTTTACTCATATTACCACCACGACTTCGCTTGATATACTGCATTCGTTTAGTCCAATTTTTAGTCACTTTTTCATATAATTGTGATCCAATTTCAAGAATTATACTTCAGTGTTTATTTTTAATGCGTCTGTTGTTTGTGATTTATTAGCATAGACCAATGATTTCACGTAACCCCACAGAAAATAATCTAATGGAGTTAGATCACATGATCTTTTTGGTCAATTGATGGGTCCATTTCATAAAATAATGGACTCGTTAAACTTTTGTTTCAATAAGTCGATTGAAGTTTTTACTATTTCTAAGCGTTATTGAAATGTTAAACATTCCATGATAATTTTCCAAACTATACTGAGTTGAAATATCAAAATGAGTTTTAAAAAAAATCAAACGTGGTTTCCACCATCTGTTAAAATTCTAACATTCTAATTGACAAACCCTATATATATATATATATATATATATATATATATATATATATATAAATATATATATATATATATATATATATATATATATATATATATATATATATATATATATATATATATATATATAATATATATATATATATATATATATATATATATATATATATATATATATATATATATATATATATATAGCAAATATAAATATATATATATATATATATATATATACAAATATAAATATATATATATATATATATATATATGTATGTCATCATCATTAATACGTCTTTATCGATCCAATGCCATTTTTTTACTCCGACAATTTGGCGAAATTTTTTACTTTTGTTCTACGGTCAGTAACTTTGGTTTACTTTCTGACCTATTTGTATCTCTTTCTGTCATTTAAAATATTTCAGAATATGGATCGTTCCACTTTTTTGTATTATCTAAATCTTTTTAATTATTCTAACATTTAATACCAATATTTCAGTGCCATCAGTAATAGCATGTGAGATAAATTTATTAAGTTCTTTTTTTCAAACAAAGAGTATTATTTGTCTATATAATATAATAATTTCTTCCAAATTCACATTATTTCATTTTTATTTTGTTATTCACTTCATTTTCAAATCTTTGCTTAGTGATATGAATTGTTCTAGAAATATTTAATTTTCAACTTTTTTTTTAAAAAAAAATAGAGGAATATCTGGCTTCATAATATAGGAATATCTTTTGAATTGACATCATTCCATTTTTATTCTCCTACTCACTTAATATAATATATAAATATTCTTGTTATAATAATGGTCTTCTGTATATACTTAGGTTTTAACTTTTTCTATTTTTCCTTTTTTTAATTCAATTTTTCTCTGATCTGAAAATTCATTGTACAATATTTTTGTTTTGCTGATGTTTGTTGTAAAATCAATTTTCTTACTTTTCTTATTTCCCTTTTCTACTATTTTTAAAAATCTATCTAAGCTTTCTAAAAATTAATAATATTGTTAGCAAATTTCAATAACTATCTCTCTATTTATTCTTAATTCTTTAGATTTTTATTTTTCAAGTATTTTAAATACTTACTATAAATAGTTTTAATGATGTCTCATACTTTACAATTTTATTTTTTCCTGTTTCTTGTTCGATGTATCCAGAATTTTTATATGTTCTAACGTTCTATATATGTTTTTTCAATTTCTTTATTTTTCAATGTATTCAAAATCGCTGATATAGTGACTGAGTTGGAGAGTTTTCATAATCTGTAAATCCGAGACTAGTGGTATTATATTTGATATTCATTGTATCGACTTATGATTTCCCTTACTACTTTATGTGGTTCATTGTGTTAAATCCGCTTTGAAATCCGACTTGTTCTTTTCGATCTGAAAAATCCAACTTACTTTGTAGCTATCTAAAAATAATTTTGTTAATAATTTTATATACCGACGGAAATAACCTAATCGGTTTATAGAATTTCAAGTCTGTCTATTTTTTCCAACAAGAATTACTATGCCTTCATTCCATTCATTTCAAATTATTATTTTTTTCGAATATCTAGTAAATTTAGTCAAATCTTTTTCCTTTCTTCTTTTATTATTTTAAAAACTTTTACTATTATTTCATAATTTCCAGTAGATTTTGTATTTCTTATACTCTTAATAGCATTTGAAATATCATGTGCTATTATTAATGAACAACTGATACTGTATATTTATTTTCTTCGTAAATTTTTCTTTATCTTACGATTATGTAATATAATGAAGAATTATTCGATTTTCTTAACTATTATAAATATTTTATTCGTTATGCTTTCGTTTTTTAATTTTAAAATATTAATTTATTTTTCTCATATCACGAAATATTGTTTCCTTTTTTTGTAGCTTGTATTTTTTTTCAATAGTTTTTCATACGAGTTACTGTTGTACTAACAAGTATTTTTTACACCTTTTTTAATGTTTTATTAGTTTTACATATTCAATTTTGTTTTTCCATTATTTGTTATTTTCATTTCTCTTATTTTAGTAATGAAATTTATTGCAGCTTTTGATTTCTTTCCACTTGACTTTATTTTCATAATTACTCCTATTTTTTCCTATTTATTTTTAGTAATTTAAATAATTTTATTACCTTTACTTTATTTTTCATTATTTTAACAAAATAAATATTCAAATTTTAATTTAAAATCATCTTTTATTAAAGCACGTATATAATTAACTTTTAAATACTATCCTTCTTCATAATATTATTTTGATATATAATCAACTTTGTATATTGCAATAATAACTTCCAGCGATAATATATATATATAATATATGTATGTATGTATGTATGCTGTTGATAAATGAAATGATCAAATGTTAAAAAAAAGAAAATATTTAATTTTAAATTAATCGGATTTTTCTCGAAAAAAAACAAAAATAAACACGGATAAATTAATCTCCGCACCAACAAATGTACACAGGTATTCAATGAAAGTGGTGTCATGGAACGAAAAAGAGAAGTAATGGAATTTGAACAATAATCGTGCAAATATAAACAGAATATTTTGTATTTCAAATAACTATAATGTACAGAATTAAATATAAATTGTTTTTCTATCATTTATTAATATTTGTTTTAAAATGTTTAAATAATAATAATATATGTCTATGTTTTAGAATAGAAATAAAAATAATAACAGAATAAAAAACGTTATTATTTTTTAAAATTATAAAATAAAAACATAAATGCTGTATCAATTATTATTTGTAAAAATCAATTTTTTAATGTACTTTCATGTATTCAATATATATTTTATTTAAGCACAAAATATGTGTCACTACAAACAATTTTTCTAAATATTTTATAAATATCTCAATATATATAAAGAAAAAATATTTTTAAACTATTATGGTAATTATCATTTCAAGAAATTCATTTTAATAAATAAAAAATGTTTTTTTACAACCACATAATATTGAAATGAGCATTTAAATATACAGTAAACATTTTTTGTATGTAAAAAAAATAAAATTAGAAAATTTAGAAGATATTTAATCAATTCAAAATATAAAATGGTTCAAATAAAAGTAACGCTTAATTGCTCAGATAAAGACAAGAGAAAATATATTGATATTTAAATTCTTTATTTGAATAAATTTAAAAGCTTTATTTTAAATTGAAACATTTTTTTTGTGAAATAACAAGTTTAAATAAAATAATATAAAGAGAGAGAGAGAGAGAGAGAGAGAAAGAGAGAGAAATTAAATTATTGCTTAATGTATAAATTAAAAAAGACTTTTTCATTAATTATGATAACTGATTGATAAATTTAGAAATTTGCTTATCATTATTTGTATTTTAAATTATTATTTTTGTTTCATTAAAGGACATTTATTAAATATACATTTATTTACAATTATTAAATACACATTTGCAGTCTTTTGATTCCAAATATATAATTTTTCAAATTAATTAATAAGAAGCATTTTATTATGCTACGGTTCATTTATTATTAATTATTGTTATGTAAGATGTACAAAAATATGGTTATTTTATTATCAAAAATATATATATATAAGATGTATATATTTTATCATATATATATATATAGTTATATATATATATATATATATATATATATATATATATATATATATATATATATATATATATATATATACACACACAAACATACACATCATCACTTATTTTATATTCACTGCTGGATGAGTACTTCTTCTAAAACTGTCCCTTTTGACCGATCCAGTGCCCTTTTCTTCCACTTCATTCTGATTAATTTTCGTATGTGTATATATGTATGTATAGAGAGGAAGGAGTGGCAAAGAGAGAATGGTTCAAATGAGACTTAAAGATTTAGACATACTTTTAGTTCTTATTATTAACTATTCTTTTCTCTCCTTCAGTCTTATTTGGACAACCGTGTATATTTATATATATATATATATATATATATATATATATGTATGTATGTATGTATGTATGTAATAATTATAATTTATTATATTTTTACGTGTTATTCAGCCATTTTATATTTAAACTTCTTATTAATTCTTGTATTGCATCGTTTATAATTAACTTTTCTAACGTATGTATTATTTTATAAACATGTTGTAATCGTTTATTTTCTTTTCAGATTTATTCACCAAAAAATTCTATAAATAGACAAAGTCAATGAGACAGTCTATTTAAATCAAGTTTTAAAAATATTGTGTGTGGAAAAACTGTGAATATGAACCAGCACCTCTTGTGAATCGATTGATTTGGAATATTAATATGTAAGTAGTCTTTTATATTATTTATTTTGATAAAAAATGTATTTTATTTATTCATAAATAATAATTACTTTTTTACTTAAATAGAAATACCTGAAAATATTTAAACTTTACAATTATGAAGCCTAAACTTTATCGCGTTTTTTATATTTATAGAAATAATCAAACCATGTGTAGAAAAATAAATATTAAATAAAAATTTCATATTGAGAAAGAATTCTATTGTTAAAAAATTGAAATATTTTTTAAAATCATTAACATTGCAGTTAAAATGATTTGTATATATATATGTATATATATATATATATATATATATATATATATATATATATATTTATAATAC
The DNA here is from genome assembly GCA_029203775.1 of Neoneuromus ignobilis. NCBI lineage: Eukaryota > Metazoa > Arthropoda > Insecta > Megaloptera > Corydalidae > Neoneuromus > Neoneuromus ignobilis. The sequence goes on from CP092090.1 coordinate 42,037,874, forward strand.
ACACACACACACATACATACATACATACATACACACACATGCATACACACACATACACACACATGCATACACACACATACACACACATGCATACACACACATACACATATACACTCACACACACACATATACACCATATAATCATATATAATTAATAACATTTCAATAATTTTAATTGTATTCTTCATATTGGTCATTTGTTTGCTTAGAAATGTACTTTTTTCCTTGACACTTTTTTTAAAAATATTATGTTGTCAAGTATCTCCCTTCCGCTTTTTTTTTTTTTGTACATAGCCGCGAAATTCAAAAGACAAAAAGGTGGAAGGGAGATATTTGACAACCTAATATTTGACAAAATTTAGGAAAAATATTTTAATATTTAATGGTTCGAAATTAATTTTAATGCACAACAATATATCCACTATATTAAATATTTTGCGTCAAAAAAAATTTTTTTTAATGATATCTCACTAATGTTGGTTTTGTAAGAGTTAGTAATATTTGATACTTACGTTTTGAAATAATTATAACTCAGTTTTCAATTCGTATAATATTTATTACTTCTTTAAATTGTGTTTTTAATTCAATCTTTAACTAAAAGCATGAAATGCAATAAAAAATAAAATTGTAACAGCAAATGTTTGATAATACATTAATAAAAAAATTGTTTTAAGATGAATTCCAATCTGAAATTAGTTATAAATATAGAAAAATATTGCTATTTGAATACAATATTAAATAAAATCACTAATAAATTCATAAAAGCAACAATATTTATATTTTATATTGAATATTATAATATAAAATAGAATTATATAATTTTATTATTTTCAAGAAGATTTATATAAATAATAACTTAAGTTTTATTGTGTTTTAAGTTTGTTATTACTGTTCAATTAATCAATAATTTGTGTTAAATCGAAGTGATCAGATTAGAAATAGAAAGTACCTAAAATTTATATTTTAATCCTAATTTTTCTTAATATTTATAATACATAACTATCTGCAAGTTACATAGAAAGTAAATAATATTTGGTTACTAAGAGTTCTATCAATTTTAAAATTAAAATAGGACCGTTTGTATTTTTTATTTAAAATAATTTTATTCGTCAATTATCTACTTTTACATTGAATTATCATCTACCAATAGGAATATAATATATAAATTCCATTTCTTTCTATTTAAAAAAGAATGGTAATTTATTTCTGTCTTCATATTGATGTGAAAATCTTGTTTCTTTTTTGAGAATTACCAGACTACAAATTTAAATAAACAAAAAATAGAAAAAGATAGATTTTAAGACAAAATTAATTTTAATTGTATTGATATATACACTACACACTTACATACATGCATACATACATACATACATATATATATATATATATATATATATATTATAAAAAATATCTATAACGTACTAATAACTTATTTATATTTTAAACAAAATGAATTTCGGGGGTCGACAAGCAAAACAATTAAGTGGCGAAGATCCCTAGTTTATAAAGTTTACAATTATTATTTTGAAAAAACTGAGATTCTTCTGCTTTTAATGCTTCGTCATTATTAAATTCTTTATCATACTATGGTTATCCAGAGATAAATATAAGTGAAAATCCGATTCTGATATATCTAGTGAATACGAGAGATGAATTAAAATTCTTTGATAATTTACCAGTACTTGTTGTTTTTGTTGTAATGCATTATGCATTCCTGTTGTTCATTCTATCTGTTTACTCGTTGTGAGAGTTTAACCAACTTGGAAATACTCATAATGAATAATTCCTCTTAAAGTTCAACAAACACAGAAAATATTTTTTCCTGGAATCGATTTTGATTTAGGTACTGTAGCAAAAAATTATTTGATGATAGCTAGTAGTAAAATGTTTATATAATAGTTGAAATAAATAATCAGTTTTTTATCACAGACAAAAATTTGATCCAAAAAGTTTTGCGATTTTAAAAGTGAAATAAGAGATGCACCAATGTTAATCAGCTATAAATTTTTATTTGGTGTTAAATCATTTACTTAATTCCGCTTCTTTTCTATTTTATACAAATGATTCCGTAATATTCTATCACTTGCGTTGAACTATTTAACAAGCTATTGATACATTAAAATTAAATTTATTTCAATCATTGTGTATAATTTGTTTATATTACACACATTTGATGGTTTAGTTGATTTTATTTTATCTCTTAATGATTCATCACCTGAAATATCTTTTTAAGTCACCTCTGAACTTTTCTTTAATAACTGCTATTTCGGTAAATGCGTTACAATTTTTTTTTTCAATTTCAGCAATGTTAAAATCATGTTTTAATTGGTAAAGTAAATATGTACTTATTATACAATTTTACACAGAGATTTTTAAGGGTTAAAATTATATTTTAAATTAAAGTGAACTCATTAAGGTACAGTGAAAAATGGAACAAGATAGTACACGGTTACTCAGTTCATGTGTTTAGTGTATCGAGTCATACAATGCATAAATAATTCTTGGTATTTTAATATTCGCAAAAATGAAAGATCTTTTTTAAATACCGAATATTACATATTTTTAAAGAAAATTAATTTTAATATACAATATGTAATAGTACATATATTATATATATATATATATATATATATATATATATATATATATATATATATATATATATATAAGATAGGTTTATTTGTAAAAATTCATATGAATGAATGTTTTAAAAACAATTATATTTTACGAAAAATTCATACTCAAAAAATACATTTCCATTAAAACCTTCAAAAAACTAATGTTCAGCAATATTCAAATGCTAATATAAATGTTTTATTAATATCGTACATGGGAGAAATTTATTTCGTTTGCAATTTGTTGAAATAAATCCGATATATGAATTTCGATTTTTAATTTTTATTGTACGTGTACGTACTTGAGCTATATAAACTGAATTCAATTAAAGCATGCCAAATGCAAACACGAATATCCATCAGAATCAATTGTACCGTTGTGAGACACAACTCGTATTGACATTACTTTGAAATATGTCAAATGGAATAAGCAGATCAATATAAATGTTATTGCTGACGTTATAATTAATAAAAAACTGTATAAAATATTTATTCACGTAAAAATAAATGAAATTGTATACGAGTTTGTGTGCAATAGTTTGTGTATTGAAATATTATATTTTTTGTAATTTTTTGTATTCTTTTTTGAAGTATATATCGTATGAATATTATTAATAGACCACACAAATAATACAATTTATTGTTTTTGTCATTAAATGTTCTTTTATATTTTTTTTAATATAAAATAAAATGTTTTTGTTATAAACAGTATAAAATATAAATGTGTTGATTGTTTATTTATAAATTGTTAGAATTTTTTTAATTCCAATTATAAGCCTAATAACAAACTTTTTGCTTATATTTAATTAAAAATTACTTTTTATTATAATTCTGTAAGTTTGTAAACAAAGAGTGACTGAATTAAAATTGTACATCATATAAATGACTAATTTTTTTTCTTTGGAAAAAATCAGATTAAATATAATATAAAAATTATGGATATTAAGAAAATCCATATAATTTTACTTTTTTGTATATAAAAGAAAACAATAAAAATCTATATATTAGAAAAATATTTATACTAGCAATACCACACAGACAAAATGTTACAATCCTGATGAAATAAAAATTCTCAGATAAAATGTGTTTATATCTTTTTTAAAAAAATAATAATGGCATCTAGTAAAATATAGTAAAATTATTGAATTAAAGAAAAATATAAAAATATTGAGAAAAATATGAAGTAGACCTCAATAAAAGAATATAAAGTAATAATAAAAAAATTCAAATTAGTAAAAGTCTTTAGAAAATATATAAAATTAATAGAAATATAACTATAATTTAGTATATCATAAAATATTACAATATGAAAAATTATACCAATAATAAAACAGAAAGAGTATTTAACAAAATATTTATCAATAAAGATGAAAGTAAAAAAAGGTAAATAGAACGAAAAAAGATTATGAACTTAGTACCCCCAAGTTATTGATAAGAATAAAAAAGGTGTTAATTCATACAACAAGAATATGTGTACTAAAAAAATAATTCACATTGTCATGTAAAATGCAATGAGCTATATTTAGTTCAAAAGAATAAAAGTAGAGATGTAAAAAAAATATACGAAGGGTTTTGACGAGAAAAAAAAATTTAATATTTTCTCATCATAGAAAAATTACTTTATGATAACAACGTTATGAAGATCAAAACCAAAAGATTAGAGCGTTACTAACAAACGCAGAACAAAATTGCAATGATATGGGGATGTATAGAGGTTTTGAATAAGTAATTTAAAATTTTTGAAATAAATATGAATAAGTGGAATTATTTAAATAATCTTACGAAAAGTTTGAAGTATAGTGTTACAAAAATGTGGATTTTGAACATTTTTAAATTTGTTGTAATAATAACTCTATACATATCGCTTATATAACTAGGAAATAATTTTTATATTTTGCCATAAAATGATACAAACATTTTTCCAATCATAAAATTTTAATGAAAATAATATGTTTGGAATAAATTAAAAAGTATGATACTAAAAAATAATATATTTACTAAAGAAAAATCAAAATTTCTGTAAAGATGGATGAAAATTGAACCAAAATTTATTAAAATATTATTAGAAAGAAAGCAAAAGAAACGAGCTTTTTTATTTGTTTTTTTAAACGTGATAAATTTACTTTCATGTAAATGAATTAAAAAATAAATTAGTAAGGGTTCAATAATTACTTATTGTTAACTATATATTTTTAAAGAACAATGAGTTAATGCGCATTTCGATGGCTATATCATAATCATCAGAGCGCAGCGTTATATAATTTACATTAATTTTGAGAAAAAACATATTTGTATACTATGTCTTATGTTATTCTTATTTTTACTCAACGCATTTCCATCCAATTTTTGACTATTTCTTTCTCATTATGTATGTATGTATGTATATATATATATTTATATATATATATATATATATATATATATATATATATATATATGTATGTATTATATATAATATATCTAGGCATATAGGCGTGTATTCTTATAATTATTTTCAATACCGTGCATATAAGTAACGAATACATTAAAAAATTCAACACATGTACATTTTTATTTGTAAGTTTTTGCCAATAAGTATTTTTAATATTTTTTCCATATGTAAAACTATCTTTGATTTTTCATTATTATTAAAAAAAGTGTAACATAAAGTATATAAAAAATATGTAATTTTTAATCTTTATATGTCAATAAAAATAATAAAAAATATGTGTATATATACATAAACGTATATATGTTATAAAATATAGTATTTTTAAGAAGCCAACATCTAGTATTCTATAAATTGAATGTTTTTGACTGACACTATATATATATATATATATATATATATATATATATATATATATATATATATATATATATATATATATACACATTATATCATATTCTTATATTAAAAATTATGATAATAATGTCAGCAGATTATTTAATAATCCTTAAGTTGTATTAAAAAATTTAAAAAGAAACTAAATTAATTTTTTTCAGAAATATAAATATTTCAAATATATATATACGAGGGTCGTTTGATAAGTATGGTAAAAAAGTAAGAAAAACTAAATTGAAAAATTTAATTATATTAATTAATTAATTAAATTAAACAATAAATAAATTTACCATACTTATCAAACGACCCTTGGTTTTATATATATATATATATATATATATATATATATATATATATATATATATATATATATATATACACACACACACACATATACACATAGGGATATAGACACACATTCATATACATGTAGGGTAATTCAAAAACGCCTAGAAAAATTAAAAAGGAATAAAAGAGACTATACACATGTTTACCTATACATATATTTCTTTTTAATAAAACACAAATCTGGACGTCACATTTGGACCCTTGTATATATATATATATATATATATATATATATATATATATATATATATATATATATAAAATTATTATTTAATGGTATAAACACATATAGATCTACATATATAATTAAATGATAATATTAAAATAGGTTAGACTTTTACTATATTATTTAATATTTTTATTACAAATCGACAATTTACTAATTATGTTTATATTTACATACCTTATTTTTACATTTATAGAACTATTTATCTGTGTTAAATTGATATCTGTATTATTTTTTTTTCGATCAGATTTACTATTTTTTAAAAAAATAACAGGATTTTACAAAAAAAATTTAGTATTGTTTTAAAATAAAACAATAAAAATAAATATCATAATTTATTTTTAAGTTTGCTTTGAACACTGATTTAGGATTTAACAGTATATAGTTGATTATAAATCGTTGACACTTTAATCTCTTTATAAATACTTAAAACTCGGATAGTGTTCATAAAGCAGGCAACTGTATAAAATAGTTTATTAATTTTAATCTTTGTAAATTTTCTGTGTTATTTTAATTTAGTATATATTTCATTTTCATATAAGTGTTACATTTACTAATATATTTAGTGTTGTAATAAATTACACGATATATATATAAAGGTGTTTTTTAGGTTAGATATAACTTTCGATAGGAATTCAATTTAAAGTTCTATCACCCTTAAAAAACATTCTATATATAAAATATTAAAAATATATATTTATATAATAATACCAAAAATTGAAATAAAATATTTTTGTTACTATTTAAATCAAAATAATAAAACAAAGATATAATTTATTTATAAATTCAATAAATTATTTTTAATTAAATTGGATTTTAATATTCATGCAAAATTTTATTTCAAAAGTTTTATAAATATTCTTATGAATGAAATATCTTAACAGAAAAAAAGTTCGTTTTATATTATAAATGCATGTTTTATTAATATGACGTATTTGTACTCGAATGCTTATAACATATAAAAGATTATTCTAGATAAATATTTGCACAAAAAAGAAAAGTTATCACATTTTGTCGTTCATGATATAAAAGATAGTGAAATGCTTATATTTCTGAACATACTTTATATATAAGATTAACTTGCAGGATTTTTGATGTTCTTTGGTACTTTTTTATATATAAATATATAGAAAAGTTATTTAAACTCCCTTTTTAACATTTGTTTTTCGAGTATTACATATATATATATATATATATATATATATATATATATATATATATATATATACAGAAATTTGTGAACAAAGAAATATTTAATAAAAGGAAGAATTTATTATAATAATTTATTTATTAGCAAACAATAACATTCAATTTTTTTTATTTAAAAATTGTTTTATAAAATTAAAAGTTATTAATTAATACATATTTACATTAATTTTATCATTTCCTACATGATTATGAGAGTATAATTATCTGCAGTGAACCAAAATAAGTTTAATAACAATGAAATACATTTCCAATTACCATTTATTAAAATTAATTCTAATTTGTGTACTTTACAACATTTTATAATATTTTTTTAGATCTTTTTTATTGTTATAGACAGAAAGTAACTCTGTTAATATACGACGTAGCAAATTTTCTAATTTATTTTAAAATAGCATACTAAACTGCTGTTGTAATTTGTTCAAGAATATTTATTTATTTGGTTTGTCAGTAGGTGAAAAATTTGCGTCTATTATAGTCATTTATTTGTCCAAGACATTCAAATCTAGCTAATGTGTAAATCATTTGAACTTTTTATTACCGCATGAGACAGATTGTAACTAACTGTGATTAAAGTTTTAAATTATAATTAGATTAGAAAATAAATTCCCACTATCACATTTTTAGAAAAATAATGTTAGATTTTGTTTTTAGAAATTTAACTAACTATACGATAGTTAAATCATTTTTTCATCAATTTTTACTAACTTTCCAACCCCATTTTTTTAATTAAATAACAACCTCAGTTCATAATAGAGCTTCATGTTTATAACATACTGAATGAATTTATTTTACTATTGTTTTGTTGATTTACATCAAACACATTTTCACTGTTTTTGATTTTGAAATTCAAGTTTTGACTTATCAAATCAAATTATTTTTTTATTCAAAAAAATTAACAGCATAAAAATATAATTTTTTGTAAACTAAAAATTTTTTGATTGTTTTAATTATTTATTAAATATTATTTTTTCTTAGAATAATTATTAACGACTTTTTTCATCAATCTATCTCCAAATGTTGAAAAAATATTGAGATTTATGACTTTTTAATTGTTCTGGATGACTTAAAAGGATTTTTAAACTTTTTTAAACTTATAAGTTGTCAAATTCGTTACTTAAAATTTTTTTTATAATTTCATCTTTAACAATGCCAAATTTTTCAAGTGTGTGTTACAATTTTTTTGCATCTACAAGAAATAATTTCTACATTTTTGTAATTTCTTTAATAAAAATCTCCTTTGTAATCCTATACAATTACATTTGAATTATTTTCTTTCTACGAACTTCTTTTACCTAATTTTTTCTTGTTTTTTTTTTATATAGAATGTGACGTCTAGATTTGTGTTTTATTAAAAAGAAACATGAGTGGTATATAGGGTGGTGTATAAGGAAACATGTATATAGTTTCATTATAATGAAACACAAATCTAGGCGTAATATTTGGATGATTCTATATAAATAAGTACTTAATCAATAATTACTTTTGTCCATTGGCGATCCATATGGTATATATTAAATAGTTGTTAAGGAAATGAGGATTATTATTTGTGAATTTACTAATAAATTATTTTTAATTACTTTTCACACAAGCGATGACTTATTTTTACTATGAAAGGGTGCAATAGAATCACAGAAATTAGTTTAAAAGTGGATATTTTAGAAATTATTCTTTTTTCATTTGCTAATTTTTTTGTTTGACGAAATATTTTAGTGTTAGTATTAAATGAAAATAATATTTTTTTTGTAATGTTTATATTTTTTTCACGAAAATTTAGTGTCATGTAATAATGAATCACACGTAAATATTTTGAATTTGTTTCAAAACTTATCAAAATTCTCCATTTTAGTATATTTAACACACACACACACAGACATATATATATATATATATATATATATATATATATCTATATATATATGTATGTATAATTCAGTATTATTTTTATTTCTTATTTTTTTGAAATAAAACAAGTAATATTATGTAAACAGTATCATATGCAAAAAGAATAAAAAAATAAATAAAAAGTAAAATTTTAAAAATATTCCTTGAGTCATTTTAAAAGTTTATGTAATTAAAATTAAGAATATCAATAAGGTCAATACATTTATAATATCTTTAGTTTGATTTTTTAAATTTTATTAAAATGTAGAAATATTAATTAGTTGTTTTATTTAAAGAACAATATTAACTTCGTTAAAAGCAACATGATAATTGATTATACCTGCAGTATGGCAAATGTACTTAACATTATTTTGCTAAATTTATATTACTGCATTCTAAGAAATGAAAATATAAATAAATTGCAAAACTTTTATTTCTTTTATAATGTTTCTAGTAATACTTTCTAGAATCATTAAAAAATCTAAACTACGTAATAAATATTATGATTCTAGACACAAGAGTTTTAATAATTTGTCTGATAGTAAAAGACAAAGAAAGTTGTATCCGCCTCTTCCACAAACCGGAAACAATAAAATGTTTTCTCAATTTAGTTCCGTTATGCTAACGCTGTTTATATCTGTACTTCTTTACAATGCAGATATAGGAGTCTTGAAGAAAAATCTTAGCGTTCTTTACGACTATGTTTATCGTGCCAACCTGACTTCTACTAGAAAAATAAAATTAAAATAAGAACATGTAGGTCGCAGCCGGTCGTTTCTGTTCAATTGGCGGCTTCCTGCTAGTTTTCTTTTACAATATTCCCTATGTGGAAAATACTGTAAATAATAATAAAATGAATCTATAAAAATGTGCAATAGCATTTATTCTCAGATGCTGTGATTTTGTAATGGCTCTTCTGTCTTACTGCACTTTTATAATTTTTATGATTTTTTTTATAGCCATAACAAAATTTTATTAATGTTTTTCACTTAAATCTAAATAGGCCATATTTTTGAAATTTTATAAATAAATTTATTTAATTTTTTATAAATATTGAATAATATCAAGACTAATTAGAATGGGATTCTTAAAAACTTCCAAAATATTAAATTATTTTTTTTTTAAATTTTTCAATTTTATCTTTATTTTTAACTAACTGATTTTAATAATATTTCATAAATATTTCAATAAAATAAATTTATACAAAATATGATATCGTTCGAGTAAAATATACATCAAAATAAAAATTTTATTAATAATTGTGAAAAACCTTAATTTTTTTTATTATGTATTTTTGGAATTATATACATCTAAAAAAATTATATTGATATTTAAATAAATTTTGAAATATGAAACGAATCTTTGATATAACAAAATAAATATTAATTTTATCAATCAACTCGAGTTTATTTGAATAATTTTTTTACGAGTTATGTATATATTTAATTTTGAATGAAAAAATTATAATAAAGAAAATAATTCGAAGAAAAGATTTAGTAATTAAATTCAACTACACAAATCTATCAACGTGAAATTTCTTGTACTACTGTTCACCAAATAATTAAATTTTCCGATTTAAATTATATTCTTGAGTGTTCATAAGACTGTAAAATTATAACTAAAGTTTGATTGTGAAACTCATAAAGTCGCACATATAAAGTATTCACGCGACACTGATCTTAGAAAATAACACTCGACGATGTCATCCCTCGAATAACATGTTTTTGGCAGTTGTCTGCAAACTTAAATGACTCAAACTTTGTACCAAACTATTTATTCGCAATGGCAAATCAATAATTGCAATTATGGTTCGCTCGTTTCAATGACACTTTAATGTAATGGTTATACAAATAATATATGAATTTTCTAGATATGTTTCAAATTTATAATGATGTTGCAGAGATTTCAGTTCTGTTTTTGAAAAAAATGAACCAGTTTATAAAACTTTTTTCTCGGAATTACACAAAATGTTTTTTAATATATTATTTATTTATGAATATATATACAGTAGGAAGAAGACTTTGGATATAAATAAATATTTTGTTTGAATTAATGTGTTATTATACATTGCAATAAATTTATTTTAAATATTCTTCCTTAAAATAACAAATTCAGTTTGTAATATCTAAATAAATATATTTTTATGTATTTTTTTAATTCTAAAAGTATAACATTAATTTATTTAAATCAAGATATTCAATTTCTTTTAAAAAATATATACAAAAGTGTTATTTTCACTCAAATAAACTATCACACCAAATAGTATAAGATATAGAAAAAGTGTTAAGTAATTATTTATTGTTTACTTCTCTGTTTATAACCCAATGCGCATTCATCAGTGTGCTCCGTTATAAAAATTTTAATGATAACAATATTTCTATCGAAATGCATATCAGCTCATAAATAAATAAAGTAAACAATAAGTAACTATTTAACATTTTTTCAATATCTTGTATTGTGGAGATAGTTTATTTGTCTAAAAGTAAAGTGTCAGTTCAAAAAAATAGTGTTAAAGGTATTTATATATATATATATATATATATATATATATATATATATATATAAGGGTCGTTTGATAAGTATGGTAAATTTATTTATTGTTTAATTTAATTAAATTTTTCAATTTAGTTTTTCTTACTTTTTTACCATACTTATCAAACGACCCTCGTGTATGTATGTATATATATATATATATATATATATATATATATATATATATATATATATATATATATATATATATATATATATATATATATATATATATATATATATATATATATATATATATATATATATATATATATATATATATATATATATATATATATATATATATATATATATATATATATATATATATATATATATATAATGTATAAATTTCTATGATCAACTAGTAATTTAATGAGATAAAAATTAGGGTGTGATCAAACAATGAAAGTTTGGATTATTACAGATTATAAAATGCATGACGTTTTTAATATTTGACCACTTCGAATCGTCTAAACTTATTTTTACTTTAGATGAAATAATATTCTGGGATATTTTATTCCACACAGTTAATAAATCCTAATAAATGTTATTATTAGGATTATTGTTATTTTGGTTCGTGACATATTAGTGCTTAAATATCTCCACAAACATTCAATGGAATTAAAGTCTGGGATTTGAACTGAACATTCCATTTTTCTTATCATTTTCTTCAAATTTTTTTTTTCAATTTTTGACTTTTGGTTCGGGTTATTATTTTGATGAAATAAAGTTATGATTTAAAGACATTTTTTCTCAATATGTACAAATTGTCTCTAAAATATTTTCTTACTTTTCAACTATTATTTTTTTATTAATTTTTACAAAGTTCCTTACATTATTTTTATTAAACAAACCCTAAATTCCAATACCTTTTACGCAATATTTTACTGCTCTTTAAACCATGCAATATTTTGTGACTTAATTTTAGTGTTCCATATTAAATCAAAATTTTCAGTATTGTTTACACTACAATCCCAAATATTACCTTTGTCTGAAATAACTTCTCAAATTAGTTTCTCTTATTTCTTACAGATTTTGTGGAAATATCACATATCTTTTTTTAACATCTTGCGTACTTAAATATGGATTCTTTATGTTTGTGAATAAAAATTATTCTTTTTCCCAACCTAATCATTATTTCTTATACCTTAAGCAATCAAACGTTTAACAAATTTATACAACATTTTTTTTGATATTTGGATACTTTTTAGCACATTATTCAAGTTTGATCAATCAATAAGATTTTCCACGACTTTGAAGTATAACAAAACTGTTTTTACCACGAACCATTTCATTAAATTTTATTTACTATGCAAAATATTTTTTGTACAAACACCTGTAAAAACTATTACACTTAAATTTACTGCCCACACATTACTTTAATACTTATTTAGACCACTTTCAATGTTAGCCGTTGAGATTATAATTAAAAAATGACATTATAATTGCACTAATGTTCTATGTAAAAAGAACGCGGAGCATTTTAGAAATACTTCGAAAAAATAGAAAATGTGTATGACGTATTCAAAGAATTCTACAAATATAGAAAAAAACCTAAAACTCTAATTTCATAACATGTATATAAAGTGAAGTTGTAGAAAGTTTTATAATACATAACTAAATATATATATATATATATATATATATATATATATATATATATATATATATATGTGATCATAGAAAATGCAGGTTAGATATTTTGTAATTTATTATAAATGCATTTAATTATGTAATGAATGTAAAATTTCATATTAATAAATGATATTCTAAAATAATTTCATTTTCAGATCAAATATAAATTAATTACATATATTTATAATATATATATATACATATATATATATATATATATATATATATATAGTATTATAATTTTATCTATAATATCCCCTGCAGATAAAAGTTTCCCCTAACTGGTTTTACTTTGACATACCGCATTTATGTTACAGCTGGTGTAGCAATCAACTTCCCAGTCCTTCTTCTTTTTAGTATTTCTTTCTGTCTCTTCTTTCCCTTGGGGTTTGTATTCAATAACTTTTTTTGTCTATTTATCATCCTTTTTTCTAACAACGTGTTCAGTTCATTTTTACTTCATAAACGTCTCTTTTTCGGTTTTGATTGTGATTTCTGTTAATAATGTGATTTTATTTCGTTTCATTATATTTTCAATTTTCTTTTTAATGTTGTTTACATTCGATGAAATGAAAAATACATTTGTTAAAACATTAATAAAAGCGAAGATGATTTTATAGATGAATGAACACGATTGATTTTGTTATTTTCAAAATGTTTTTTTAAAATAATATTATCTGCACACACACGTACATACGTACATACATACATACGCACATATATACATATATATATATATATATATATATATATATATATATATATATATATATATATATATATATATACAAATATGTGTGTGTGTGTGTGTAAATACGAAATTATTTTAATGACGAATTATTCGTTAATAATTGAATTCAAAATTATCAATTCGTAATAATTTTAATCTGTAAATATGTCAGCCTTTTATTAAGAAAATCATTATTTTGAATATATTTTATTATTATATTTTATGGGCTCTGTTATAATTTTTTTTAATAGTTTTCATTGATTGTATAGGTAGTAATTTTCAAAATAATTATTTTAACAAAGTTTTACGTATTAATAACTTTTTATATAAATTTAATTTTATTTTTTTTAATTACTTGTGAGAATTAAAAAAAATATATAAATGATTTAATTTTTAATTTTTTTATACATCTGAATATATTGTACTATTATTCTACTAATGTATTTCTACTATTATATACTATTATTGTCAATTATTGACTCTTAAGCTCATTGTTTATATAAATTACTTTTATTGATATTACTGGCTCTTGATTTTTGTCGTGTGGAATCTATAAGTAGATTTTATTATTTACAAAATATTATACAATACATGATACATAAGTAATGATAAAATGTAAAATTGTTTTCAATAATATCCGAATTTAACAGTGTTGTTCTTGCATTAGTATTATATATTTTTTTTTAAATTGATGCGATTCAATTTCACACATAAAATTTATTATTTCAGCATCATAATATATTAAAAAGTGTTCAATAATTACTTATTGTTTAGTTTGTTTTGTATAACAAAGATTAGATGATGCGCATTTCGATAGCAATGCGCATCATATTATTGGAATTCTATTGAACATTTTCTAATATATTTTTGTATTTGAGTGAAAATTCATTTGTATAAAATTATTACATATATATATATAATATTTGTTTTATTAATAGTTTTTAGATTAATTTTTTAACTTTATAATAAAGTTCGAATAAGTTTATAAAAAACAATCAACAAAATCAATAATAAGTATAATAAAAATATATGCATTTTTTAAATTAAAAAACTTCGTATATTTTTTGTCAATCAAGTTCTTGGCATAAATAAAAATCTAAGATTAATGAATTAGAGTTTTCCAGATAATTACTAAATTTTTAAATTAAAAACTAACGAAATAAAAAAAATTTTTTTAGATAAAATATTAAAAATGTATCTTTGCACAAAATTAGAAATATTAAATATTTTCAATTCAAATCACACTGTGGAAAAGTAGTACAGTCTCTTCTAACAACAAATAATAATTATATATTATTAACTATAAAATTTTATATAAACAAAGAATATTTCAAATATATATATTTATTTATATAAGTAAATATATATTTACCTTATATTCTAATTCTATAATAAATGATTTAAAACCTTAATTTATTCTTCTACCCTCAGTCAGTTAATCAAAATTAATTTCAATTTATTAAAAAATGTACTCTCATAGATGGACAGTTATTATTCTCTCTTATCTACTTAACTAAAAATATTTAATTACCTTTAAATTATTTTTATTTCGTTTATAAAAAAAAAACAATAAATAAATAAATTTCAAAACTCAATTTAAAAAATACAATGATGATTAAAAATATTATTATTAAATTTTATGATATTAATTTGACCATTAAAATCTTTAAATTAAGTTATTATATGAATTATATGATACGTTAATATATTAATATAGTTCAAGCGTTTCATTTTAATGTTTGTTTTTTCAATTTATATATTTAAATATATATATATATATATATATATATATATATATATATATATATATATATATATATATATATATATATTATATATATATATATATATATATATAGGTATAATTACGTTCATTGTGTGTACTACTAT
This sequence comes from Neoneuromus ignobilis, assembly GCA_029203775.1. Lineage (NCBI taxonomy): Eukaryota > Metazoa > Arthropoda > Insecta > Megaloptera > Corydalidae > Neoneuromus > Neoneuromus ignobilis. Next base: position 42,053,767 of record CP092090.1, read on the forward strand.
TAAGGTTTTTTTAAATAATTGATCCTTTTTAAGCATTTAAATTTTATTAAAAATGTCACATAATTGCTTTTTTTCGACAAATATAATAATTTCCTTTGATACGCTGTTCAAAAAGAAAATGCCATCGAGAGAATTGGTTGACGTTTTTATTGAAATATAAAAAAAATTGTTGAATGACTACCCACATAAACACACGCACATTTATATATATATATATATATATTGATATATTTATTTGTGTGTGTATATACACACATGCATGTGTGTATTTATATGTATGTGTCTAAAATGATGGTTCATTATACAAAACGTAATTGGATGTGTGGCTTATATACCAGTTCTAATGACGTCATGTTTATATCCAATAAATTCGATATGGAACATCGTGTAGGCGGATCAGTGAAAATCATCTCTACTCTACGCTCACAATTTTCCCGTAATGGTTCATTATAAAATGTCCAGCAAATACGAGCTAGTGGCACCGTGTTCCGGCAATTGCGTCTGGGATAAACGACCACTCGTCGAGATGTCTCTGATCGTGATTTAACAAACCGCGGCTAAATTATTTTATTTTACATTTTATATTTTTTGTTTCTTTTACGATTCCCTCAGATATTTGCATGCGGGAATAATTTTTCGTTCCGTTCAGTATATCGCAAAAAATAATTTATTGTATTAAATTATACGGTTTTTAATAGGTTTTTATTTTATATACGTAAGTGGATTATTTTGTTATGCTGGTGTGTTTCGTAAAAGGTTTTTGTACAAATAGAATAACAAAATATTATTTATTTTGTTGTTATAGATTTTATATTAATGAATTTTACTAAAAAAAGTAATTATATATATATATATATATATATATATATATAAATAAATATGTACATGCATTCAATTATTAACTGTTCATTAATAAATAATAAAGAAATCTTCCATTTTAAAACTAATATAAATTTCTGCATTTAAATAACAGAAATATTTTCCTATATATTATATATATTAAATTAATGTTGTAGATGATAGAATTCACTTCTCTATATTTTTAGTATTTTAATTTTTTTAATATTTTTTATACGCGACACACACACACACACACACACACACACACATATATATATATATATATATATATTAAGAGAGAGAGAAATATATTGATAGTCACTGAAAATGTGGTTTTTATAATATTATTTTTAGATTAAGACCAAATAATATTTTTAAATTGGAGTTATTTTCTTTTTATCAAATATTTTATCTTCATTTAAAATATTATTGAAACAATAATTATAATTATTTAGAAGTATAAAAACAAAACAAAACTTTTGAATTATATATATATCAACATAACATTTCGAATAGTTTGGTTATCTAGTTTCTATATTTATTGCTCCTGATGTTAGATTTATTACTTGAAGTTTCAGAATAATTTTCTTGAAATTTAATTAATTTATCATAGAATAATATATAAGAATTATATAACCTGTATAAAATTAATATATTTGATATTGTTTTCATATTTTGAATTGATAAATTTAATATATATTAGATTTATATATATATATATATATATATATATATATATATATATATATATATATGTATGTATATCGATTCTGGTTTGTTGTAATCAATGCCTTCCAAGTCTGTTTCCAGCGTTCTCAATCATTTTATTTTGCTTTATTAATATTTTTACTAGCCATAATTATTCTAAGCTCTTTATTTTAACTAAACTTTAATTGCACTTTTTTCTTCATTCTAACTGAATTCAATTCACGACTATTTTGGCAAGTCAGTGATTTTCCATACTTTTAACATAACGAAACTAAATTATTTTGTCCTCTAATTTAATATCATCAACCATCACCCTCTTCTTTATCTCTCAATTTTAATTTATTTTAATAGAGTTAATATATATACGAGTATATAAATATGAATATTTATCATAGATATATAATAATTTTAAAATAATTTCAAAACATATTTTATATATATATATATATATATATATATATATATATGTATGTATATTAGTAATTTTTATTATTTTTAAATATCAAATAAATTTTACATCTCAAGTTATAAAGTACTTTAGTATCTTATATAACCAAAAAATCGAACTCAGTGATTCTCGGAAGCTGTATTATAAAAAGTGAGATCATTATTGTAATTATTTATTAGGACAAAGAGATAGTGACCCTTAGTTGTTAGATTTTGCTTATTTATCTGATGAGGCTTGGGTTCATGTTTATTGTTACTTTTTGAAAATGACTCTTTTTTTTTAAAAAAAATAACTACTGTATATTCCAAATCACAGCATGTAAATCAATCAACTAGTCTATTTAAGAAGTGATATCTATCCTCGTAACGATATTCTATGTTAAACAACTTGATTCAGAATTGTATACAAAAAGTGTAATTAATTTCATACAAAAAAAAACTGTAATTAGAATTAAGACGACTGATGAAAACAAAATTAATTTAGTTTGGATTTCAGTTTGATTAAATGAAATCCGATTAACGTTAATCTAGTTTGGTGTAAACGTAAGCGGTTTCTAATTTTGTTTCGTTGAAATTTACTAGAATTTGTAAATATCTGGTTTCACATTTAATTCACATTTTTGCTGATTTCAAGACTTATGTTTGTTTCAATGTTTTGCTTGTCAGTGCAGTCTAATTGAAATACCGAGAAAATGATTTTCATTATATAAATTAATTATTTAAAATATTATTTTGAAATTATTTTCATTCAAACATTTTTAACTAATTTTTACAAAGTTATATAAAATTTAAAAACAAATACTCAAATTTATTTTAGTTAACATTTTTGTTTAAAAAATATATAATTATCTTACAATTTTTTTTTCTTAGATCAATTACGTTTACCATAATATATTTTTTTAAAAATAAGATTAGGTCAGCAGCAAAAATGAATACATTCTAGAGTGCGCAGTTATTCGTACATAAATTATTAATATTTTCTGTTGGTAATTTTGTTTTAAATATTTTGAAGACGATAAATTTACAATAATTCTTATATGAAATATTAATCTGACAAAATATAATGATATTTTTTTATCAAAATTCACAAATTTAGAAATGTGTATTGACATTTTGTTAAACGAGCGTTAGAAGTGATTTCGTCCTTTTTTATTGTGAAATAATTTGAAAAGGAAAAATCAAATGTTACTACACTGCCTCCTTAAGATGCATGACTAGGTAATGAAAACAATTTCTAATTTGAAATTTCATTCGATTAAAATGTAAAAAACTTAATTTTATACCTCAAACATATGTATCTGGTGAAAAATACAACACAGTATTATGTATTTTTCTCAAGAAAAATAAATTGATAACTGAAAAAAAATATTTTTCCCGATTTTATCCAGTAATTTTTATTATCATACATAATTTACTTTTAAAATAAAAAAATGTAAATTGTAGGGTGAAATACTTACAAACCAAGTGTGATTTAAATTGTTTTTAAATTTAAGATTTATTTTTTTTTTCAATTGATATATTTATATATATATATATATATATATATATATATATATGTATAAATTTATATTTATATTTGAATGTATATAATTAAGTAATAAATTAGAATTTTGTTAAAAAGAAAAAATATAAAGCTTGTACAATTAATATTCTTAAGGCATGTCGTCTGGAACGTTTAATTAGTTTGAAAATAGTTTAATTAAAAGTCAAATGGAAATGGATTCTTCTTTAAAATAGAAATGGCTGTAAGTTTCTTAACCTTTGTATAAATTTAAATACTTTCCTAATTAAAAAAAGTAGTAATATTTTTAATGTGACTAAAAGTAAATAATATTTCCAGTATTTTAAAAAATATTCTGATATTAATTATCACTAATATCATTAACAACTCATACAAATATAATTATTTTAGATTTTCTTTACCTTATTTTTTTATAGTTTTTATTATTTTTGCCACTAATTTTTCTCTAATATTATTCATTTTTGATCATAATTTATATGAAATTAAATAAATGCTATATATAATATATAATGCTATATATATATATATATATATATATATATATATATATATATATATATATATATATATATTTAGAATCTTTTATTGTGAAAATAATTAGTTTTTTCTACTTTGTTTCTAATGTAATTTAAATATAAGCTTTAGTATATAGGGGTAGAATATGTATGATATTAAAATATATCAAAATGTTAAAATAAAATGATATTCTGTGCTATAATGAAACTATACATATATATGAGAAACAATCCGTTGTTCGATTTTAATCTCTATGTGCAATATCTTGTTCAATGTTCGTTTATGGTTATTTATTCGGTCCATGTTCTCAAGAATCATGTCACAGATAAAGGTACACAATAAGGTCAAGATTTGAATAATGCACTATATCCGTGGTCATATTTTGTTGATTTACGTTCTAAGGTGGTCGAGATATTGTGTATGAGTTATTTAGGACGTCTGCTATCTCTCAAACTATCTGAAACACGTTCGTCCCATTTTCTAATATATGCGCGGAGTTCATATTTCAGTATCTCTGTCATAGAAATATCTTGAATATGAGGTCAAATCTCGTAAGTTAGCAACCCGTAACGTTGTACGCCGACCGGTATATTTCATACGATGTATATTGCAGTGTCAACTCCGGGGCATATTTCTTAGACACACTGACAGGAAAAAGATAATAAGTTTTGCACTTTTTCATTTGTAGAAATATGTGGATCGCATTCTTCATAATCTTTACATTTAGGTAGATAAAATCGATGAGAATTTAGTTATAAAACAGTTTTATAGATTATGAAGTGAACATTTTTATTTTGTTACTTATTGTTAATATTATATATATATATATATATATATATATATATATATATACGTATATGTATGTGTTTATCTAAAATAGAGTGCAATTAAAAGTTCAAAAACATGTTTTTTAAAAAGTTGTTTGATTTACCTTAATTGAAAAAAATATAAAATTAATTTTATTTATAAAATATTAAATTATAACGTATTAAAAAAATTTTATAGCGTTATAAAAAATAAATAAGAAAAATAAATAATATATATATATATATATATATATATATATATGCAATATTATATATCATTGAAATAACACTTTTTAAATTTTATTTAATACTAAACGTACTATGACCGATTGTAAATTTTAATTAAAAAATCCGCATATAATTTTATCTATTTTTCTTACTTGACTTCATGTCTTTTTCTATTAAAGATATACAATAAATTTTTCAATATAAATTTTTCTTTTTCTATTGTTTGCTCTGATAAACATATATAGTCTACTATTATCTACCATGACCGGTCATTTTACCGGAAGAAAATTTATGTCTTTATAAGGTTATCGGATTAGAAAACGTGATATACATGCACATTGCACATATTGCATCACTTCCCTGATAATTTCTGCACGGATTGTTGCGTAGTAAGTTCGATTTAAAATAATTGAGTGTTAAAATTCCAATAAAGTGCATAAAATTTCAAGTTTGAAGTTTACCTCACTACGGAGTTTAACCTCAAGCTAAATTAGATGCATTTATTTCAATTTTATTTGTACGAGGTACATATAAAGCAAAAAATTTAAAAGTTTGTTATTTATAGAATAAAAAATGTAGACCTAAATTATTCTCACAAACCATGAGCAGAAATTGTTTAACAGAAATTTTCAGATTTATCCGTTTTAATAAAAAAAGTGAACGAAGTCAACATTTGAAAACGGATAAATTTGCCTTGATATCAGAGGTATGGAATACATTAATTGAAAATAGTCAAAACTGTTATAAAACAGGTGCAAATATTATTGTAGACGAACAGATATTTCCAACTAAAGTCAGATGTAGATTCACACAATACATCCCGAACAAGCTTGATAAATTTGGAATAAAATCCTGGTTAGCATCGGACCTCGATAGTAAATACATCATAAACCCATGTAAATGTTATCTTAAGGCAGTTTCTTTTTACAACAAAACTAAATTCGCTGTTGACATGACCGATCAAATAGGAAGAAATTTTATTTCAGAAAACCCACATGTACTTCTCCAGTAAAGCTTCCTTATATTTTTATTAGGTTTCCTACATTAGATATAGAAATACATCTATATATTAAAGTAGACCCATCATCATGCTTCAATATGGAGGGAATAAATTCGGGTTTTCATTTGTCAGATTGAAGTTAGCAGACCTGTATTATTTAGATGTTTTATAAGCGTGATAGAATTTTGAATTAAATCCATATCGAAAGTTCTATCTAACCTAAAAAAAACATCTTTATCATATCTTTATTTATACATACACACAGACATCTCTCTCTCTCTCCCTCTCTCTCTCCCTCTCTCTCTCTCTCTCTCTCTCTATATATATATATATATAACTATTAAAGTTCTATCACGCTTAAAAAACATTGTGTATGTGTGAGATTAGCTAGAATTTGAACTTTTTCTCAAAATAATGTTATCAAAGAGTTTTCGATATATTACAATATATTTAATCAAATATGGGTAAATTATATTTTAAATTCCGATATTTTATATTTATACATATAAAACAAATTCCAACCTTTTTTATATTTAATACAAACAAATTTAGATCTTTTTTTATATAAAATTGCTTATCATAAGAAATTTCAATTTTGTTCTTATTTTCTAGATTGATACATTCATATATAATTCTTCTATTAAAATACGTACGAATGTAGTTACTTCGGTAGATATTTTTTCTAAATACGTCAATTTTTTATATGGAAAATTTTTAGCTTTCTAGCTCTACTATGAAATTTGTCATAAATGCCATATAATTTAATTTGTGGTAAATTTTTCTAACATCAAACATTGATAATTTATATTTTTACGATTTTTTTTATATAAAAGTCTATTTTCATAGTCTGTAACAAATAATTTTTTAATTTCTATAAATATTTTTATTTTAAAGATTATTTTAACTTTAAGCATGAAAGGAAATATAAAAAATTATAAATTTTTAAATTAACTACTATTTTTTTTTTAAAAAAATACATTTTGTTTTAATTCTGCATTTTCATTTTTTCACTGTATATTCACTATATCAATGTTTAAAAATAAATAAATTCCATTAAGGAAAAACAGACAGGTTTTTTTATGTTATTTACATCTAAGTAGTTAGAAAAAATGAACATTTGTGAGTAAATAAAAATTTGGTTACTGTTACAGTTTTGAATTTTTAGTTGCACCATAATGTATGTATATATATATATATATATATATATATATATACAAAGAGAAATTTATGTGTGTGTGAATTTTGTATGTAATAACAATTTTTAAAATATATTTCACATGTATTTCCTGTTAGCAAATATATTTTATTAAAATGATTGTTAAATAAATTTAACTGAATTTATGTATAGTTAAAAAAAGTATTGAAAAAATACGAAAACTATAATGCTTTGATAATCATATTGCATGGTACGTGATTTTTTTTTGTTTTAAACCCATTAATGCTTTAAAGGGTAAAGTTAAAAATTAATTTTGTTCATAGGTTAAATGTATTACAAATTGTCGAAATTTTACATATATGTAAATGTTATATACTTAATAGGAATAAATATGTTTCGAATATATAAATCATATAAACTTTATATATGAAATTACACAAAAATGATCAATAATTTTATAAGTTCTGAAACAAAGCATGTTTAACAGACACAGTTTATGTATTGTTATATTTGATTGCCCTTAGGTTAGAGTTCATGTTTTGTTGATTTGTTTCGAATAGGTCCTCATTATTCAAATACATATTGATGTAATCATATTAAATTCCGGATAAATTATAATCATTATTGTACGAATCCTCATTACAGGATAATGAGACTTACGGGAACATTAATTTGCATACATAATTATCTCCAGATAATTTCCAAACGCCATACAAAACGAGAATATTATATTAAAATTTTAAATTTTAGTCCAATTTATGTACATAAATAGATATAACTAATTGTTTTCATTTATATTTACTTATATTTTCTTCATTACTCAATTTTAATTAATTGTTATATTGAATTTATTAATTAGAAAAATATTTGAGGATACAGTTTGATTTGATCAGAAAAATTAGCAGGTGTAAAAAGTTAATAATTTTATCAAATTTAAATTAGTTTATAAAAATAAAAAAATATTTTAATACAAACATTTTTAACTAAACTTTAAAACACACCAAATGTCACCCGAAAATAAATAGATTTTAAAAAAGTAATATCTCAATTAAATTTATGTAAATCTATACATAATAATATTGGTCCACTAAATGATATTTAGAAAAAATTAGAATATTAAATTTTTTTATTGAATTCAATATTTTTCTAATATTTGTTTGATTTAAAACACTTTTTCATCTACATCGCATAGAATGTAATAAATTTGTAATAAAATTATATTTATTTAACCTATTCTACCTGAAAATATTTTTTTATTATCTACTTGAAAGATATCGTGTATTTATTTGACGATTTCTTTTTTTGGTACAGAAAAAAATTTTTTTTGGTTTTGTCTTCCAAATAAATAAAACATAAAAATAAAGGAAAACAGAAGATGAAAATTTTTTAAGGATATCAGTCCTAGGCATGCTCAAATACTAAGAAAAGCAATAGTATAAACGAAATTTGATAAAAAAAATATTTTATAATCTTTGTAGTTCTTCTTACAAATGCTCAATTGGGTTCGTGTCAAGCTATTGAAGTGGTAAATCTAATTATCTAGACACCTTATTCATAATCATTTCTCTCATAATTTCGCATAGTGCATGAAATTTTTATTCTGTTGAAAAAAATCCATTTAAAAAAATGTACTTTGAATTTTTTAAATTAATTAAAATTCTTTAAAATAGATAAGAATTTTTTAATATGTTCAGTGGATTAATAATTCTGTGTTCAACTGTATATTTCTCTCTCTTTCTATATATATATATATATATATATATATATATATATATGTGTGTGTGTGTGTGTATGTGAGTGAGTTGGGTGTGTATGCATATAACTGTGTATGTATGTATATAACTGTGTGTGTATGTTTGTATGTGAGTGTTGATTTTTAATTTAGTGCAATGACCTTTATTTCAGCCATCGATATATAGCATCAACTATAACGTCCAGTAACATGTCAGTTATCAGCGTCTGTTTTAATTTAACGTACAAAACATATGTTAGTTTTTAGTTCAGGAATAAACAGTTTATAAAACTAAATTTGTATGTATTTTCATTTTATATACAATGAACTAAATGAATGTATTGTAATACTTTTTACATTTTATAAGATTTCTGCTTGTTTTTAATATAATTTCTATTTATATACATTGTTTAGCTTATTCGTAATGGGAATCATATTGATAAGTTCAAATATAAAATAATAAAATTGTAACATTTGTAAACAGAAATATATATACGAATAAATATTCTATTATAATTTTTAATTTATTATTGAGGTTGTAAGATGAAAATTAAAATTTATAATTAGTTTTGTTTTTACTCCGTACAGAATATATTGTCTACATTTTTATATATATATATATATACACCATAGTGGAACATGGATCTTAAATATCAGAATAATTCGGAGTTGATAAACATTATAAATAAGTATAGGTATTATAAAAAAAACGCATATTGAAAATAACACCTAAAGATAGAAAGTTATCGATGTGAATTATGAAAAAAAAAATTACAGACGTTGTGGTAAAAGTGATAAATTTAAAATGGAAATGGGACGGTGAGAAAATACTGATTAGTAACTTAGATATCTAAAAAGACTCAGGACTCAAATGTTGTATTACAAAATTTTTAGGTAGTACATATTTATTAATTCATTTTTTAAGTTTTATAACACAACGCACTGATGATAATGGCATCATTATTGAAATGTACGTTAGGATATTGCTGTAATAAATACACAAACTGAATAATAAGTTAACATGAAATACTTTTTAACATCTTTCGGTATTAGGGGGGAAGATAAATCATTTGTGTAAAAAATATTATTTTAAAATTTAAACAAATTATTCTATTATAAAATTGTAGTTGAATTAGTTTTTATAAAATTAATCAATATTTTGATTTCAGTAGCGTTAAAAAATTAAATATTCAATTTTACTCCCTTGTAATAACAAACTTTACAATTTTTAAAATTTATTTTATTTACACATTGTCATGCAGTTGTATAGAGTTTTACAATAAGCGCTTTAGAAGTTTAAATGGAAAGAAAACAAACATTATTTAATTAATTAGTTATTTTTAAGCATATCCTATGGCATTATTGATGGAATATAATTTCATTCATATGACCACCATGACTTTTCTTGACATAGTACATTCGTTTAGTTCAATTTTAGTCCTTTCATATAATTGTGGTCCAATTTCATTAATTATACGATCAGTGGTAATTTTTAATGATTCTTGTTTATCAGCATAAACCAATGATTTCACATAACCCCACTGAAAATAATCCAGTGGAGTTAGATCGCATGTTCTTGGCGGCCAATTGATTGATCCATTTTGTGAAATCATGAATTCATTTAACTTTTGTTAATAAGATTATTGAAATTTTTACGATTTCTAAGCGTTGTTAAAGTGTTGAACGTTCCATAATAATTTGCCGAACTATACCTAGTTAAAATGTCGAAATAAGTTAAAAAAATCAAACATGGCTGCCACCAACTGTCAAAATTCTGACATTCTTATCGAAAAACCCTATAGTTTATTGCTATTTTAGGTTAATAAATTCACTGTGTTACATATTTTTAAAACTACATATTTTTAAATTACTAATACAATATCGATAGAATCACGAAAGCATCGAATAATTATAACGCTCTTGTACCTATTATCTTATTCTACCGCATGAGTGCATGTGATACAACAATGAGATGCTGTTCCCAACAGACATACTTTTCACGCGAATGTAATCTCCATCTTAGGTTGTTTTGAGAGCGTTAAGTTGTCGGCACTTGTATGTATTAATGAGAATTTACACAAAGTGCAGCTGGTGTCAGACATGAACATATATATCAGCCTTCATACTAGTACATACAATCACAAATATACAATTATATATATATATATATATATATATATATATATTCACGCGTGTACATACGTAGCGATGTATATAACATGAAAATTAGAAATTTAATCTAAAATCAGTGATGTACACAAATGTCTGTTATGTGCCTACATATATACATACATATATATATATATATATATATATATATATATATATATATATATATATATATATATATACATACAGATAGATAGATAGATAGATAAAGTTTACTTAAAAGTTTTGTCCGCCTAGTGCATAATTATTTTAAGTGTGTAAAGAATTTTAATAAAAGAACATATATTGTTTATTATATTTACCGTTATATATAATCCTTAGTGCCCTTCAACATACTCTGAAACAAATGTTTTATCATCAGTATTTACTACAGAATAGTGAAGGAATGATATCTCTCGGTACTGTTCATTTATAGCACTGTATAGTTTAGGAATATCCACAACAAAAAATGTTATAGATGTATATAAGAATTTATTAAAAGTTTTTAGAGCAAATGTAATATATGAAAGGATACAGAAAAGATGGTTGGAGAAATGTATGAATCGAGATTTTAATTTTAAAAACGAATCACGCTCTAGAAGATTATTTGCGATCAATAATGACATTCTTTGCTACATTCTGAAATAATACTCATTTTTAACTCGTGTACAAGTGTGAAAAATGGGTACCACATGAATTGAGTGCTGGAACAGGCAGGATCGTGTAACCGTTTATATTTTCATGCAATAAAAATTAACCGCAGTTGTAGATAAAAAGTGGATTATATTTAAAAATGTAGTGAGGGAAAAAACATACTGGACAGCTAGAAAATCTATTGTATCAAGATTTAAACCGAGTTTAAGTACCAAAAAGATAATATTGTCTATATGGTGGGATATGAAAGGACCAATTTATTATAAACTTCTAAAACTCAAAGAAACGTTAATTTTGAAAAATATCGTCAAAGATTTTACTATTTAAATAATAAATATAAAAAAGCGTCCGGTTATTGCTAATAAGAAGCAAGTAATCTTAAAGTATAACAACGTAAACTCACATGTTTCTTTAGCAACATAGAAAAAATAGCGTATCTTGGTTTGGAGGTTTTATACTGTCTATTAATATTTAATTAACAATGTTTTTTTCATTAATATTAACAACTTTTTTTCACCTTGATGGAAGCTTTTGAATCTTTCTCAGATAAAATCAATCATTCTTGAAAGTTGAAAACTCTTTCAGTGCATTTTTCATATCTTTTAAAAAATGTTATAGATCCCACTAATGAATGTTAGTTGGAAGGTGTTTATCTGAAGGATATGATTGGTGACTTAGAATTTCCGAATTAGTTCTGCTATTTTTTCTGGGTTGCTAAAGAAACATGTGCTCTTGTGTATGTGGCAAGATAACTTGATTCCTATTAATAAAAGTTCAACGCTTTTTTTAATTCATTGTTAAAATGTTGTAATTGTTGACGATATTTTTTCCAGTCAATCGTTTCTTTTAATTTTAGAAGTTTATAACAAATTCTCATATCCTATCATACATCAACATTTTTTTTCGCACCTCAATTTGGTTCAGGTGTTGACGGAGTAGTTTGTCCAGTTTTAGAGTATACTCTTTTCCCTACTACATTTTTATATGTAATTCATTGTTTATCTGCAATTACAAGAAGTTTGAATTGATTTATTTTTAATGCATAAAAGAAGAAATGAGCAAATGGTTACACGATCCTTCTTGCCCCCAGTAGTCAATTTATTTAGTACCCATCTTCCACATTTGAATTATTTTTAATATGGATAAAAAAGGTATTGTTACAAAATATAGAAAAAAATATCAAATTGCAAGTCTTCCAGAGTATAGTTTGTTTTTAAAGTTAAAGTTTCCATTCTTAAATTTCTCGAATTATCTTCTGCATGTCTTTTCAAATATTTCGTTTACATCAAAAACTTTTACCAAATTTCTATATGCTTCTGTAACATTGCCTTTTTGTTGATATTAGTAAAGTATAAAAAACCGTAAATGAATCTTATCGACAGACATTGGTCCTTCACAATTACTTAGTAAATACTGATGTTAAAATATTTATAAGTATATGTTGGAGAACACTAATGATATATTATAGCGGAAAAGAAATCAGTCGTATATCTTTCATTAAAACACTTTTCTACGTTTTTAAATTATACTAAATGAGCGGAAGTTTACTATAGATCTTATATCTAACTCTATTATTAAATAAACTTGTTTAAAATATTTTATTTATTTCATTTAAACTGAAATAAAATATGAAAAGAAATAAATGTTTTAAATATATATATATATATATATATATATATATATATATATATATATATATAAGGATACATAAATAATGTAAATAAGATTTTCCAATATTATGTTTTTTTTAACTTACAAATGAATTATAAGAAAATAATTTATTTTTCTATATGAATTTTTAAATATTTCATTAAATTTTATAAATGATATTTGATATATTTATAGATAAAAAAGATATTAATTTAATATATTTTTCATGTTACGTATATAACAAACTATAAAAAATAAATCCTGTACATATTGAAAATATAAAAAATTATTAAAAATATTTTCCTTTATATGATATTGCTATGAAATGAAGAATGTATTATTCCTTATATCCTGCGATAGAATTTAAACAATAATTTTTTTTTCTTTTTTAATGTTTTATTATATTTTGTATATTTAAAATTACTTTTACGATTATTTTTAATATAAAATTAAATATTTTTATATAACAAATCAACATTTTAATCATATATTACTCTTCGTAATATTTTTATATATTTCAATATAAAATAATTATATATATTTTTTCAATATAAAATAATATATATATATATATATATATTTTTATGTATATGTATATATATATATATATATATATATATATATATATATATATATATATACATACAACTGAATGATGATTCAAATGTGACTTGGATTATTTTCCATAGGGAAATCAAGAGAAAATCGTTTCCTTCTTGTTGAAAATCTTTTTCTACAGTTGAAAACATCATAATAAAGATACCTGCTTTTTTATTACTAAAGACGTAGTCAAATGATCAAAAGTAGCTTTCATCATCCGTTCAAGGTTTTTTTTCTAATAAAATTGTATAACTCTTATTTGTTTACTGAAATTTATTTCTTTTAAATAATTTTGATTTATTGTTATAATAATTTCATTTAGAGAAAAATTAAAAGAACGTGTAATGCTAATATGTTATAAAATTAATTATAATTATGCAAGTTATATTATGAATAAAAATCAATGACCTTTTTAAAAATTATAAACAATTTTTAGTACAAACTTTGTTAATTATAACTTTTATCATTTAATAATTTACAAAATTTATACACTATTCAGTCACATTCACTACGCTATCTAGGTAGATTAATAAGAATTTTTCTTCAGTTTATATTTATAAGTAAAATTATTCCACCAACTAAATTTGTTGACAGTCTTATTTGAATTACTTTTTAATCTATTTTCTGCTCTTAGACTTATCCAGTTTGAGAAACCTTACCAATAACAAGTTTACTATTTGTATAATTATTAGAGTAAACCTAATACCTAAACCTCACCACATACAAGGGTTTATAATCTCAATAAACTTTATATGTGTATATATATATATATGTGTGTGTGTGTGTGTGTGTGCCATAAGATAGGACAAAAAGATAGTGCAATTCATCTAAATGGACTGAAAGAGAAAGGCATTAGATCAATTGAAATAAAAAATTTTGAGAAAGGCGTTCATTCAGCAGTGGATTGAAAGAGGCTGATGATAATATTGTTATACGATATAAAGTAATTATTGTCAAATTAAAATAGGGTGTCTTATTATGATATTACATTGGTTTCTTAAACTACTTTATTGGATTTTAAAATATATTATTAATATTTTTTAATATATTAATATTTTTAGATAATTTACAATAATTCTAAAAAAATACTTAATATTGTTTTGATGATACACACAAACGTAAATATAATTGTAGTTGGTAAAATTATTTTATTTCATTTTTTATGTTAGGCTCATTTATGAATAATAACGAATGAAATATGCAATACTAAATTATGAATTAAATAAAGTATCTATAATACTTTGTTACTTAGTTAATGTGATTGGCATAATGAATCATAAGATACATAAACAATTCTTGAAATTATGATGCAGGCAAAAACAACAGAACTTTCTTAGTTAAATTAATAATAAATATAAAAAAAAATATTTTCTTTAATGTTGATTTCAGTAAATTTGTATATACTGAATGTATAAAATTATATTGAAGTTCTTTTGTAAACAAATATTTATTTATTTTATACTAGTGAAATTATTTAATAAAACATTTTTAAGTGAAATAATTAGATATTAATATTATAATAAAGTTTTTAAATTTAATCAATATGATTAAAATTATTTATTTAGTAACTTTAAAATGGAATTTATTAAAATGTTTAATCCAAAAATAATAATAACATCAAAATATTAAAAATTATCAAAACAAGTTCATTAAATAAATGTTTTATGATATACATGCATACATACATATATATATATATATATATATATATATATATATATATATATATATATATATATATATATATATATATATATATATATATATGTATGTATGTATGTATGTATGTATGTATGTATGTATGTTTGTATATATGTGTGTAAACTGATACAAAAATTAATAAAACACAATAGGAGGTTTGAATAAACAGTAAAGAGGCAATTGAACGTATATAAATGATAATAATTCCAGTGTAGGTGTAAAAAGTTATTTAAAAAGTAATATGTTCTATTTTGATTACAAATTGATTTTTCACGTTGTTTGTTCACAGAATTTAAAATGTATGTCAAGCATATTATTATGTGTTAAAGGGTAAATGAAACCCTAGTTGATTTGTATTTATGAACTGTACGCTTTTCAACTTGTAAATGAATAATTTTATGTCAACAAAAAGCTGTAAAATTCGTTCTAGTACTAATATATTGTATGAAAAAGAATATACAATAAATAATATACACTCATTTAAATAATCACACATAAGTATGCATATATATATATATATATATATATATATATATATATATATATATATATATATGATTTTATAAAATAAAAATAAAAATATTAGAACTAGTAAATGAACTTTTAATATTTTTATTTCTTTTGATTATTTTTCCAGCAATTTTATCAATTACCTTTATTGATAAATTCTCAGGTGTGTTGCCATTTTTTGTCATTTATTAGTTAATAGACATTAACTTCTATTACTTTTATTGAATTACACATTTTATATAGGATAAAGTAGCTAAAAAAAGTATTAATTACTTAATTTTTTATAATTTTACATGGTAAATGCGACTTTCTATTTATTAATATCTAATTAACACTAGATATACTAAAAATTGATATAAACTTATCTCTACTAACCGGTTATTTTGATCGGTTTGTATTTAGCCAAAAAAAATCGTATTTTTTAATCAATTGGTGCAAGCAGTAATAAAAAAGAGCTTCTAATAATAAGAAATTAAAATTTTCACTTAAATATTGAAATGGCATGATATGATAAATGGTAGTAATAGTAACTCCCGTACTAAATTATTCATTTTCATTAGCGCAATTTTAAAACGGTGATTTTGACCGGTTTGTATATCTCGTGCTGATAAATTAAATTTAATAATAATCATGTTTTCAGCTTACTTTTCCCTTTTTTATATAAAAAATAGAACAAAATTCTTATTTTTTTATATAAATATGTGTATATATATATACTCGAATATATATATATATATATATCTTTAGCCTTTTTATTTTTTGCTAATTATTTATTTCAAAAACTTTCACTTTTGTCAGTTCAATACCTTTCTATTTCATTAAATAATTGTCATATGTTTCTGTTTTATTATCTAAAAGTATTTTCATGGGTCATTTTATATCTTTAGATGATATCTATATGTATATATATATATATATATATATATATATATATATATATATATATATATAATGAAAACTCATAATCAACCCATTTTTGGACGAAAGTCTCAATAAATACTACTGGCTCTACTTAAATGTTTTCCCGAAACAATTTTAATTTTTTGTCAGACACTAATACTGTCAAACCGTCACTTTTGATCTGCTTCACAATTTAATTTGTTCAATAATAGTCTATTGTTGTTCTCCTTTTTTCTTCTTGTTTCAATTCCATAACAATATTTGCCCACCTATTTTTTCTATTTCTTCTGTATCTTGTCCATGTTCATTTCAGTGATTTGAATTATTCTATTAAATCAATCACTTTTATGTTTTTTGGTATCTATTTACGTTATTTTAACATAAATGAATTATTACCCACAACACCACAATATGTAATAAAGTGTTCAATTATCATTTATTTTCGACTTTGCTGATTTTAACAACAATGAGTTAATGTGAATTTCTATGATGATGCCATCATCTTTAGAGCCTTTTTGATATAAATTTTTTTTGTTTAATATTTTATAACAAAAAGGATCTGACGATGACAACATCGCTATTGAAATGCATTTATACAAAGTGTTTAATAAGTGATTATTAAATACTTCATAATATTATATATTGTGATGTTGGGGGGTGATAATTCATTTGTGTTAAAGTGAATTTGCCACAGTTTGAAAATAAGCATTCATTTACATGTTTTTCGATCGCATTTAGAAATACTTAACATTATCCTTTCATGTTTCACTGGGTTGTCAAACGATTATGTTTAATTTTTTTCATTACTACCCAATTTTTTGATTCTTAAGTATACAAGCATATAGAATGCTTTAGTTATAATCTTTTCATTTTGACTTTAATAGTATTTTGGTCTACATTCTGTTATTCGTCCTTCCAAATTTTACCTTTACTACCATTGTTTTCGACCTAAACTTTGATCATATTCTCATCATATCATAAATTTTTTTCTATGTACTTTATTTCATAAACTTGCTTTGAGCATTGGTCGTCTAAATGTATATTTTTTCTAAAAAGCTATTAAATGTCATTTTAATTTTATTCAAATTTATTTTTAGTTTAACTCTTCTACTTTTCTTTAATAGCATTTCAAGTAACATTTTAGCTCTTTTAGGTTTTTACATATAAGTAGTACTTCGTCTGCAATACATAGAAGTATCAGTTATTTTTTGATTATTTTTATATTTTTATTTTTAAAGTTTTCTTCCCTAATTATATTTTCTAGAATTGCAATACACACACAATAATTACGGTTACTTATGTAATCGTGTCAAAAACTAGTAAAAACAACAATAGATAGATTGCAGAAGTGCAAATATTATGGTACGTTAGCGAAACTTTAATCTATAGTGTAAATACATGAATAATAAATTGAAAACTATCCTACTCTCGATCAACACTATTCCGTAGTATTGATACAATTATTTAAATGAGAGTTAGTTATAACAAATTTATAAATAAATACGCTTTTGTGCAATCAACAGTGCAACTGTAAGTTTTTCCTTTTTTCTCGAAATCAGATGTTATATGGAAATTATTATTTTTTTAATTTTAATATCAGTTTTTCAACTTCCTGTTTTTTAATATTAGATAGTAATTAAATATAAACATTTTATTTTGTTCGTAATTTTATCAATGCAATAAATGTTATTATTTTATTAAATTAAAAAATATTATAATTGTTTCTTCAAAATTAATAATTTACTACCATCTATCAATTCTTTGTATTTTTATTACTATGAGTTTATTATTGATAATTAAATATGTGTTAATTTTAAAAATAAGAAATTATTTAATTAAATTTTATTTATTATTAAAAACTAAAATATTTTTAAATAATAAATTAAGTAAATATTTTATTAAAAAATGATTTTATTATCAAAAAAAATTTATAATTGTTTTTTGTCAAAATATCAAAATGAAAGAAATATTTTTTTTCATTTACAATTATTGTATGTTGCTTTAGATTTCTTCTGCGTTATACAAACATTTAACATTTAGTACATTTGTAATTTGCTTGAGAACGTATTGTTAGAGTTAGTAAGAAAAGAATGAACTGATGTGTAATTTGGTCGTTTGAACAAACGTAATGTCAACTGAAATTGGATAGCAAATCCAGTTTTACCTTCGTCGTGGCACTTACTTTTTACTCTGTGATTGTTATCAACTTAAAACTAGTAAAAAATTAGCTAGATAAAAATGAAGAGTAAACTATCAGATGAAAATACAATTTGATCTATATAATAAAATGCCTTAATTTTTATATGATAATTGACGATTTTGTTATATGTATATTTTATGATTATTATAAATAATTAGGCATGTATATTAATTAGGTTATTTTATTTTATATATGTGTATTTATTGTACTTATATATTATTAATGACATATATATATATATATATATATATATATATATATATATATATATATATACATATAAATAAAGAGAGCGAAAGATAGAGAGAGAAATCTAGATGTATTTATAATGATTTTATATTTTTTTAATAATATATATTAAAAATATTAAGAGAGTATATTATTTTTTTAAAAAAATAATATAATGAATTATAAAAATTGAAAATTATTGTAATTAATTAAATATAATATTACTAAAATAATGAAATTTATTATTTCTCATAAAAATATTCAAAATTTATTTTAAATTTTAAACATAATAATTTATTTATGTAATGGTATGAAATCTATTATAATTTTTACTCATATATAGAAATATTATATTTTCATTTTGTTGTTAAAAAAAGTAATAATTGTTTTTTTTTAATAATGAAATGAGAAATTTCCTATTGTTAATACTTACTATAAATCTATAATTGAATGCGTACAAACAACATTACACATGATGTTATATATATATATATATATATATATATATATATATATATATATATATATATATATATATATATATATATATATATAAATGAAGGTAAAATAATTGTATAAATATTATATTATTTCATGAAAAAAAATATTTTAAATATTTTTTCCAGATATGAATAATCACATGACTTTAAAATATATTAAATTATAGCGTTGATAAGGTAACACATATTTTCCAGTACCTGTTTTGAAAAATTAATACACGACAAGGAGACGTTAACAAAAATATACGTAATATATCATTCAACGCGAAAAATTTAATTATATTAACTTTAGCTCTTCCATCAAAAGTAAAAATATTCTTTATATATATTTAATCAATTACATTTTTTAATATTTCAACTCTTAATTTTATAAATATGGAAATGGTAATTTTTTAAAAAAAATTTTTACAGACAAATTAATATCTATGTAAAAGTATATATATTTATACATGAAAAAAACAGGCATATATATATTATATATAATTATATTATATTACATATAATATATATATATATATATATATATATATATATATATATATATATATATATATACATATATATAGTATATATATTATTATATTACATTAAATAATTATAATTTTTAGTCAATACATTTAATATAAATTTGGCATATTTCGACAAATATTATTAGTGTTAATTTAAAAGTAATATTTTACTATGAATTTAGTTTTTTATATTTCCAATTAACGAAAATATTAAACACATTTTTTCTATATGTGGCTCAAATGAAACTGAAGATTTCAACCATAAAAATATTTGTTTACTATCATTTACTATCCTTTATTCTTATTTGAGCCAACGTTAATATAATAAATATATATTTCTCTCTCAGCTTCTCTGTCTCTCTGTCTCTCTCTCTCTCTCTCTCTATATATATATATATATATGTATATATATATATATATATATGTATGTATATATATACATATATATATATATATATATATATATATATATATATATATATATATATATATATATATATATATATATATACATATATATGTATATGTATATATACAACAATTTTGGAACCCATACAAACACATTTTTCTCTACAGATGAAAGATGGTATCATCACTTAACGAAAGGGAGAAAATAGCCCTTCTTATTTATCTTATTAGTGATCTTTAATAATCGGTTAGAAGGAAATAGTAGAGAAACTTATTGATAGATGTTTTGAATGAAATCCAATAGAGTACAAAACAATTGTGTTATTAGATTGCTCTTAGGATGTTTGGCAATAACTAATTTACACTACTTCTTTCTGAATCCAAACCAGACAAGTAATTTGAAGAATTATCACGAACATTTAATTCAGATAATGGTATTTATTATCTGGAAACAAAAAAAAAATTCAATTGGTTTCAGGTTTTTTAGACACATACAGACACACATATATAAATATATATATATATATATATATATATATATATATATATGTATATATATATATATATATATATATGTATGTATAAATATATAAATGTATTTTAAGTGTGATAGAACATCAAATTCAATCATTATCAAAAGTTCTATCC
Organism: Neoneuromus ignobilis; assembly: GCA_029203775.1. NCBI lineage: Eukaryota > Metazoa > Arthropoda > Insecta > Megaloptera > Corydalidae > Neoneuromus > Neoneuromus ignobilis. The sequence goes on from CP092090.1 coordinate 42,075,378, forward strand.
AATCTAACACAACACCTTATATATATATATATATATTGTGTGTGTGTGTGTATTTATGTATGTATATATAAAGTATAAAAAAGGGTTTATTTAGATTAGAAAGAACTTTCGATAGGGATTCAATTTAAAGTTCTATCACGTTTAAACACACACACACACACACACACACACACACACACATATATATATATATATATATATATATATATATTATTAAACTTTGACATCTGTTAAATTAAGTTAGTGTAACAAATTTATTTTACCTGAGAATTTATTTTGTTTAAATAAAAATTTCTAGTTAAAATGAAATAGTAGAAACTTATTTGTATAAAAAATATCCATATTAGTTCTAATGAAATTTTTGACCGTAAATAGTGATATAATTATTAAATATTACATAAAATATGGCTATTATTTTTTAAATAACAACTAATGTTTTTTATTGCAACATTTTATTTTTTTGTAATAACTCTTTCTACGAATATATGCATATTATTAGATTAAAAAAATCTATTCCAAATTTATTTGATAATAAAAATAAAATTTCATTTCAAAAAAACAAATACAAATTAATCTAAAACTTCTGGAAAACACTTCCTTCGAATTTAGGTACTATTAATTACAATCGTTTATTTTATCATTTGGGTGATAAATTGTAATTCATTTTTAGTTAAGATTATTTGCTTCAAGTTTTAGAATGAACATGAAAAAACTGTACGTTGATTTGTAAAGATCGATTGAAATCGAGTAGGTGTTCAACAACGAGAAAAGAGAATGAAATAAGAAGAATTGCTCGATTAACGTGAAAAAACTTGAGTTGGAACTCGCGTAGAAGATTCGTGAGGGAACGTTCATTTATTAATGGATCGATAGAATGCACATATATACACGTATTATATATATATATATATATATATATATATATATATATATAAGGTAAAGTTGATTAATAAAAAGGGTGATCTGTAGTGATATAGCAAAAAGATCCGAAGTCTACTGACTGACGTGACCTTTTCACACGAAAACATTGTAGGATTTAATCATGTGTAAATATTTTCTAACGAACGTGAAAACGTTATTGCATTTAATTAATTATTTTAACAAAAAAATTTTGTCATATCTTTATATTTTTTAAAAGTCCAATACATACACACACACACACACACACATATATATATATATATATATATATATATATATATATATATATATCAATATAATATATAATTAATGTGAAAAGGTGATTGTAGGTATTTATTAATAGATTTTTATTTAGTATTACTAAAAATTAATTAAAAAAAAATAATAATAATTATTATTTTTTTAACAACAAACCAAACAGCAGAGTGTATGTGTGTAGGAGATGGAAAGTGTATGTCACACATGCACGACCGTACATACATACTCTTACACATATTCATTCATACAATCATCCAGCCGCACACTCATACATTTATATATAAATATATATATATATATATATATATATATATATATATATATATATATACTAATATTTTGTTAATTTCAAAACATTATTAAATAAATGTTAATTGTCATTCCTAATATTTTTTTAATACTACTTTTGTTTTAAACGCTATTAGGTACTTTCCAAAGAATTTATTTTATAGTCATTTCACTGAAACCCCATGATCATTAGTTAACTATTTGTAATAAAAAGTTATAAATTAGTTAACTATTTGTAATAAAATGTTGTAATATAAACTAATCATCTCTTTTTATATATTTTTTTCAAAAGTTATGGTTGATAATTGGAATAAAATATTTTTCTATAAAAGAAATCCATTTAATTAAATTAATTAATTTTTCACTAATTGACAGTATATATGAAATATTTATCGAAACCCTAAGGTCATAAATATATTTTATAATATATATATATATATATATATATATATATATATATATATATATATATATAGATATATATATATATATATATATAAATTGAGACGCAATTTCAAAACATATTTTTTGGGAAAAAAATATTGTGTTATAATTTATAAGCTGATGATTATCTGGTGTACCAAATGGAGTCATTTCATTAATATTGGAATTTATTTGCAATGCGTCACATAGTAATTGCAAATATTTGTGTTGCAGATAAACAGATTTCTATAAATAAGGGTTGAAATTTATATTCAACCCTATAGTGAAAGGTCATGCTAATGACGTTGTTTTCAAATGTTTAAATTTGTAATGGAAACAATTAAGGGACACAAAAAGGAAAGTTTATATTTGCCCTTAATGAAAGCATTAATTTGTCATGAAAATATTTTTTTTTAATTTCTCTCGGATGCTGCTGATATGTCGGTTTTAAAATTTTAATACTAGTATGTAAATTAAAGTATATTTTAAAATATAATAGAATGTAGTTATTCATATTTTTCCATAAACAAATTTCATATATATATATATATATATGTATTTGTTTTAATAGTCAAATCAGTTACCAATAATGTTTTATGATCTTTAGATATTGCTTCTTATGCATTTTTATGACAAAATGATTGGTACAGGTTATAACAGTACGAGTACAAATATTTGAGAAAATGGATAAATATATTGGCAAAGGATTAAAAAATATTGTTATATATGAGTAACTTACTTTTTAAAAAAATCATTGGTGACAAATTTTTCTATTTTTATTTATTCATACTGAAAGTATGTACAATGTTTTAATTCGAAAATAGATCAGTACACTGTCCAGTCTTAATTATTACTAATTATTAATTGACTTTCCTTATTACAAATTTCGACTTTTAGTATAGCTTACTGATAAGTTGCTCTATATTGTTTGTAATCTTATTATATTCATACAATTTTTCTATTTTCTCTAATATTAATAGTTGTACTAACTTGAAACCTATGTTAGATCTAGTTGTTGAAAGATCAATGGCAAATGTTAGATCTAGCTGTTGAAAAATCAATAGCACTTGCCTTTGTGAGAAAGTATCATATTACCTAAAAGGGACGCTGCTTAACCGCCTGGACCCCCGAGTTACGGGGAAAAGGCAGCAGTATGTGCTGATAGGGCAGACGTAATTATGTTATATACTGGAATATAAACAATTTCAGAAGCGGGATCGAGGGATCTATATATACGGGATATATATGAGATGTATATATAAGGTATATAAAGTATTCCGAGAAATTAACATCAGTGTGATCTATACAATATATATGGGATATATATGTTTACGAGATCCGGGAAATCAATATCCAGTAAAGTGTATTGTTTGAGTGAATCAACAATAACTCGCAGCACAATAATGAAACTGGAAGTGCTGGGAATTCGGTGCGAATACCGAGAGAATTCTTATGTTTTATTGCAATATGCCAGGACACAATGCGCGAAGCTGTCCAAGAAAGTACAATATTCAACAAAGTGAAAGTCTATATCCACAGCGGGTGTTATGTTTTTATTGCAATTCCAAGAAAGTATAATATTCAACAAAGAGAAAGTGCGAGTGCTATAAGTACATTACCGAGAGAATTTTATGTTTTTATTGCAATATGCCAGGACACGATACGAAGCTGTCCAAGAAATACAATATTACAATTTTGCTATATCCACATATTTATATTATTAGAATTCTTATGTTTTTATTGCAATATGCCAGGACAACTTAGTACAATATTCAACAAAGAGAAAATGCGAGTGCTATATCCACAGCGAGTGTTAACAGAACATTACAGAGAGAATTCATATGTTTTTATTGCAATATGCCAGGATGCGCGAAGCTGTCCAGGAAAGTACAATATTCAACAAAGAGAAAGTGCGAGTGCTATATCCACAGCGGGTGTTAGCAGTGCAATAAAAACAATGCTAAACGATATTCCATCTCAATCACAAGAGTCGACAACAGTTTAACAATTACATTGGACGTATTTGTGTTTGCGAATCGAGAAATTTGTGTTGTAGGAGATGTTGATGATAAAGAAGCTAATGATTCTGATAAATATTGAAAATAAAAATGATGAGAAGACTGGACAAGTTGAATCTACAGAAGAAGATTTACATCTGATATATGGTTGTTGATGAAGATGTTAAATTAACAGAAAAGCAAGAAACTAATGTGGAAGAAAATGCTCATGTTGAAGTTATTAGCTCTTCGATTGAAAATAAAACAAATCTTAATACTAAAAGTAATGTTGCTGATAAAAAGATAATGAAATTAAATCTTTGGAAGAAACTTGTGAAAAGTCAACTGAAGAAAATACTGAAAAATTTAATGTAGATGTTGATAAAAAAGATAATTAAATCTTTGGAAGAAACTTGTGAAAAGTCAACTGAAGAAAATGAAACTGGAAAATTTAATTTTTGTGAAAATCAACTGAAGAAAATACTGAAAAATTACTGAATCTTGCAAATATAGTCAAAAAGATATTAAAGAAGCATCACATTTAGAAGTTAAGGATGAATTATATAGAGATACAATAAAACGAAGGAAGAACAGAAATTGATAAACAAGAAATTCAAATTATCTTTTCAAGAATCTCATGAAAATAATATTGAAAATTCGCCAAAGATGGAATCTCAAATGGAAGAAAGTTCTTGTATAGTAGTAATAATTTAGAAGTAAAAGGCTATTAAAGTGGAAGTTATTAAATCAGTCAATGATGAGGAACAAAAGCCGAGTAGCAGTAAAAGCGGAATGATAAGACCAATTCAGGAAATATAGAAAAAATGGAAACTGAATTGATAGCAAAAGAAAATGATTCTAGAACTGATGCGAAGGAGAAGATTTGTGAGGATGTTAGAAAAATTGGAAGTTTAAATAGTCTTATAAATATGAGGAAGATATTGTTGATGATTTGTATAGATGTTGATAAAGATTTAGGTGATCTTTTATATTTGAACTTAGCGATAGATCTTCTGATGAAGGCGAAGAGAATAGTAAAACAGTGGAGGACTCAGAAAAATAAACTAAAAATGAGGAAACGATACAATAAGCATAAGATTTTTGGTGATCTAGTGATGGTGAGAAGTGCGATACCGGGTACGGGACAAAGTCGTAAGTTGGAACCTAAATATCGAGGCCCATACACCGTAGTCAAATCAATTGGGAATGATCGGTATCTGGTTGACGATATTGAAGGTGAACGACAAAGTGGACATATCTATAAGGGGATACTATCCTCTGACAGACTGAGATTAGTACCTAAGTATTGTAATAATCTGTATTTCAGTATGTATGATTAGTACCTAAGTATTGTAATAATCTGTATTTCAGTATGTATGATTAGTACCTAAGTATTGTAATAGTCTGTATTTCAGTATGTATGATTAGTACCTAAGTATTGTAATAATCTGTATTTGTATTGTAATGTTTTGTTGACTTAGTTACGTGGGCGTAACTCCGTCAGGACGGCCGAATGTTAGATCTAGTTGTTGAAAGATCAATGGCAAATGTTAGATCTAGCTGTTGAAAAATCAATAGCACTTGCCCTTGTGAGAAAATCATATTTAAAAGGGACGCTGCTTAACCGCCTGGACCCCCGAGTTACGGGGAAAAGGCAGCAGTATGTGCTGACCGACGGTACAGGGCAGACGTACTCGTTATTATGTTATATACTGGAATATAACACCTATATTAATCGTTTTGTTATAAAAATACATAGGGAGCAATACTTCACATCCCAATACTGTATTGGAAATTATTTTGACTCTTAAAACGAAATTTCAATATATTTTCCTATAGTACAAATACAAAGATACCATCCCTGTATGTATATTTATATACTTATATATATATATATATATATATATATATATATATATATATATATATATATATTGATTTATTTTATATTTTTTTAATAACTTAAAATCCATTTCATATTTTTATATTTGTATTTCGAGTTTCAAAAACTGACAATTTTTGATTTTGTCTTTTAATTTTCTTACATTATTTATTTCACAACTATTTTTTCCTTTTCCTATGAATTTTTATTCATTTTTTTAACTACTTTTTCCATTTCTTATACGTGTAATATAAGTCTATCATATAGACCGTGCAGCCAAGAACTTAACTAGATTTTAAAATTTATGAGTCCCATCTGTGTTTGAATAAAACTACAAGTACCATGTGTTTACAATTAATAAAAAATGCACATAACATTTTAGGGGTTGAAATTTAAAGGGTCTTTTCTTTATTGTAGAAACAACATTATGACTTCTAAATATTTTTTCAACTCTTGAACGTAGAAATATTTAAATAATACTGAAATAAATTTAAATAGTTTATTTAAAAGTTCTTAGTATAAAAATCATATTAAACGATTTATTAGTTGTAAACTTTTAGTTTTTATATTAAAATTTTATATAATGTTTAACATTAATATATATTTTTATTGTTTATTCATATTTATTTTCTTTAATTAACTGTTATTGTACTTATTAGAGAACTTTATTAAAACCTGTCAAATCTTTTTCTCTAATAAATAATAATATGGTTTAATATCAATTATATATTTATAATCAATATATAATTATATAATAATAATTATATATTAATTTAGTGTTTATCTGACATATTTATAATTTTTGTTGTATTTTATTTTTTCTAGTCAATCTTTTTATATTTAAATATAACGAATTTATACTCAGTATGATTTTCTAATTTAAATATTTCAAACTGAATACTTATTCTTCCTTTGAATTTAGTATTTAAAATTCAATAAAAGTTAATATATGAGTAGATATTTTTTTTGCTTGAAATTAGGAGTGATAAAAAATTAGTAACAAATTATTTAACATATTACCTGTCACGAAGGTCAATTATGATTGACGTTTGTCTTCTCAAGATCCTGGTAATTATCGGTAATCAACATTATTAATTTTTTTAGAATTATTAAAATAAAATGAATGTTAGCGACTAAAAATTTTCTAAACAACTTCAATACCTATATAAGTGTGTAAAATAAAAAGTGCGCTATTCAATAATTAATAATTTTATATTAACAAAATATTTTTCAAAAATTAAATATTACAGTGTACTGTATTAAAACATTTAAAACAAAAGTGAGACTAGCCATCGTAATTTTTACAATATGTCGTTTGAAAAAAAATTGCACTAAATAGGTTCGTCCTTCCTTCTTTTGATTAAACTAATTAAATGAAGTTTTTCTGCAGTTTCTATGATAACTAACGAAGTGTATTTAATGCGCAAACATTGCAAATATTCATAATGCTGTATTTGTTTGATACTTTTTGAAAAAGAGGTTATCAAGAGCAACCGACTTCATTGTAGGACCACGGTGGTTATGGGTGACTACTAGTAATTAAACGAATTATTAATTATAATATAGTCTTATTTAATAACATTTTTTAATATTTTATTATTATGTGCTCATAATAATGAAAATTATATTGTGACCCCCAAGGCAAAATATGTAAAACTAGTGTGGCAGTCAACGCATTAAAAAGTTTTAAAATAATTGTCACTAATATTTTTAAGATTAAATTTAAAATTCAAATAACTGAACAAATATCTAAAATATTTAATATGTAATCAAATATTTATATTAAATTTCTTAGTAAAAATGCAAGTTGAATAAACGTACATTTTCAAAATTATATTATATATTTTTTACAATATCATATTATTTTTATAAAAATTGTTAAAATTTTACCAATCAATATATTTACAAAATGATAATAATTTTTTATTTGATTTTTTTATTGCAATATTTATTTTACTGCAATGTATCAACATCAGTATGTTAAAACAGTTATTACCCTAGTGACTATTTGAAATTAGCTATAATTAGTTATAATTTCGATATATCTGTTTACTGACTAATTTTATTATAAACCTGATATATGTATTCATATAACAAAGCTCTTCTATTTATCAAACACTGCCAGTAATTCGATATAAATAAATGATTTGTTATATTATATTTTTTTTGTGTATTTATGAAATATGTACGACTTGATATATAATATATACTACTCTGTTCAAAAAGTAAAGTGACTGTTTGAATAAAACACATACTATTTATTTGTTTATCCAAATTTATTTTGTCACCTTCAGAGTAATTCCCTCTAGTTTCGATACACATACCCCAACATTTAATCCAATCTTGGAAACACTTTTCATATTCACTTTTTTGAATTTTCATCAGTACCTCCTTCGATTTTTATTTTTTCGATTCAAATAAGTCAAATCGGGTTCTTCGGAGTGATTTTTTTAATCGACTAAACAGGAAAAAGTGGCATGATGACACATCTAGAGAATATGATGGTTATGGAACAATATTTGTTGAATTTTTGGAAAAAACTCATTTTCAGCAAGCTTTTTTATAGTCAAATGACGATTATTAATTACTTTGTTTTTAATTTTTTCGATATTTTCTTCGGTTATTGATGTTGATGAACGACCACATCGAGGTTCCGCTTCTACAGATTCACGATCTTCTCTGAACAGCTTATGCCACTGGAATACAATTTTTCTCGATACAGATTGATCACCGAATACTTTCTGCACCATTTTAAACGTTTCAGTAGCGTTAATTTCATTTTTAACACAAAATTCAATGCAACTTCTTTGTTCAACAATATTAGATATTTTAAAAATCGAAAAAAGGTAAAAAATTGATGTTAATAAACTGATGTAACTTATAAACTATTTAACATATCAAATTGAAATTTGGACCGAATGTCACTAAAGGTTGTGCCAACATAAAAAAAAAGTTTTTAACTACGACTTTCGCGCGAGTTTCAAATTAAAAAGTTACCTTATTTTCTTAACAAAGTATATTATATATTATATATATATATATGTAGTGTATCATAAAAAACAACTTTTTGACTAAAAAATAACTTTTTTCATATTTCGCAAAAAATTAAATTTTTATTTCAAATATATTTTTCTTTTGCATCAGTACGACCTAGTACATTGAAACAATGCGGGGATAATTTTAATAGGTCTGTTTCTAGAATAGGCTAGATGAATCTCGTTAAGGTGACTTTTAAAACTTTAATATTATCAAAAGACGTTCGTTTCATTGCTATTTTCATTTTTAAGAAAAAATTAATCACAAAGTGATAAATCCAATAAATATGGTGGATGATTCATAATGCACAGTAATTTTTGCTAAAAAATTCGACCACAGTAACGGTCTTGTGAAATGATGTATTATCATGTAACAATTATTAGTTGGCTCTCGATATTCTAACCTAATTCTTACTCTCCTTCGTACAAACCCTCCATAAGACCTAAATAGCATTCGTAAGTGACAGGTTCACTCTCTGGAATAAATTCGTGATGAATAATGTTTTTGGAAATCCCCATGATTTCTGAAAATGCAATTTTCTCATTTTCGATGAGCCTAGTAACTTCTATAGTATACTCTGGCATCTGATTTCCGATTCGTACTTGAAATAACACGTTTCGTTCCCGCCAATGATAAAATTCAAAAAATTGTGATATCTGCTGGGAATTTTAATGATTTTCTTATAGTAGTTAACGCATGCCTTAGTGTTTAAATGTTTTGTTAATATTTCATAAATGATATTTTTTGAAATGTTAAATTTTTTATCAAGTATTCTACATATTACATTCGAATAGATGGAAATAATTTTCCACACCTTTTTAATCAGTTCATCAGTGATTTTAGAACAACATAGTTTGAATAGTCATTGATTTCTTTCCTGCAGTCTTTAAACATCCTTACCACTAGTAAATTTTTGTATGCAACACAGACAATCATCACCGTAAATCTAATCTCTTTGTCAAGTTATGACTTAATTTCAACAGTTGGTAGAGTTAATAGGTATGCTTAAATATGGTCAATAAAAGATTGGTTACTTTTTCAACATATAAATCATTTATATTATACCAATAAATATAAAGTTGTTAATATAAATTATTATTATTATATATATATAAAATTAATAATTTGATATTTACAAATATCAAAGTTTATTTGAAGATACGTACAAAAACAAGTAAAATAATTTTAAATATATTTCTTATCTTATGACTTTTTTATGATCTATAACATTTTCAAAATGGAATTGCTTGCTTTTAACTGCTTTTTTATTCTAGTTGTTGAAAAAGGTTACCTTTTAGTTAAAAACATTGATTAGATTATAATTTATGTCATTAAAAATATGAATAAAATTTTATTTTCACACATTTTATTAAATATCATACTAGTTCAATCAGATTTCGAATTTAATTAAACAATCTTTTTTAAATATAATGTGATTTTATTATGCATTCAAAGTAGATAAAAAAATTCAAGATATTTATTATTTAAAATAGTAATTATTTTTTTCTACATATGCAATATCATTTTAATAGTGTGTATGTAGATTTTTAATTAGTAATAAATTCACATTTAATCATATTTGTATTATTATTTAGGCTTTAGTTTTTTATAGTACATTATTTTTAATGGAAAAATGTAAAAATTAAATTTTATATAATTCTATATGTAATAATTGAAAATTTGCATTTATATATTTTTTTATATAAATAAGTTTGGTTATTAACAGTTACATTTATTTTTTTGTAAATCAATAGCCACATAACAACGTATAAATATAAAAATACAAATACACACACACACACACACACACACACACACACACATATATATATATATATATATATATATATATATATATATATAATTCAAAATTTTAAATCAATCACACAAAAAACTGTTTTGTTGAATTAATTTCCATTAATTTTCGATAATCAGTAAAAGATTGAATATGAAATTTCATATTTATAAGCTTTATTCATTTATTTTGAGCAAACCTTTCTGTAAATAAAATCGTCACAATTTGAAAATAAACCAAATTTACCCACGTTCATTAATTTACAAATTAAGCATTTTTTATGTAAAAATATTTTATTAATTAAAATATAAAAATATTTTATATTTTATTTAAAATACTTAAGAATATAAATTCAAATAAGTATTGTAGATCATCTAAATTTGTATATTGTTCCAAATATAAATAAAATTAGAAAATTAAATTATTATTTAGACAATTGTAACAATACACACAATTTCATAATAAAAACACAATTTATTTTTATGAAAATATTTTTTTTTAAATTTTTGATTATATAATTCTTTTATTTGGTATTATATATATATATATATATATATATATATATATATATATATATATATATATATATATGTATGAATATCATCGTGGTCGTTAATAACCAACAATAAATTTTGCATTAAAGATGCGTAAAAGAAATTAGTAATAATTATTTAACTATGTTAAAATAATACATTTAGAGAAAATATGTGAAGTTTTTTATTTATTTCATGTCAAAATACTATGCAATTTTATATTTATCAAAAAGAGGTTGTATCACATTAAATCATATGTGTATAAATATATATATTGCAACAAATATTTAAAATGTTATTAATTAGAAAAGGAATATTTCTCATAATATAATATATATATATATGGTCGTGTAATATAAAATATCAGATTCCTCATCAGTTTCTCTTTGAATAATTCGACACTTCATATTACACGACTTAATATATTGAAAATATCAATTTATTTATTCAATTAGTAGACATATGATAATATAAGGTAACCCAGATGAGACCAAAGGATAGTAAAATGCAGTAAATTTTATTGAGGAAGTAAAAGTTTGTCTAAACTCTTCAGTCTCTTTCGGATTACCCTGTATAATAAAATGATATTAAAAATTAATTTCTTTTTAAAAACAACTATTATAAAATATTTGGCTAGTCTGTGATATTAGTGTATAAAACAATTATTGTACATTATTATAATATTTTTTCAATAATGCTTAGAAGAAATTTTCTATTAATACTCTATTTAATTGATTATATTGTATAAATATTTTTTTTTATTATCTACAAATCAATATTCTAAAAATGAGAAATTTAGAATAAAATGTTTTGAATATATTCAATAAACAAATGTGTACTTATTTTTAAAAAAATGAATATTTTTTTTATATAATAAATATAAAACTTATATATATTTTTTTATATAATAAATATAAAACTTATATATATATATATGAAGTATAATTTTGTTATCAATACTGTTTGTTTAAATAATATTTAATCAAAAATAATATAGAAATAAAATACGTTTTAAAATTCCAACCACAAGTAGATTATAACGAAAAAAATATTCAGTTCTTTTTTTCAGTATTCTATATAAAATTCACAGATTGCACACATGGTGCTCCCCTTTCAATGTAAATAATTCATTCTCTGTACCTCGTGACCTTTTTAGTGAAAAATAACATAGCCTAGAGTGAATTTTAATTTACGCCCAATTGATCACTTTTCAAATGTACTGCCCAGTGTATTACGTTTTCGATTAATTTGTTTTTCAATGAAATATATTTTAGTACAGTAAAATATATGTTTGATTTATATAAATGTGATATACGATACTATGATAATACATGGTTTAAATCAGAGTGACATTTTTAACATTTAAATCATTAGTAGAAATTTTAAAATAAAGAAAATAAAGTTCAAAAAATAGTTTGTTTGACACTTAAAATTACTTTTTATTTGAAAATGGAGTGTATTTTGAATAATTACTGAAATAGATTGTATTCAAATAGAAATGATTGATTTTATAAAACTATCAAATATATATTTGTGAGTAATTATTTTGAAAAATTAAAAAATTGTAATAAAACAAATAAAAATTTTTATTAATTGTAGAAGAGCGAAAAATTTTTAACAAAGGTTTCATTACAAGTAACAAATATTTGTTATGTGATTAATATTATAGAATTTTAACAACAGATCACGTGTCTTGTGAGTTGCATTCGTTTCAAATTAGAACTTCCCTTTAGACTGTTTGAAATTTACTCTTGTTCTGTACTTCTTATATTAGTTATTTATTTGTTTATGTTTCCCAAAAATCTCTATTGTAAATTTGTCGTAAATTTTGGTTATTTTTTTAACTAGAAGTATCTAAATACTTACTGCTGCTAATTAATAGTCATTTTATTAACATAAAATCTTATAAAACTGATATTTTTTGAGATTTCTCTTAACTAAGATTTTATAATTTTGTAGAGTTAGGAATTCTCTAGTCATCTTCTTTCGTTACCGTTATCTGGAGATCACCATGTGAAGGTAAAATTAGATCATTTTAACAGAAATTCTAAAAAAAT
>CP092090.1:42093567-42116067 GCA_029203775.1 Neoneuromus ignobilis
TGAGCAATGTAAATGTCTGATGTAAGCGTGGACTACGGAAATACCATCCCTTAAAATTTCAGTTGCGAATACAGTTTTATTTTTACATGAAACATTTGCATAACATGCATATCAATTTAGATTCAACGTATTTGTGAATATGTGTGTGAATATGGATGTGTTCATATATAGAGTTTTATTTGCCTAGTATATAACGTTAATTAAAACATACAAAAAGTTATACATCTACGCGTTTTGGTATTTAATTCGACTTTTTTGATATTTAAATGGCATCGGGTACTTTTTATAAACAGAGATAATTGTTAAAATATTTGTTTTAAACTTTATAATTCATCACGCGCGGAAGAAACATATTGAAATTATTAACTGAAATTGAATGATATTCAGTTTTATAAATATTCAGTAAGTTTAGATATCATACAGTATTTGTTTTGTTAGTATTATTTTTCCTTACAAATGGATATAAATCAAAAAGTGATACATGCGTTTAAAATATTTTTATTTTGTTATATATATATATATATATATATATATATATATATATGTGTGTGTGTGTGTGTATATATATATATATATATATATATATATATATACACGAGGTTGTTTGATAAGTCCGTGTAAAAATAAAAACTGCTTCATTTTTTTGAATAAATCGTTTTTATTTTTCAACATAGTCTCCTTTTAGGCTTATACACTTCATCCAACGCTGCTCTAGTTTGTTGATTCCTACCGAAAAATAGGATTTGTCCAAGTCTGTAAAATAGTCATTCGTTCCTGCAATCACCTCCTTGTTCGAATAAAATCTTTTTCCCGCGAGCCATTTCTTCATATTAGGGAACAAATAATAGTCCGATGGAGCCAAGTCTGGAGAATAGGGGGGATGTGAAACGATTTGGAACCCTATTTCCATTAGTTTTGCGGCCACAACTGCTGAGGTGTGAGCTGGTGTGTTGTCGTGATGAAAGAGGACTTCACACAACAACACACTTGCAACATTTCACACGACCTCGTTTTTGGTCGATCGTGAGCAATCGCGGCATCCACCTGGCGGATAGCTTTTTCATGTCCAAATGTTGGTGCAAAATATTATGTACCCATTCACACGAGATGCCTACAGCACTAGTAATCTCACGCACTTTCACTCTTCTGTCATCCATCACCATATCATGGATTTTATCAATGATTTCTGGAGTGGTGATTCGTTCAGAATGTTCAGCGTCTTTTGTGCTCATATGGCCACTCCGAAAATTTTGAAACCACTTATAAACCACACTAATCGAAGGTGCAGAGTCACCATAATGTTTATCAAGCTTCTGTTTAGTCTCCTGAGGTGTTTTGCCTTTAATGAAGTAGTGTTTAATCAACACGCGAAATTCTTTTTCGTCCATTATTTGACAATCACTCGATTTCCTTGATTCCAACGATTGTCAAACACAAAGGAATAGACCGATATGGCTGAAACTTGATGTGTGTTCTTCCAAGAGGTGCTACTAATTAAAAATAACCTCGATATGCACCAGTGGTGCCATCTTTCGGAATTTGCACGGACTTATCAAACGATCCTCGTAGTGTATATATTATCAGTCTATTTTAATAATTAAAAACTTTTTTAAATTTTTTCACTAGCAACTATTTAATTCCTGTTTTTTATTCTATACCAATCATTTTTTTATGTATAAATGATCTATTCTTAGATTATTTTTGTATTTTCGAGTTCCCAATGAATAATTTTTTATCCTTCGTTACATCTCCCTTGTCGTTGCTTTATTATCACCTATTTTCATTTTATTATGTATATATATATATATATATATATATATATATATATATATATATATCCAAAAATCTCAATTAAGGATTATAAGAGATTATTTTTCCTTTAAAAACTAGTAAAATAGAGTTAATGATTTTTGCACTGTGTATTTGAAATAAATATTAATTAAATAAAGTATGTGAAATATTTTTAACTAATGAAATATTGTATTACACGTAATACTTACTTTAGTAATTAATATACTTTTTATTTCCTCGAAATACCAGTAACTTTATTAGTGATAAAATGGAAATAAGTAAAATTGATTCTATGAATTAATGTGGACGTTAAAAATTAAATTAAAATATTAATGTTTTTTACTAATTATATAAACAATTATTATCTTATTAGTTATTACAATAATAACTAAAGTATAATTTTCATTCAGATATTTTTAAATTTCTATTTTTAATAAAAGACTAATTATATTTAATCAAATAATAAATGTTAAATAAACTATTATGTATACTAATACAATTATATATTACTATTGTTTTTACCGATTTTTTTAATAACAATACAAAACTATTAATGAAATACAGGATTAAACACACAAACACACATACAAATATATATATATATATATATATATATATATATATATATATATATACACATATGTATATTTATTTATATTATGTTTTTTTAAGAGTTATAGAAATTTAAATTCATTTCAATGTAAAGTTCTAGCACTCTTAAAAAAACATACATTATATATATATATATATATATATATATATATATATATATATATATATAATATACAAATATCAACTAAGAATTGTAAAAGTTCAGTTTTCTTGTAAATATTGGTTAATTATTGTTACATTGAATACTTAAAAAATATATCAATTAAACAATTTATTTGAAATATTTTTAACTAATGAAATATTTTACAATACAATGGTTACTATGGTAAATAGTACATTTTTTTATTTTCTTACAATACTAGTCATTTCATTAGTTATAAATTAAAATAAGTAGAATTGACTTAATTCAATGACTTAGAGTAAAATATTTTTCCTTTAACTAATAAGTATATAAAAAAGAATTCCCTTATTAATTTGTAATAAATAAAATATTATTTTTATTGAGACATTTTTTAAATTTTATTTTTAATAAAAGTTTCATTATATTTAGTAAAAGATAAATATCAAATAAGCTCTCTCTCTCTCTCTTTATATATATATATATATATATATATATATATATATTTATTGGGAATTTAGATATATAAGGCCTATGAAAAAACCTATGGAGAGATGAGACAGAGAGATAAGAAAATTTATCGGAATAGACTGGAAGAGGTGTATATTGAACTAGTCAAAATGGAAAATTTGGGAGAGGCTTTCATTTAGCAGTAAATTGAGAGGGTCTTTATATATATATATATATATATAAATATCTTTTTCTAGTCGTTAACTTATGATTGGCTTGTCCAAACTCACCATAGTTTCTTATTATTAATATTTATTTTTATGTTATTACAGCAGTTAGATCTTATAATACACATTAAGTATTTTATATAGTAAATTATGAGTTTTTCTTTATAGTTTTTACCTTCTACTATTTCTCCTATCTACTTTTAAGTGAAATTTCATGTCTTAGTATATATTCTGTCTTATTCTTCTTTCTACCATATTTTTCTATTATATATACATTTTTTGTCATCTACTCTTCTAAATATTTCTTCATCCGATAAATTCTTTTTCCATTTAACACCACACACTCTTCTATAAACGATAGAAACTTCCAAATAATCTTTTTTCTCTACTGTAATAGTGCGTACAAATCTATGATTCGTGCAAAAATTTTGATTAAATTTTCTTTATTTATAGATTGTTATGTTTAGTTATAGATAGTCGTTCTTTTCATATTGAAAGTTTGTATTGTCATTGATTTGATCTGTTCTTTATTTCTCTTTTACTTATTCCATCTTTATTTATTATTAATCATAATTATTTATATTCTTTTCTTTCGCATAATGTTATTATTGTTTTTGTTGTTATTTTATATTTATTATTTTAGTTTTTAAATGTACCATATTTCTTCATTTTTCTTTGTTAATTCTTAAGTTGTATTAAGATTTCATAATGTTACTTATGACTACGAGAAAATTTTGTAACATATCTTCATCCTTTGCTAAACCTTTATTTTATCTGAAAATTGTTCAATCTTTAATTTAATTCTATGAATTGTTACTTTTCCATCTATTTTCTAACGTTATTAATTTCGTCTTGTGTATATATATATATATATATATATATATATATATATATATATACATATATATATATATATATATATATATATATATATACGAGGGTCGTTTGATAAGTATAGTAAATTTATTTATTGTTTAATTTAATTAATTAAATAATTGAATTCAATTTTTCGAATTAGTTTTTCTTACTTTTTTACCATACTTATCAAACGACCCTCGTATGTATTTATATATATATATATTATATATATATATATATACATATATATATATATATATATATAAAGGTGAAATTGTATAATAATAGTAAATATTCCTGTCTTACTACCTTCTAAATATTTTATAATTCATAGTGCCGTCAATTATACAATCTCCAAATGATCCTTCTATCTCTACATATATTTATTAATATAGTGAAAAGCATTTCCTATGTGACATAACTACATATTTTTGCAATATCTATAAAAGTATGTATATATGTTTGGATCCATTACATTTTTTTTGTAAAATAATTCTCAAGCTAAAATTGCTTTTCGTGTTATAGCGCTTTTCCTGAACCCAAATTGATCTTTACTTGAAATACAATTTCATTTTCTATTCTGTAAAATATAATGCTTGTTAGAATTTTTGATACATAGTATATAAAATTAACTGTTCAATATTCTCAGCTTGTTTTAGAATTATCTCTCTCTCTCTCTCTATATATATATATATATATTCAGGTTTTTTTGGGCATGATAGAACTTTAAATTGAATCCTTATCTAAAATTCTATCACGTTTAAAAAACATCTATATATAATTGCGCGTGTATATTATATTAATTTTTAGATAATTTCAATATTTTTTCTAATTATTTACAAAATATATCTATTATTAAAAATTAAGAAAAGTAATTAATAAAACATAAGTACAAATAGATTTTAATAAAATTTTAAGACTTTTTAGGGCGAGGATATTAAGCAAAAAAAGTAAAATAAAATAATATTTTTAAATAAGAACTTCTACAACTGATAAAATATAATAATAAATAATAGTAAAAAATGCAGTGACTTTTAGTTTTTAGTGACAATGTTCAACAAACACTTCATATTCACTTAATATAAATACGAATAATCATATGAACTGTAATGCACTTGTCATTATTTTTATTATACAATTGTAATCATATTTAAAATTCTACTTTCTGAGGATGATATGATTATCAAAATGTATATTTTTGAATATGGATAATACTTAAATAACTTTCATAGAAATATAGTTTTAAAAAGTGATTTCTTTATTAAAAAATAGAAAAGTACCAATTTTAATAAATACAAAATTTAAAATAATATAACAGTTTACTATCATATTGGACACAGGTTTTTGTCTATAGGATGACACTAATAAGATTGAAGGATAATAAATAATTATAGTAAGTAATTAACGTAGTTTTAAATTCTTAAATCTCATTTGAACCACCTATAGGCATCCATTAAATCGCAACGGCATATGTCATTTAACATAACTTAGTAATCAATGTTATTTTAATTATTTACACATATATTTATTTATTTATGTACTATTAACATATTTTTGTTTATTATAAATATTTAACACAAATTAATGATTTAATTTCAATATTACAATTTTTTAAATATTAAATAATCATTTATAATATAGGTTTAATATTGCAATAGTCTGACGATGTTACTATAACCAGCAAAATGTGCATTAACGAATGAAGTGGACAACAATTGATTATTGAATATTTTCATGAAATTTAATGTTGGGGTTAAATGATTTAATTGATTTAAAGTGTATTTGCCTCATTACCAAAATAAAAAGCGAAATCTTAAATTCAATGATTGAATTCTTGAATACTATTTACATTATTGAAATGAAAAGAAATTTTGAAATCTTGTAATTTTTTAAAAAAATATATAATTAATATTATTAGTGTATATTTTTTAATAATAGTACAGATTTCTTAAAATATTTTTTTGAAATAAGATTTTTTATTAAAGATTTATTATTATATACGTTTTAATAATTAAATATATTAAATAAAATAATATAATGAGTAATATAATTGAAAAAAAAGAATAAATTTCTCAAATTAAAATATCAGATGAAAAAGTTATGATACGATGAAAATATATATATATTTTATAAATATATCATATTAACCATTCACCTTGTCTTACAAAATGTAATATATCGCTGCAGATTTTCCTTGTAAGATTTCAAGTGTTCATTAAAGTTAAATACTGTTTCAGACTTCTCTGATTTTAATTAAAATTGACGTTTATAACAACTTGAGATGTAAAAATTAATCAGTTTGCTTGAGATTCATTTAGAAACACATGCATATATATATATATATATATATATATATATATATATATATTGTATATATACATAATGTAATTGAAAATATGTTCAAAATAAAATTGTTTATTTACAACATACACTATACACAAAAGATTGTGTCAATTTAGATCTTTGTTAATTAATATTTTGTAATTTTATTTAATTTAATGATATTATTTTAAAAATCATATATAATACATATACATATATGAATAAAAATGAAAAAAAATGTTTTTTTTTCATTTATAATTAAATAATTAAGAATAATACTGATATTTTTTAAAAATATAATAATGTAGTTCCAAATCATATACAGCTGGGTCTGTTTTTGTGCGGATTATTTTAATGCGATTTTGAAGTTATGCGATTCATATTTCTTCCTAGTATTTTTTTAATTCGATTTTTTTTAAAAAAATTCTTTACACGGTTATTTAATTCAACGAAAAGCTCTTCAGTTTTATGAACAAATAAAAGAATCAGAGCCATTTACTTCCGTTTCTTAAACTGATAAGGAATTTTCGGCTAGCAAAGGATGGTTAACCGGGTTTTTAAAAAGGAATACACTGTATAACGTAAAGATTACAATCGCGGTTGTATCGTTAGGTGAAGAAGCTGCCAAAAATTTTCCAGAAGAGTTAGCCAAAATTATTAAAATGGTGGATATTGTTCACACCGAGTATTTAATGCTACTAAAACAGGACTATTTTGGAAAAAATGACTAGTCAAACTTATATCACAAATTCAGAGAAAAAAGTCAGTGGGTTTAAAGCAAACAAAGATCGAATAACATTGTAGCAATGCATCGAGAAATCGGATGCTGAATCGTTTAATGATAAATTGATTTCTAAGACCACGCGCTCTAAAAGACAAAGATAAAAAACAACTGCAGGTACACTGGATGGCTAATACAAAGACTTGGGTGACAACTGCAATATTTACTGACTGGTTTAATAATTGCTTTTACCAGAAGTAGAAACCGTATATGAAACAAAAGGTCTCGATTTCAAGTTTATTACTTGCTAACAACGCACCAGATCATCTATATTTAGAACATCCAAATGTAAAAAAATGATGTTTTTTCCACCCAATACAACAAGCATTATTCAGCCATTAGATCGAGGCCTAATTGCAACTTTTAACAATATTGCGTTAAACGCACTATTCAATTTATATTGAATAAACTAGAAAATGAGTCAATAGCAGTAACTGATGCTTGGAAAAAAATTTTTCAATCTTTGATTTTATAAATCATGTTGCATTTACTATTATTCAAATGAAACCACACACTTAAAATGCCTGTTGGAAAAAAGATTGGCCTACATGTCTTGAAAACAGTACAGCTATTCACTTTCTTTTTTTTCTAAAAAGTGCAGCTATTATTGCAATGATAATTAAAATATTTATGAAAAATTCTAAAATAAATTACACATATGTACATATTGCTTTGAATAAAATTAAATAGTTAATAAAAAAATAAAGTAAAAAATCTTTGTATTATATTAATTTTTTGCAGATATTTGAAATTTTTTTAGACATTCTTTATTTCCTGATTTTTTTATGTGAATTTTAGACTAATTTAACTTTGTAGCTTTGGTTTTATGCGGTTTCTAAAAATTACGAAACGTATCCCTAACTTTTCAATGTAAGTTAAGTCTTTTTTTGTGCGATTTTTTTAATGTGGTTTTCTGCGGAACGAATCTACTGCATAAAAAGAGACTCAGGTGTACTTATTTAAAAGTTGATATTTGTTTTTGTAAATAGATTTTTTTATTATTGTTTTGAATTCTTCTATAATATATATATATATATATATATATATATATATATATATATATATATATATATATATATATATATATATATATATATATATATATATATATATACATATATATATATATATATATATATATATATATATATATATATATATATATATATATATATATATATATATATATATATATATAAATTATATGATCAATATATATAAATTATAATATGTAAATTATAATATGACACAAAAATAAAATTATTAGTTTGTACATTACAATAGAAATTTATAATTTTATGATTGTAATATCTACACGTATACAAACAATTGTAATATTATTTCTATAGATAATTTATTCCACGAATTTCTATCCAATGTGATTTACAATGTACAACATGAAAAGCTAAAAGCTATTCTACATGTCATTATTATAATACGGTTAGAAAGTTGTGACCATTTGTTTGATTGGCTATTCTCTTAGTTTATCTACAATCATATGCAAATGTGACGGTACTTGTACAATGTTCGAAGTATGTTACATTTGTTGAAGTAAAAGTACGTGTCTGGTTGGAATAATATATTAGTTTAATTAAAATACATGTTTTTAACAAAAGAAACATTTACAACGTACTTAGTTTTCATTAAGGTTGAAAATATTCCTTAATTTTCTCTGAAAATTTATTTTATTTTTTCTTGTGTAATTTAACAATTTTTTCATACAATTGTCTTTAATTATTTATTTTGTAAACTATGTTTGTATATACACATACTTGTCGAAAGTATATATTTATATATATATATATATACATATATATATATATATATATATATATATATATATATATATATATATATATATATATATATATATATATATATATATATATATATATATATATATATATATATATATATATATATATATATATATATATATATATATATATATATATATATATATATATATATATATATATATATATATATATATATATATATATATATATATATATATATATATATATATATATATATATATATATATATATATATATATATATATATATATATATATATATATATATATATATATATATATATATATATATATATATATATATATATATATATATATATATATACATATATATATATAGGGTCATCCAAAAAAGCACCTTAAATTTCTTTTTAATAAAACATAATCGATTTAGAATTTTTTCAAGCTGTTCTTTTTTATTAAAAGTAGGATTCATTCCAATTATCTTGGAATAGAATATCGTTTAAATGTCCACCACAACTGCGTCTGCAGCCATCAATTCGAATATCAAAATTTTCTATGATTTTTCGACATGTTGCTGGATTTATCTCAATAATTACAACTCGAATTTTGTTCTTTAGGTCATTTGTTATTTGTGGCTTGTTAATAAAACTATAATGTTTATAATTTGTAAAAATAATTTACAGAAAGTCAATAAATATAAGTAAGAAATACGGCATAGATATAAAAAAGGAATAAAGAATGATTGGTTGCAAAAAGGATTTGACCAGCTGTATCGTAAATCGTTACATTATTGTTATTATCGTTGGATTTCATTTTTATTACTAAATAAAATGTTATATTTTATTTATTAACATTATAAAATAAAACAATTTCATTTAAGGTGTCGTTTTGAAAATATTATATAAAATCTTTTATATAATCTGGAGATGTTTTAGTTTAATCTATGAAAATGATTGATTAGAATCATTGATTAAAGGTCATTATTATTAGAATTGAACTTCCTAGAATACATCAAGCAATAAATTTCAATTAAACAAACATTTTATTTTAACTTTAACACTGTTTACATGGGTTTTGAATATTTAAATATTTCAATTATTTCATTTTGACTTTATCGACGTAAATTTTAATCGAGGTACTATGTAATTTATTTATAATTGATATATATATATATATATATATATATATATATATATATATATATATATATATAAGTAAGACAAATGAGACTAAAAGGTTTAGACATACATTTATTTTTAATCATTTATTAGTCTTTACTATCTTTCAGTATCAATTGAATCATGCTATAAATATATATATATATATATATATATATATATATATATATATATATTTATAGCATGATTCAATTGAGACTGAAAGATAGTAAAGACTAATAAATGACTAAAAATAAATGTATGTCTAAGCCCTTTAGTCTCATTTGTCTCACCTATATATATATATATATATATATATATATATATATATATATATATATATATATATATATATATATATATATGTGAATATATGTTCAACATTAAGCATTATGTAATTATTAAAGAATAATATGAAAAATATAAATATTTGGTCTGAAATTATATTCATGTCCCATAAATAAATTTTTATCCAAAATATAAACTTTACTTCAGTGTATGTATTTGAAGAAATGTTCACTAGAAATGTATTTCTTTATTTTAAAATGAAAATACAAAGTTTCAAATTTAATATATTTATATATATATATATATATATATATATATATATATATATATATATATATATATATATATATATATATATATATATATATATATATATATATATATATATATATATTTCACTGGCTTTATTTACTATATATTGTTGAGAGATATTTATTGCATTAGAGTTTTTATTATTCTTGTTGTGAAATAATACTTTATCTTTTACGGATAGGTGTAGAGAAACGTTAAATGAATATAATTCTGAAGTATGATACGTTTAAATAGATATTAAAAGTTGAACGTGTTGGAAGTAATACGAAAAGTATACATAAAATAAAAACTTCATTTAAATAAGCTTATTTATCATGTTCTTTGTTGTCGCACTCGTCCATGTTTATAATTGTAGTCAGTACTGCAGTGCAGTGTTATTTGACTTCTGCATCTACTTTGTACTGTACATATATCCAATTGCATTTTCGTTAGTCGGGGAGACAAACTCTCATAAACTGCCGTGCCCTTTGCGCAATTTCAACGTCAAATTACGTTTCATGAGCAAGGAATGACATTTTTTTAAAAAATAAACTTAAAACTTTATTATGTTTTTTATGCCAAGTAATAAAATTTATATTTATGATTATTTAAATTGTTAAATTTATATCGTCAAGTTAATTGTTATTCATAAAAGTAAATTATTTATTGTAAGTAATTTTGTTTTTGACAATTTTAATGTTGTAATATTTTTTGTCGACGATAGTGATTATGTTAATGATTATACATAAAAAAAATATTTTATATTAAATTATAAATAAATTACATAATATATTAAAATATCAAAACAATTATAAAAATATTAATTTTTAACAATTAATACTGTTAGTTTAATATAAAATAATTATTTATCCCCAAACATAAATATTTCATAAAAGTAATCAATAAGTGTGGACTTTGTCTAGTTATTAGTTTAAAAAATGCATTTCTACAGCGATTGAATCAGTAGCTATTGAAATAGTCATAATTTTTTAAATAAATAAAATGAGCATTTGATGATTATGGGGCATTTTTATAAAATATTTTAGAATTGAGGATTAAAGATCCATTTTTTCACGTAAATGTGTCACAATTTCCACAAGAACTACTAATTCTGTTAGAATATATATATACATATATATATATATATATATATATATATATATATATATATATATATATATATATATATATATATATGTGAACACATATTTATATATATATATATATATATATATATATTTATTTATTTAGGATGCTTTTAAGCGTGATGAAACTTTAATTGAATTCCTATCAAAATTCTATTTAACCATAAAAAGCATCCGTTATCATACTTTTATATATAGATACATAGCCATACATACATATATTCATAAAGTTGTTTTTTAGGTTAGATAGAATTTTTGATAGGGATTAAATTTAAAGTTCTATCACGCTTAAAAAACACCTATATATATATATATATGTATATTTTGGAGAATGATTCTTACACGTTAGCGTCCCCTCTTGATTAAGTGAATTTTCAACACAAAGTTCTAAGCAATATGAACTGACGCTCACATAGCGCAAATACTTCGAACTAAGCGGCGTCTTAGCTAATGAATAAAGGCAGCAGACGCACCGAGAACCTCTCTTTTAGATCGCTTATATTATGCATGATCTAGTTTGTTATCACCAATCATCACCAATATAGACTCATTTTAGTGTGTTTAATATAATTGATAGACTCACGGTACATATATATATATATAACTGAAGCTACAATTATTTGCTATCAACATATATCGTTTGTAACATAAATCATATTGTAATTCATATGAATACAAAAAAGATTTCTTATTAACAATAGATTTATATTACTATTTTTAAAATTCTAAACTAAGTAATGTTTATAATTTTTCCTTTATTTTTAGAAGGATTAAATTATCATAGTTACTTATCAACTATATTCAATCAAATGATCATAAAATGTTAATAGAACAGGTTGTTATATTGTTAGATTATACAAATATGTATCGATGATGAGAATACTTGGGAATCAAATAACAAATGTGTTCGACGAAAATACTAAACTTTGTAAGTCAACGATAAAAAAACAATATCAAACATAAATAAAATGCTAGAAAAATACATAGGTGTCTGTTGTAATGTTTTGTTGATCGTTGTCGTTGGGTGGTAAGAAGTTCGCGCAAAAGTTATTTTTTTACGGCCTACAGTAATTTATTGGTCGTAAATAAGTTTTTCACGACTTTAACAAGTTAGTTTTGTGCTTGCTTGTATATCCGCAAGATTAGTTTTGATACGTACTCTCCTCTCTGTATTACGTGTTATATAGGTTATATGTATGTTCGTCATATTGTTGCAGCACGTAATATTTTGTGTTATGAATTTCATGAAGTGATCGTAAAGTCAACAGATATTTGATTCTTTACGAGCAATTTATTTTCATGCATTTTTACGAAATATATCCGTTACGTTTAAGTATGTATAGAAAAAAGGTCGTGAAATAGAAATATATATTTATATGTTTTTATCAGTTTTCATTTACCTGTTTATTAATATAACATACAATAGATGTCAATACATGTAAAACACAATTTTACACATTCATTACATTAAAAAATAATATGCCATGTAAATTATACAAATATATATTTATTTTTTTATCTGTCTATTTAACTATTTATTTATCTAAATATACATATAATATATATATATATATATATATACATATATGATCATCTAAATGTTATGCCTAGATTTGTGTTTTATTGGAAAGAAACATTTGTATAGGGTGGTGTAGACAAACATGTATATAATTTCTTTTGTTTCTCTTTGATAAATCACAAATCTAAGCGTCGCATTTGGATTAACCTATATATATATATAATAAAATAAATAAAACTAAAACAAGTTTTTATAAATATATATAAACACACATAAACCCTTAACTATGGTCATTAAAAATAATACATTATTTTAATACTATTCATGCAATAAAATACAGAAAACTTATATAAATAAATAAATAATACAGCGTGGTGTATGTATACACACACACACACAAACACACACATACAAACACACACATATATATATATATATATTATATATATATATGTATGTATATATATCTATCTATATATATGTGGTTGTATGTTAGTATGTATGTGTGTGTATTTGTGTGTGTAAGTTTATAGTTTTATATATAAAGGTAATATTTTATATAAAATTCTATATCTAAATAATTTTCAGTATTAAACCAAAAATACTACCATAGTCGTTCATTCGTTATTATAATGTGAATACTATAAAACTTTTATGTAATTCCTATTATTTTATTGTTCATGACATCGCACAAAAACTTGTTTTCATTGTGATGTAAAGTTTTCATAGATTTTATTACTAATAATATAAGAGCCTTATAATATTAATGAATTAAAATTAATATTATGATGAGTATAAAACTATAAGTTTGCAAAGTTCACATATATATATATATATATATATATACATACATATATATATATATATATATATGTATAGTGTACGAAAAAAATATTTTGTTACAATAATCACTAGAAGCATTTATTTATTTAGATAGATTTAATTCATAAAATAATTTTTGTTATATCTTAATAAAATATAAAAATACATCTTATATTGTACTTTATTTTTTTTGAAAATTTTTAAAAGTAGAAATTATAACTGTTTGGTAAATGTTTCAATATGTAAACAAATATTTTATTTTTAAGCTGTTTATTTTTTATATTCTATTTTATAAAATTGATTATAAATCTACCGATTTATTTGAGCTTTTAAATCAGTACAGATAATTTCTTCTAGATCTAATAGAAGTGAATAGTAATTAAAGTTTTTACATAAATGAATATAAAATACAGTTTTTATTTATAAGTATGGAAATTAATTTGACTAAGAAATTGTTAAAGTTATAAATAATATGGAACTATAATATAGGTATATATATATATATATATATATATATATATATATATACACATATATACATATATATACAGTTACACTCCGACTTACGCGAACTCGTAGTTAAGCGATTTTTAATTTTCCTCTCCCGCATCGACCCTCACCGCACACATACCATCAGTGTTTCTCTTTCTGGGATACGGTTAGACGTTTTTCGAGAAATCTCTATATTCACGAACCCACTGACGATGTTAAAATTATTTTGCTTTATGTTTTTTAAACTCTTTAAAAAAATTATGTCGTCCAAACGAAGTAAATCTGATTCGAGTAAGAGAAGAAAAAGTTATCTCTAGAATGTAAACTTAACATTATCAAGGATTTCGATAGCAGAATGAAAATGTGTGAATTGGCAAAGAAGTTTGAGCTACCAGAATTCACAGTAAGAACAATTATAAAACATAAAGAAAAATTCTCGAAGCTGTGAAAAATGCTCAATCCTTGATCTCAAGCATAATTCGTAAACGTCATGGTATTATTGCTGGGATAGAAACAACACCAGGAACTGATCATGTCGCTCATGTGATTGAAGAAGTTGTCAATCTTTCCAAGCAATTAGATTTGGAAGTCGAAGGTGATGATGTCAACGAGTTGTTGGATTTACATAGTCTGGAGCTGACAGTTGATGAGATCATAGAGATGTGTGAGCAAAACGTTACTGAAGAATCTAACACCCAAACCCGGTTCTACCAGAAAAGCACATAATAATCACAAGCTTGACAGAAGCTCTCGGCTTAATTGAAAAAGGCTTATAAATATTAGAAAACATAGACTCCAACGAAGAACGTGTTATAGTTACAAAGCAAGGAATAAAAAAGTTATTAATTTGCTACGAAGAAATTCTGCGTGAAAAAAAGAAGACATTGTGCCGTCAGACGAGTTTGTTGATTTTTATGAAGCCATCGACATCGAAATAATTTCGTCTTAGGAAACTCATTTATATTTTTAATATTTTGTATTATTATGTATAAAGAACTACAATTGTTATCACATATTTTTCTTCTGAACTAGTGTTTTTGTTAGTTTTTGGTCCCATTTAAACAAAATTTAATGTATTTCAATATAAAGTTGTAATCAGACTTACGCGATTTTCGTCGGTCCCACCTATCGTGTAACTTTGGGGTATTACTGTATATATATATATATATATATATATATATATATATATATATATATATATATATATATATATATACGTATAACATGTATATATATATATATATATATATATATACATATATATGTATATATATATATATATATATATATATATATATATATATATATATATATATATATATATATATATATATATATATATATATATATATATATATATATATACGAGTATATATAGGGTCATATAAATGTAACATCTAGATTTCTGTTTTATTAATAAGTAACACTACACATGATTCCTATATACCACTATACATATGTTCCTTTTAATAAAACACAAATCTAGACGTCACATTTAGATGACCCTATATTAATAAAATCCTATGAAAATTTTCTACCTATACCTATTTACAAATTCACGCACACACATAATACGCACACTCATACATAAACACACACACACGCATATATATATATATATATATATATTTATGTATGTGTGTACTAATAGGTAGATATATGTATAGATATAAATGTAATTTTTATAATATTTTTATATGTATATAACATTTCGTTGAAAATATATTAAACACACACACATATATATATATATATATATATATATATATATATATATATATATATATATATATAATTATGTGTGTCATATTTCATGTTTATATTATTTAGATATATGTATGATAAAATTGGAGTTGCTCGTGTACAGATTTGCTTGCTAGTTATGGAATATTTCAAATGCGACAAATGTATTAAGCTACAATTTCAATTCGACGTCTAACTAAAAACAACTCACACACTTGTCCATAACACAGAGCAGTAAAATAATTTCCATAATTTAAATGAGCGGATACGGATGAGAATCATCGTCGACATTTATTGATAATTTGATTAAATCACTCGACGTAGTCGTACAACCGTTAAGTCGTATCTTGTGTATATCATACCTACTACTATTGCGCCGCGCTTTATTACATTTTAGTAATAACGTTATCGAAGCGTTCTAATCCACAATATGAAACTGGAAAAGACCGCGGCTGCGACGACAACGGTTTCTGTATAGTATTCTGACGTTCACGATGTAGTAGTAGGATATTCGCCTATCGCCTCGTGATGTGCCGCTCGACTCAACCGACCGGCCAGAGAGCCCGGAACCGGGAATCCGGGAACCCAGTCCCCGGTTGCTACGGAGCGGTTTGGTCCGGTCGGTCCGGTCCGGTCGGTCGCTATCAAACCGCACGGAAACTTGACGACTTGCTCGCTTGCCACTGTTCCCTCGTGTTGTGGTCATATAGAGGTTTTATTCATCGGCGTATGAGTTCGTGTTGTTCAAATTCACTATGTTTTTGTTATTTTTGTTTTCGTAAAAGAGCAATATATAAAATGTTCCATTAAAGAGCAGTAGGTGCCTGAGTTCTGTTATAACTTATAACGTGATAAAATTTAATTTGGTTTATGGTTAAAAA
Source organism: Neoneuromus ignobilis (assembly GCA_029203775.1). Lineage (NCBI taxonomy): Eukaryota > Metazoa > Arthropoda > Insecta > Megaloptera > Corydalidae > Neoneuromus > Neoneuromus ignobilis. Next base: position 42,110,848 of record CP092090.1, read on the forward strand.
TATTATATATATATATATATATATATACACAGATAAGCAGGCATAAACATTTAGTAATTAAGATAATTTTTAATAACAAGTAAGTATTTGATATTTGGATGGACTAACAAAAAATATTTTTTATAATATAATAAAACATTTCTTTGTTAAAATCACTTTAGAAAACATTTTGAGAAACTCGTTTTCTTATCTGATCCTAAAATGTATAAAAATGTTTATTGGCACATAAAAATATATTTAATATTTAGTAGTTATTAACCTTATTATTTTAAGTTCATTTCTTCTACTTAATTTCATTTAGAGAAATTTTTTTTTTAATTAACATGATTAATTTTCTATTATGAGAGGTATAAAGTAACATTTAAATTTTTTAAAAATAACTTGTGAATAAATTGTGAAGAAAATAGTCACAATTTGGTTTAGAAACATAATTATTAATAAAAAATAATTTTTTACTGTGCAATTAGTTGAACAATTGTGAAATCTATTATATATATATATATATATATATATATATATATATATATATATATAGAGAGAGAGAGAGAGAGAGAGAGAGAGTATTACAATAAAAATGTTAGAACTTTTACAGCTGGTGGCAGCAATATTTGATTTTTTTTTAAATAATTTTTACATTTAAATCCAGTATAGTTTGGCAAATTATCATAAAACGTTTAGTACTTCAACAATGCTTAGAAATTATAAAAATTTTAATACACTTAATATAATATAAGTATAATGAACCCTTTATTTCACAAAATGGACCCTTAAATTGGCCACCAAGATCATGTGATATAATTACATTGAATTATTTTCTATAGGATTATGTGAAATCATTGGCTTATTTTGATTAACCACAAATAACAGAATCATTAAAAAGAAATATTGAACGTGTAATTCATGAAATTTGACTACAATTATGTTAAAGAGTGACTAAAAATTGGACTAAATTAAATTACTATGTCAAGAGAAGTCGTGGTGGTCACATGAGTTAAATTGTGTTCCATCATTAATCCTATATGCTTAAAAATAAAAAAAAACTATTTAATTAAATACTTTTTGTTTCATTTGCATTTATACTTCTATAACGTTTATTAAAAAGCTTTCTCTCTGTCTCTCTCTCTCTATATATATATAAATGTATATATATATATATATATATATATATATATGTTTTTAAAAAGTATTATCTAAATTTTAAAAATAGCCAATATAAAAAAAATGTCTCATGATGAAACTATTCTTTTTTTAAGACATATAAAATAATTATCAATTGATAATCATTTAAAATTTTCTTTCGTAGATATTTAAGCACCATTACTACTTTAATTGTTAGATATTTGTATTTTATTTCAAAAATTAGTAAAAAATAGTATAAAAATAATATAAAAAATTGTATTGTTATTAAACATTCTAAAATCGTTAATTAAATGAAATACTCGTAAGTATAAACATTCATTGCTTTATTTAATTTAGGTAATGTAGGTTTTTTTTAAATTAATTTTAATATTTATTAATAATGATTCTATATTATATTGTATATATATAATGTATTTATTTGTATTCTATACATTGTATATACTCGTATATATATATATATATATATATATATATATATATATATATATATATATATATATATATATATATATATATATATATATATATATATATATATATATATATATACTGATTTATATTATTAAAATATATATACACACTGATTTATATTATTAAAATTTATTATTTAAATTTGGATCAAGGATTAAAATATTTTTATTGAAGTATAAAAAAAAATATTAGATATTTTCTTTCATTAGAATTGATCAGCTGGCTGACATTTAATATTGCACAATTTAAGTAGAAAATATTTTTAATTACAGACAATGAATTGTCCATTTGAAATAAGTAATAAATAACGTTAGTTTATTTAAAATGAAATCATTTCTTGACTATATGTATTATTTATATATATATATATATATATATATATATATATATATATGTTTATATAAGAAACAGTACTAAATGAAATCTTACTATATGTTATATATTTTATTTCTTTTTTTACTTTGTTCAAGCTAGTAAATTGGTTCTTTTGTAAACATCTGTGCATTAATATCGTTTCTCAAAATAAAATATATCTTTTGAAACAGATTTCATAAATAGCTTAAATGCTTCCTGCAATTTAAATTTTATTTTAATATCACATTGTGTTCATTTTGTTTCATTTCTATTTTTGCACCAACAAAAGTAAATACATACATACACACACAACATATATATATATATATATATATATATATATATATAATTTTTGTATTAAAATTTATTTTATATAATTCACAAATTTTTCGAACCTCTTATAAAATATAAAATATCTTATACAGAAAACTAAAATTATGAATAATAAAAAAAAAATCTTAATTACAAATCTCTTACAATGATTTATTTTTAATAAAATAGATTGTTAGAAACATAGTCTGTTATAGAATGTGAGTATTTTATATAGGGTGGCCAAATTGAAACTGAAATTTATAAATATACATTCTATTACTTAGTATCCTTCAGTCTTGTATGGGCTACCCGATATATATATATATATATATATATATATATATATATATATATATATATAATGCATGTATGTATGTATAAAATTAAAGAAATGAATTAACAACATTTAATAATCAGTAAGTTGTGAATGAAATTTTTATAATAATGTATTGTTGTGTGAGTTTTTATTTTGAATACATATATACATCTCTTTCTCTCATTTTATATATATATGTATGTATATATATATATATATATATATATATATATATATATATATATATATATATATATATATATATATATATATATATATATATATATATATATATATATATATATATATATATATATATATATATATATATATATATATATATATATATATATATATATATATATATATATATATATATATATATATATATATATATATATATATATATATATATATATATATATATATATATATATATATATGTATATATATATTTATATATATATATATATATATATATATATATATATATATATATATATATATATATATATATATATATATATATATATATATATATATATATATATATATATATATATATATATATATATATATATATATATATATATATATATATATATATATATATATATATATATATATATATATATATATATATATATATTTATATATATATATATATATATATATATATATATATATATATATATATATATATATATATATATATATATATATATATATATATATATATATATATATATATATATATATATATATATATATATATATATATATATATATATATATATATATATATATATATATATATATATATATATATATATATATATATAATATTCATGGAAAAGCATTTTAGATTTCACCTGTGTCAGGTAAAGTGACCGGTATAATTTATTTATTAAATTTTAGTTATAAAATGAACTTTGTTCTGTGATGAATTATATCTAGTAGAATATTTATAAGTGTTTGCTTTAAGATACACAATACTAGTTTATACCTTGAATAGTGAGGATTTGGCGTTTGATAAAGTCTGTTTTTGATTAATAAAACTGTTTAAATATAAAAAAGCGTTAACACGTTGTGCTATTCGAAGATAATTTGTAATATGTTAGAATTCATTTGCAATATGAATTATAACATTTGTAATATGTTAGTTTAGAATTCATGTAATTTCAACGCATATATAATGTTTGGTTCAATATACTCGTATTTCATTCTTAAGATTTTTATTTAAGTAATAAATAACATTCTGAGAGAACTTTACATTCTAGAGCAGATAGTATTAAAAATCTACAAGACATTTCACAAGAATTATCTTATAAACCCAACTGTATGCTTCATTTTTGGAAAATTTAAGAAAAGTGTATAATACTTAATAGTTAAATTGTTTTGGTAACTTTTTAGATTAAGTTTCGTTAATTTTTAAAACCTAATGATTAGATACTATATAAATTAAAAGAGAGAAATTTGATTAATAGATTTATGGTTTAACTTTCTACTCAAGTATAAAGTAGTATAGCGAGGAAAAAATATTAGTCATCAATACGTGAAACCTTTTTAACGATTGAAATAGTCAAAATATACCAAAATAAAGGAATATTGTGCTATTGGTAGCTTTTCAAAAGCTAATTTGAACTTCTAAAATTTGTCGAAACTGTTCCTTTACTTAGTTATTTCCAAAAGTTGACGGAATTTAATAAAATATTACAAATTAAAACGTTAGACTTTATTATTAGAAATAATACTATCTCCCATCAAGATAATTAAAAAAAACGTGATTATGAACAAAGAAAGAAAATTGAAGGATCTTAATTAAAAAAATCCTTATATTTTATTCATATTCACTAGATCTGAAACTTTAAGATTACTTTTTCAATTTTTACAGAATCATATTAATATAAAAAAATAGAAATAAATTAATGTATGAAGTAATTAGTACATCTAAACCAATATTCTTTTATGAGTATGAAATAAATAAATTTTGTAAATAATAGAATAAAGTAATAGAAAATAATTGGGAATTATATAACGAATTTAATAAAAAATAAAAAAGTCTTCTTCATAAATAAAAACTAGGAAAACTTCCCACCAACCAATATAAAAATATATACGAGTATATATAAATATAGGGTTTTAATTTTTTTAAGCTCATTTTAATATTTCAACTCAGTAGAGTTTAGAAAATTACCATGGAACGTTTAATACTTCAACAACGCTTAGGAATAGTAAACACTTCAATATACTTATTAACAACAGTTTAATGAGTCCATTATTTCACGAAATGGACCCATGATTAGACCAACAAGATTATGTGATATAATTCCACTAGGATTATTTTCTGCGTGGTTTTGTAAAATCATTGGTTTATGCTGATAAATCACAAAGAACAGAAGTTTCAAAAATAAACAATCAACATGTAATTCATTAAATTGGACCATAATTATGTGAAAAAAGGACTAAAAATTGGACTAAACGAATGCATCACATCAAACGAAATCATGGTGGTCATATGAATGAAATTATGCTTTATTATTAATGTCATAGTATATGCTCAAAAATAAAAATATAACTAATTAATAAAATACATTCTATTTTATTTCCATTTACACTTTTAAAGC